>LR738715.1:161456211-161538663 GCA_902687465.1 Secale cereale | reverse complement strand
GACACCTAACCAATCTAGGAGGCACCACCCTCCAAAAGGTAATAGATGGTGTTGATGATGATGAACTCCTTGCTCTTGTGCTTCAAATGATAATCTCCCCAACACTCAACTCTCCTCACTGATATGGCTGTGGTGGAAGAAAGGATTGAGTGGAAAGCAACTTGGGAAGGCTAGAGATCAAGTTTCATATGGTAGGAATGGAATGGCTTGATCTCAACACAAGGGTAGGTGGTTCTCTTCTCAGAAAGTGTATGGTAGGAGTGGTAGACTTTCTGATGGCTCTCTCCACGAATGAAGAGGGGGTGGAGGGGTATATATAGCCTCCACACAAAATCCAACCGTTACACACATAATTGAGCAATCTCGGTGAGACCGAAGTGAAAACTCGGTCAGACCGAAAGTTCAAAT
Organism: Secale cereale; assembly: GCA_902687465.1. Taxonomy (NCBI): domain Eukaryota; kingdom Viridiplantae; phylum Streptophyta; class Magnoliopsida; order Poales; family Poaceae; genus Secale; species Secale cereale. The sequence continues at coordinate 161,538,255 of LR738715.1, read as the reverse complement.
ATAGTGAACGTTGGGATTTTCGGTGGGACCGAAAATACCATCTCGGTGTGTCCGAAGTGAGTCAAAGGTTGGAGCTTGCCATCTCGGTGGGACCGAAATTAACAACTCGGATATTCCGAAGTGATGTCAATTGGTTACAGAAGGTTGGCAGTCCATTTTCGGTGAGACCGAAACTCAAAATCGGATGGACCGAGAAATTAGGGTTTGGAAGAATAACTGAGGTGGTTCATCTCGGTGGGACTGAGTTTGCAGAATCGGTTTGTCCGAGATTACTTATGAGTGTGTTAAGTAGTGCAGAGTGCTGATAGTTGAGGGAGCTAGATCACCAAGCACTTGAGCAACCAGATCATTAACACAACCTCATCCCCTTTTAATAGTATTGGCTTTTCCTATGGACTCAATGTGATCTTTGATCACTAAACCAAAAATAGAGTCTTGAGCTTTTGCCAATGCTTGTCTTAGCATTTTGAGGGGTCCACTTCTTCAGACATTTCCATACCCATATCATCGAACTTCTCTGAAATGATTCTCAAGTAAATATTAGTTCAATGATATATATGTTGTTATTAATTACCAAAACCACCCGGGGATTAGTTGCACTTTCAATCTCCCCCTTTTTGGTAATTGATGACAACATATAGATCAAAGCTTCGACAGAGGATATAATCAATGAATAATATCGTCGCTTTGAGAAGTATGTGATAAACAAGAGCTCCCCCTAAATTTGTGCATTATTTAAAATTTGCGTTTGAATGCAAATGCACAATCGATTAGGATTATGGGTCACTCTTCCATGTCACATACATCTTGGTGGAGCGCACAAAATGATAAGAATGAATAACATGCACTCAATCACCAAGACAAGAGTAAATAGCCATACAATAAGGAATAGCATATGATAAGAATTAAGCACACATTAAAGCATAGTATGACCAAGCACTCATTAAGGTAGCATCAAATATAGTAGCAAGCACACTTAAAGTTTCGAAAGACCAAAAGAAACCAATGTATCTCAAAGAAACCGGCAAAAGAACGAAAGACGAAAGAGCACTCTCTCTCTCGAAGCCCTATGATCTATAACAATTTCTCCCCCTTTGGCAACAAGTTACCAAAAAGTTCGAAAAGGTATAGAGCTAAGCGTCACTGCGGGCTCTGCTGGCGGCTCCCGTCTGGGTAGATGTCGGTGTAGAGATAGCTGCATCGGCGAAGACTTCTGCTGATGTCTGCGCTGGAGGAGTGGATGCTGGAGCTGGAGCAACTGCTGGAGCTGTAGCTGGTGCTGAAGTGGTAGCCCTGGAGTCAGTCACTGGGATAGCTGCAGATCTGGATCCTCTGGGAACCTGAGCAGTCTGGCGATGAGAGTCCTGGACTAGATCATCCTGCATGAGCTCTGCTCTCTCCTGCCTTGTTTCCTCCATGTCTGCCTCAAGCTTGTTGACGGACACCTGAATCTCTGTCAGCTTCACGTCCAGAGCGTGGATCTTGTCCTCAACAATCCTCTCTAGGCTCTCCTGAGATTGCTCAATGCTGGCCAGGCGTTGTTCAATCCTCTGGGTAGCTTCAAGAATTTGTTCTCCAAAGCTCTTTGGCTTAGCTGCTGCTGCTGCTGCCTCTTTGTCAGCTTTAGCCTTCTTCGCAGCTTCGATTTTGGCCTGTCCTTCAACTGAGGTAGGATACTCTTCATCCATCACAACTACGTTGTCCTCATGCACTGGCTGCAGTGGCAAGTGCTTCCTATCCAACATGAATTTGCCTGTGCCAAACTTGGCGTTGATGAGCATCTGAATTTGCGGGGCAAACCCACACGACCTCTTTTGGTCAGCTGCAGTCCTCTTAATGGTCTCTACCATTAAGTCCATCACCTTGAAAGGTGCCTTCTCATCAAGAATGTGCAGCATGTTGATAGAATAGCCTCGAATCATGCGGTGGTCTCCAGACTTAGGCATTAATGTATGCCTCAGAATAGTGTTAGTGGTGGTCAGACCTGCCTGGAGATAGTACACTGAGCCAAGCTTCCATCCTTCCAAGTCAGCAGCGGGGATCTCCTTGTACATGTTCTTCATGGAATCATGACTCTTCTTAGGAATCCCATAGACATCAATGTCGTCCTCTCTCTGCACTGGAGCGTTCAGAAGTTCTGCCCATTCTTCAACAGACGAAGAAAACCTTTGACCTTCAGTCATCCAGGTGATCTTGCCATCAGGATAGAAGTGGGCTGTGGCGTAGAACTGCATGATCATCTCGTCATTCCAAGCTGTCAGCTCTTGACCCACAAAATCAGCAACTCCACATGCAGTAAAGCTCTCATGCACATGGGGAAAGAAGTCCCGGTGCTCTTCACTGTCAATATACTTCCAGTCAACATACCTGGTGTTAGCAACAATGGGCTTCTTATCCATCAGCACGGTCTCATAGAAATCCTGCTGCTCTCTGGTGTGGAATCTAGGGTCCACAGCAGTCCTTCTCCTTACAGCATATGGATCAGACTGTCTCCATAGCCTGAGACCTTTATCCTCCCTTGCCTTCATGTCCTGAGCTTGAGGATGAGCATCATTGTGGAGTGGCAACTTGGGACGGAGCTTAAGGAACACATGCTCTTCATCTGATTCAGACGGTGGCATCTCACCTTTGTTCTTCTCAGAAGCTGGAATGCTTCTGGTTGTTCTCTTGGGCTTGGCTGGAGCTGCCTTGGCTTGAGCAGGCTTCTTGGGCTTAGAGGAGGCTTGAGCCCGAATAGCATCACCCATGAACTTAGCTTTCTGAGGAGGAGGCTGGGGTGCATCTTCTTCTTCTTCTTCTTCTGCAGCATCAACTTGAGGTTCAGCATATACTACCCTCTTCCTCTTGGAAGTCTTCTTCACCTTACTTGGAGCTGGCTCTTCCAAGTTGAGCTTCTTTGCAACAGCTGACTGCTTTACTTTGCTTGTGCCTTTCCTTGTCTGCTGCCCTTGGTGCTCTTTGGCAACCACATTCCTCTTTGGCTTGGAGGTAACTTCCTCAGCAACAAAGTCAGAGTCCTCATCATCAGAATTTCTCTTCTTCCTGGTTCTGGTGGCTGCAGGAGGCAAACCACTAGGGGTGCTCCTCTCACCATCATCACTGGAACTGCTAGCAGGACTTGTATCTGCCTCTGGAATCTCAGCAAAAGGTGACTCAGACCTGTTCTGGCTGTCACTGACATCTGACATGGCTGACAACCTGTGAAAAGATAAGGTATAGGCAGAGTAGAAGAGTTATCACAACTGCAGAGGTTTTTGCAAAAAAAAAATGAGTTCAAAACTTAGTTTTGAGTTTTCACGGAATGTATTTCGGTCAAACCGATTTTAAGTTTCGGTGAAACCGAAGTGTATACAGAGGCCTACACACCACTTTCGGTCAGACCGAAATGGGTTTCGGTCCTACCGATAACCTAGGGTTTCACTGAAACTACGTTTCGGTCACACCGATTTGCACAACTCGGTTAAACCGAATGATGCAGTGCAATGGCCAGAGGCCAAATCGGTCATTCCGAGTTTCAAAATCGGCTTCACCGAGATGCGTTCCGTGGAAACCTAAACCTAAGAATTTCGCTCGAAACTAGAGGATCTGATCTAATGTATAGGGAATATCTCAAACGTGGATTCAATCATGGCAAGCCTATCATGCAAGAATCGGATGGGGAGCACGAAAGGGATCGGGACACACCCTAACTTGGTGGATTCCCTCTACGGCGGCAACGGTGGAGATGATTACCGTTGACGGCGGCGGAGACCTGCGGCGAAGGCGCACAGGCGACGACGGCGACGATCCGTAGACCAGGGCGACGACAGCAGGGGTCTTGGGGGCGAACGGTTTGAAGAGTTAAATCGCGCGCAGCCCTCAGGTATATATAACCCCATGCTGTCGGTGGGACCGAGTTGAAAAACTCGGTGTCACCGATATGTATAACTGCTGTGCAGTTACGCATATCGGTCAGACCGAGATTTTGAACTCGGTTTCACCGAGATGAAACCTAGATCAGTCTAAGCGTTTCGGTTGGACCGAGATTGAGAAGCCGATCAGACCGAAATGGACTTAGAAGGTTTTGGAAGTCAGCCTTAGACGAATCAGTGGCTCCGAGTGCTCCTCACTCGGACTGTCCGAAAAAGACTTGTTCAAAGTTGTGATATGAGCATGAATAGAATTTGAGACAAGAAAGCATAGATAGCTAGGGAAGGTGCTTAGGCATTCTTGTCCATCCATTTGGCCAGAAAAATCAAAACAATCAAAACAACAAATGGATGTCCTTGAATGGATAAAATCATGCATTCAACATGCTCACACAATAAGATAGCAACTGAAATATGTGTCAAACATGCACAACCAACACTCTAGCTACTAGCACACAATTTGTCGATGACTAGGTCATCTATATATGAGTATATTGACTTAGGAGCCAAATGAGAACATTTGATCATAGGTCATACTCATCGTTTAAGCACAAGTGGGGTTACCACTTTTACATAAAGCATTTATGTGTTCACATCATTTGGAGATGCTTTAGCTCAATTTTTAGAGCAAGGCTCCCCCTAGATGTGAGAACCCCTTTTAAAGGGTCAAACTAACCTTGGGTTGTCGTAGAAGACTTCATGTAGATGTTGAAGATGTGGATGCTCAATGTTGATGTAGATCATCAAGAGTTGGGAGCAATCCTTTGGATTAGGGCACTTTCAATACCTACATGGGTTAGTCCCACAAGGAACAAACAAGAATATCCATAGACATAGATTGAAGTTCACAAAAGATGATGTCCATGAAAGCAATGATTACCTTGTCCCTTGACTTACCAACAAGAGGGTTTGTGACTCCATGAACTAGTGCATGATGTGGAAGTTGATTGCACAAGTTCTTGCCAAAATGAATATGAGTGAAGTTTGTTGGCGGAGTCACCCTCAAGAACCTTCTAGTTCTTCTTCTTTGGGATCCACATCATCTTGATGGGAATCCTTGGGGTTGTAGTTGAGCTTGACGAAGTAGAACTTGATGTGTCCCTGGGAACCCACTTGGAGTTGGGTATTGACCTTCTTCCCACTCAACACCTTCGGCGTTGAACTTTCGCTCAAAACCAATCCCTTCATTCTTCCGGTGTCTTCCTTGTTTGCGAACAATCTCCTCAAAGTTCTTGCTTCCGGCAAGACTCTTGTAGACACCTTTCTATATGATTTCCTTCAATAAGCTATTTTCTTGCTCAAGTGTAACTTGGCTTGAAACATTGTTAGTGGAATCAAGAGAACTACTAGAAGCAACAATATTGGATTTAACATTGTTATTGTTACTACTAGAGGAAGAATTTTTCTTATGCTTGTGATGCTTAGTATTAATAGGTGGCAAGAAATTAGACAAGAGAAGTCGTTTGGCAAGATATGAAGAACTCTTCTTTCGAAGATCGTCATTGATCGCTTTTAGAAACTCATGTTCTTGCTCTAGAGTGAGCTTCTCGAAGCGTAGCTTCTCATGATATCTTAGGAGCTCTCTATGATCTTCTTGAGTTGTTTCATGAGCTAACTTAAGAGTGTTTAGTTCTTTAGTTAGACGCTCAATCTCCTTCATAGCATTGTCATTCGACTCTTCTCGACTATAAAGACTACTAGCATTTTCATCATTACTAAGCTCACTAGATTTATCATGCAAGAGCTCATCTTCACCAAGTAAGTCATCCTCATCACTATCAAAGTCAATGAATTCAGGGTGTGTTACCTTGGGGCCTTTAGCCATGAAGCATCTTCCAATTCCCTCATTTGGTGAATCAAATAAGTCGTAGGAGTTGGAGTTGGAGGATACGAGTGCAAGTCCGGCAACACCTTCATCTTGACTGTAGTCGGAGTCGGAGTGATAGCTTCCATCGGATTGATTGTCGGAGTCGGAGCCGGAGACCCATTCACCTACATGAGCTTGATGTCTTCTTCTTGTGTAGCTTCTTGATGACTTGTCTTTCCTCTCTGAATCCTTGCTTCTCCGAGAGGGTCTTCGTTCATAACGATCATCTCTACTCCTTCTCTCTCTCCGAGGTGACTCATCTCTTGCTCTTCTTCTTGGAGATTCTTCTCTTCTCTTGTGGGGAGCCGTACACTCATTTGAGAAGTGTCCGGTTCTTCCACAATTGTAGCAGTTTCGATCACGACTAGAAGATCTCTTTTCATCATATGATCTAGACTTTGAGCTTCTTTCTTTGCTTCTATTCTTGTAGAACTTGTTGAAGTTCTTGACCATTAGGCTTATCTCTTCATTGGAAATTAGCTTGTCACTTGAGGTAGTAGGAGCATCACTTGTAGCTTTGTAAGCACCACTTGACTTATTGTGAAGCTCTTCCTTATCCTTAAGTGTCATCTCATGAGCAACAATTCTTCCAATGACTTCAGTTGGCTTGAGGGTCTTGTAGTTTGGCATCATTTGGATCAAAGTGCACACGGTGTCATACTTTCCATCCAAAGCTCTGAGAATCTTCTTAATGATGAATCGGTCGGTCATTTCTTCGCTTCCTAAGCCGGCAATCTCATTTGTGATGAGAGCAAGCCTAGAGTACATTTCAGCGACTCCTTCACCATCCTTCATCTTGAACTTGTCAAGTTGACCTTGAAGAATATCTAGCTTTGATTCCTTCACAGATTCAGTACCTTCGTGCATTTCAACCAAAGTATCCCAAATCTCTTTAGCATTCTCAAGACGGCTGATTTTGTGGAACTCTTCGGGACACAAAGCATTGAAGAGAATGTCACAAGCTTGAGCATTGTTTTGCAACATCCGCAACTCTTCCGGTGTAGCTTCGCGATCCGGAACTTTTCCTTCTTCGAAGAAATCACCTTGCATAGCAACACAAATAATGCCCCATGCGGCTGGGTTATGACCAAGAATATGCATTTTCATTTTATGCTTCCAACTAGCAAAATTTGTACCATCAAAGTAAGGACCTCTACGATAATTACCCTCACTAGACGCCATACTCTCCTAGGTTGTGAAACCAAGCTTATGGAGTCCAATGTAATGGAAAGCAAAACAATGGAGACCAAAGCTCTGATACCACTTGTAGGATCGAAAGTATGTCTAGAGGGGGGTGATTAGACTACTTGACAATATAAAAAATCTGCCTTTTGATCATGCAATGTTTTTGGCAGTTTCACAATTAAGATCAATTCAAGTATCACCCTACACATGCAATTCTAGAGTAATAGCAGCGGAAAGTAAATTGCACATGTAAAAGAGAGGTGGAGAAGATCAAACGCAGTTTGGTGACACGAAGATTTTTGTCGTGGTTCCGATAGGTGGTGCTATCGTACATCCACGTTGATGGAGGCTTCAACCCACGGAGGGTAACGGCTGCGCGAGTCCACGGAGGGCTCCACCCACGAAGGTTCCACGAAGAAGCAACCTTGTCTATTCCATCATGGCCTACGCCCACGGAGGACTAGCCTTACTCGGGGTAGATCTTCACGAAGTAGGCGATCTCCTTGCCCTTACAAACTTCTTGGTTCAACTCCACATCTCAAAGACGGAGGCTCCCAAGTGACACCTAACCAATCTAGGAGGCACCACCCTCCAAAAGGTAATAGATGGTGTTGATGATGATGAACTCCTTGCTCTTGTGCTTCAAATGATAATCTCCCCAACACTCAACTCTCCTCACTGATATGGCTGTGGTGGAAGAAAGGATTGAGTGGAAAGCAACTTGGGAAGGCTAGAGATCAAGTTTCATATGGTAGGAATGGAATGGCTTGATCTCAACACAAGGGTAGGTGGTTCTCTTCTCAGAAAGTGTATGGTAGGAGTGGTAGACTTTCTGATGGCTCTCTCCACGAATGAAGAGGGGGTGGAGGGGTATATATAGCCTCCACACAAAATCCAACCGTTACACACATAATTGAGCAATCTCGGTGAGACCGAAGTGAAAACTTGGTCAGACCGAAAGTTCAAATATAGTGAACGTTGGGATTTTCGGTGGGACCGAAAATACCATCTTGGTGTGTCCGAAGTGAGTCAAAGGTTGGAGCTTTCCATCTCGGTGGGACCGAAATTAACAACTCGGATATTCCGAAGTGATGTCAATTGGTTACAGAAGGTTGGCAGTCCATTTTCGGTGAGACCGAAACTCAAAATCGGATGGACCGAGAAATTAGGGTTTGGAAGAATAACTGAGGTGGTTCATCTCGGTGGGACTGAGTTTGCAGAATCAGTTTGTCCGAGATTACTTATGAGTGTGTTAAGTAGTGAAGAGTGCTGATAGTTGAGGGAGCTAGATCACCAAGCACTTGAGCAACCAGATCATTAACACAACCTCATCCCCTTTTAATAGTATTGGCTTTTCCTATGGACTCAATGTGATCTTTGATCACTAAACCAAAAATAGAGTCTTGAGCTTTTGCCAATGCTTGTCTTAGCATTTTGAGGGGTCCACTTCTTCAGACATTTCCATACCCATATCATCGAACTTCTCTGAAATGATTCTCAAGTAAATATTAGTTCAATGATATATATGTTGTTATTAATTACCAAAACCACCCGGGGATTAGTTGCACTTTCACCAGCACAACTATTCAGGTGGTCTCTGGAAGCATCGGTTAGTCCATTATAAAAGACATCAAGTATTTCATTCCTCTGAAGAGGATGATCAGGCAAAGCATTAAGTAATTGGAGAAGCCTCCCCCAAGCTTGTGGAAGATTGTCTTCTTCAATTTGCACAAAATTATATATTTCCTGTAAGGCAGCTTGTTTTTTATGAGCGGGAAAATATTTAGCACAGAAGTAATAAATCATATCCTAGGGACTACGCACACAACCAGGATAAAGAGAATTAAACCATGTCTTAGCATCACCCTTTAATGAGAATGGAAATAACTTAAGGATATAGTAATAACGAATTTTTTCCTCATTGGTGAATAGGGTGGCTATATCATTCAACTTAGTTAGATGTGCCACAACAGTTTCATGTTCATAGCCATGGAAAGGATCAGATTCAACCAAAGTAATTAACTCAGGATCAACAGAGAAATCATAATCCTTATCAGGAACACGGATAGGTGAAGTAGCAAAAGGAGGGTCATATTTCATTCTAGCATTCAAAGACTTTTCTTTTAGCTTAACTAATAATTTCTTAAGATCATATCTATCATTGCAAGCAAGAAAGTCTCTAGCAGTTTCTTCATCCATAACATAACTCTCAGGAATAACAGGGAATTCATATCTAGGGGGAGAATCTTCATCATCACTTTTATCAATATTATCAGTTTCAATATTTGCATTCTCCCTAACCTTAGCAATTTGTTCATCAAGAAATTCACCTAGTGGCACAGTATTATCAAGCATAGAAGTAGTTTGGTCATACATAGCAGAAGTGGCATCATCAAGAACATGCGACATATCAGATTCAATAGGAGGAGTAGGTGTCACAAGTTTAATCATAACAGAGGGTGAATCAAGTGCAGAGCTAGATGGCAGTTCCTTACCTCCCCTCGTAGTTGAGGGATAAATCTTGGTTTGTGAGTCTTTCAAGTTCTTCATAGTGATCAACAGATATAAATCCCAAGTGACTTAAAGAATATAGCTATGCACCCCAGCAATGGCGCCAGAAAATAGTCTTGATAACCCACAAGTGTAGGGGATCGCAACAGTTTTCGAGGGTAAAGTATTCAACCCAAAGTTATTGATTCGACACAAGGGGAGCCAAAGAATACCTTCAAGTATTAGCAGTTGAGTTGTCAATTCAACCACACCTGGAAAACATAGTATCTGCAGCAAGGTAATTTAGTAGCATGGTAATATGGAAGCAACGGTAATAGTGAAAAAGGTAGCATAGTGGTTTGGTAGTGATTGTAATAGTAGCAGCGGAAAAGTAAATAAGCAACAAGCAATATGTGAAAAGCTCGTAGGCATTGGATCAGTGATGGATAATTAAGTCGGATGCAATTCCACATGTAATAGTTATAACATAGGGTGACACAGAACTAGCTCCAGTTCATCAATGTAATGTAGGCATGTATTCCTAATATAGTCATACGTGCTTATGGGAAAGAACTTGCATGACATCTTTTGTCCTACCCTCCCGTGGTAGTGGGGTCCTAGTGGAAACTAAGGGATATTAAGGCCTCCTTTTAATAGAGTACCAGACCAAAGCATTAACACATTGTGAATACATGAACTCCTCAAACTACGATCATCACCGGGAGTGGTCCCGATTATTGTCACTTCGGGGTTGCCGGATCATAACACATAATAGGTGACTATTGACTTTCAAGATAGGATCAAGAACACATATATATTCATGAAAACATAATAGGTTCAGATCTGAAATCATGGCACTCGGGCCCTAGTGACACGCATTAAGCATGGCAAAGTCATAGCAACATCTATCTTAGAACATAGTGGATACTAGGGATCAAACCCTAACAAAACTAACTTGATTACGTGGTAAATCTCATCCAACCCATCACCGTCCAGCAAGCCTACAATGGGATTACTCACGCACGGCGGTGAGCATCATGGAATTGGTGATGGAGGAAGGTTGATGATGACGACGGCGACGATCTCCACTCTCCGGAGCCCCGAACGGACTCCAGATCAGCCCTCCCGACAGAGATTAGGGCTCGGTATCGTAAAACGTGATAATTCCTTGTCTTTGATTTTTCCCCGAAAGTGAATATATGGAGTCGGGGGAAACATCGGTGGAGCAACAGGGGGCCCACGAGGCAGGGGGCGCGCTCAGGGGGGCGCCCCCACCCTCGTGGACAGGGTTTGGCCCCCCTGGTCTGGTTCTTTCCGCGGATATTTTTTATATATTCCATAATAAATCTTCGTTGAATTTCAAGTCATTTTGAGAACTTTTATTTCTGCACAAAAATAACACCATGGCAGTTCTGATGAAAACAACGTTAGTCCGGGTTAGTTCCATTCAAATCATGCAAGTTAGAGTCCAAAACAAGGGCAAGAGTGTTTGGAAAAGTAGATATGTTGGAGACGTATCAGTCTCCCCGCCGATCACGGGCGATGAAGCCCGGACTGGCTAGTCACTCTCCGTCTCTCCAGGTGCTAGAGAGTTCCCCTCCGATAAGGAGGCGTCGGGGTGTCCTCCGGGAGGACTGTAGGTCACCAGTAGAAAAATGCTAAGTGAAGCATCAAAAATACTAAAAAAAGAAAGGTGCAGCAGTCAATCCGGACAAACTTACGATTCGGGCAGGTGTTTCACGAAGCTATGTTCGGACGAATCTGAACTAGCTCCAAGGTTCAGTTTCCTCCGGGGCGCGGCCGTGCCTGCACCAGCGACGACCCCCCTCTTCTCCCCCCTGCCTTGTGTAGGGGGCTCCTCTTCTTCTTCTTCCTCTTCCTCCTCATCATCTTCCTCCACATCGTCGGAGGAGAGGATGCTGATTTCCACGGACTTCTTGTCCGCAGGACAGGGGCTATTTCTGGCCCCCTTGCCTTTCATCTTCTTAGGCTTCTTGGTTGGCTCCTTGTACGGCGCTAGGACCAGCATCGCCATCAGTAGGAGGAATGCTGGGTCCTCGGGCAAAGGCACCGGACTCTTAATCCGGGTCGCCTTCTTCGTCCAGCCCTGTATATCACGCAAAAACTCAAATTCATGTTAGCATTAAATAAGGGAATAAACATATGTTCGGCAAATTTCTCTATAACCTCTGGGGCGGAGAGCGCGGTGCTAAAGCCCGCGTCTCCGGTTTCCGCTGACCACTCCTTCTGGCTCTTAAAGAGATTGATACGTCTCCAACGTATCTATAATTTTTTATTGTTCCATGATATTATTTATGAAGTCATGGATGTTTAATGGGCTTTATCATTCACTTTTATATCATTTTTGGGACTAACCTATTAACCCAAAGGCCCAGTCCAGATTGCTGTTTTTTTGCCTATTTTAGGGTTTTGCAGAAAAAGAATATCAAACGGACTCCATACGGAATGAAACCTTTGCGAGAGATATTTTTGGAGAAAGTCACGCCCAGGAAGCTTGAGAACCACGTCATAGGATCGAGGAGCCGCCCTCGAGGGTGGGGGCGGGCCCTCCTTCCCAGGGCACGCCCCCCCCTGCCTCGAGGCCTCTTCGTGTGGCCCCAGGTGCCCTCCTTCTTCCTATATAAGTCCACGTACCCCAGAAACAACGAAGAAAGAGAGAAAACCCTAATTCCACCGCCGTAGCTTCTGTTCCCGTGGAGATCCCATCTTGGAGCCTGTTTCGGAGCTCCACCGGAGGGGGATCCATCACGGAGGCCTTCACCATCATCATCATCGCCCTCACCATGACTTGTGAGTAGTTTACCACAGACCTTCGGGTCCATAGCTAGTATCTAGATGGCTTCTTCTCTCTCTCTGGATCTCAATACAAAGTTCTCCTCGGTCTTCGAGGAGATCTATTCGATGTAATATCTTTTCGCAGTGTGTTTGTCGGGATCTAATGAATTGTGAGTTTATGATCAAGGTTATCTATGAAAGATATTTGGTTCTTCTTTGAACTTTTTATGTGTGCTCATAATATCCTTGCAAGTATCTTCGAATTATTGGTTTGGTTTGGCCTACTAGATCTATAGTTCTTGCAATGGGAGAAGTGATTGGCTTTGGGTTCAATCTTGCGGTGTCCTTTCCCAGTGACAGTAGGGGCAGCCAGGCACGTATTGTATTGTTGCCATCGAGTATAAAAAGGTGGGGTTTTCATCATATTTCTTGAGTTTATCCCTCTACATCATGTCATCTTGCTTAAAGCGTTACTCTGTTCGTATGAACTCAATACACTAGATGCATGCTGGATAGCGGTCGATGTGTGGAGTAATAGTAGTAGATGCAGGAAGGAGTCGGTCTACTTGTCTCGGACGTGATGCCTATATACAATGATCATGCCTAGATAGTTTCATAATTATTCGCTTTTCTATCAATTGCTCGACAGTAATTTGTTTACCCGCAGTAGAATATCGCTATCATGAAAGAAGCCAGTAGAGAAAACTATGGCCCCCAGGTCTATTCTCAACATATCAATCTACATCTACTTTACGTTTACCGCTTTTATTTTCTGTTTTATTAAACCAAAAATACCAAAAATATCAACTATCATCTCTATCAGATCTCACTCTCGTAAGTGAACGTAAAGGGATTGACAACCCCTTATCGCGTTGACTGCAAAGTTCTTATCTGTTTGTGCAGGTGCGAGGGACTCGCGCGTGGTCTCCTACTGGATTGATACCTTGGTTCTCAAAAACTGAGGGAAATACTTACGCTACTGTTTTGTATCTCCCTTTCCTCTTCGAGGGAATACAACGCAAGCTCAAGAGGTAGCAAGAAGAATTTCTAGCACCGTTGCCGGGGAGGCTTACGCAAAAGTCATATACCAAGTACCTATCACAAACCCTTATCCTTCGCATTACATTTATTTGCCTCTCGTTTTCCTCTCCCCTACTTCACCTTTGCCGTTTATTCGCCTTTTTGCGCCGTGTGTTTATGGTTCGCTTGCTTCTTCTTTGCTTGTGTGTGTTGGATTGCTTGCTTGTCACTATGGCTCAGAACAATATCAAATTGTGTGACTTCTGCAATACCAACAACAATGATTTTATTAGCACTCCGATTGCTCCTATTATCGATGCTGAATCTTGTGAGATCAATGCTGCTTTGTTGAATCTTGTCATGAAAGATCAATTCTACGGCCTTCCTAGTGAACATGCCGCTACCCATCTAAACAACTTTGTGGATTTGTGTGATATGCAAAAGAAAAGGGATACGGATAATGTTATTGTTAAATTGAAGTTATTTCCGTTTTCACTTAGAGATCGTGCTAAAACTTGGTTCTTCTCTTTGCCTAGAAATAGTATTGATTCGTGGAATAAGTGCAAAGATGCTTTTATCTCTAAGTATTTCCCTCCTCCTAAGATCATCTCTCTTAGAAACGATATTATGAATTTTAAGCAACTAGATCATGAGCATGTTGCACAAGCTTGGGAGAGAATGAAATTGATGATACGTAATTGCCCTACACATGGTTTGAGTCTATGGATGATTATTCAGAACTTTTATGCTGGCTTGAATTTTGCTTCTAGAAATCTTTTAGATTTGGCCGCCGAAGGCACTTTCATGGAAACTACCTTAGGAGAAGCTACCAAACTCCTAGATAATATTATGATTAATTATTCTCAATGGCACACCGAAAGATCTACTAGTAAAAAAGTGCATGCTATCGAAGAAATTAGTGTTTTGAGTGTAAAGATGGATGAACTAATGAAATTGTTTGCTGCTAAGAGTTCTTCTTCTGATCCTAATGATATGTATTTCTCCACTTTGATTGAGAATAACAATGACTCTTTGGATGTGAATTTTGTTGGTAGGAATAACTTTGGTAACCATGCTTATAGAGGTAATTTTAATCCTAGGCCTTTTCCTAGTAATCCCTCTAATAATTATGGTAATTCCTACAATAACTTTTATGGAAAGATGCCTTCTGAATTTGAAACTAGTGTTAAGGAGTTTATGATCTCGCAAAAGAATTTCAATGCTATGCTTGAAGAAAAATTGCTTAAGTTTGATGAATTGGCTAGAAGTGTGGATAGAATCTCTCTTGATGTTGATTCTTTGAAACTTAGATATATCCCACCTAAGCATGATATCAATGAGTCTCTCAAAGCCATGAGAATTTCCATTGATGAATGCAAAGAAAGAACCGCTAGAATGCACGCTAAAAGAGAAGATTATATTAAATCGTGTTCTTCTAGTTATCATGAAAATAAAGATGAAGATCTGAACGTTATTGATGTGTCTCCTATTAGATCCTTATTTTCTAGCATTAATCTTGATGAGAATAGGATTTGAGATGATTCTGCTTTAAGGTGTCCCAATGATTCGGAGTTTTTAGATCTTGACGCTAAAATTGCTAAAAGTGGGGGTGAAAAGATTAAAACTTTGCATAGTGATGAACCCACTACTTTGGATTTCAAGTGATTCAATTATGATAATTTATCTTTGATTGATTCTATTTCCTTGTTGCAATCCGTGCTAAATTCTCTGCATGCTTATAGTCAAAATAAAGCTTTCACTAAACATATAGTTGATGCTTTGATGCAATCTTATGAAGAAAAACTTGAGTTGGAAGTTTCTATACCTAGAAAACTTTATGATGAGTGGGAACCTACTATCAAAATAAAAATAAAAGATCATGAATGCTATGCTTTGTGTGATTTGGGTGCTAGTGTCTCCACTATCCCAAAAACTTTGTGTGATTAGCTAGGGTTCCATGAGCTTGATGATTGTTCTTTAAATTTGCATCTTGCGGATTCCACTATTAAGAAACCTATGGGAAGAATTAATGATGTTCTTATTGTTGCCAATAGGAATTATAGACCTTTCCTTAGAATGATTAATGCAATTATTGATTTGAAGGAAGGAAATATTAGATTCCAATTTCCGTTAAGGAAAGGCATGGAACACTTTCCTAGAAATAAAATCAAATTACCATATTAATCTATCATGAGAGCCACTTATGGATTGCCTTCCAAAGATGGCAATACCTAGATCTATCTTGTATCGTGCCTAGCTAGGGGCGTAAAACGCTAGCGCTTGTTGGGAGGCAACCCAATTTTATGTTTTTTTTTGTTGCAGTTAGGGAATATATATTGCATCTATCCTCTGATTAGATGTGGTTTCATGTTTTGTTTAGTGTTTGTGCCAAGTAGAACCTTTGGGAAGACTTGTGTGAAGTTTATATGATCTTGCTGTGAAAAACAGAATCGTTAGCGCTTGCTAAAGTAGTCGTGGGGTTTTACTGGAGCATGATTTTTAGTTGATTCTTTTTTCAGATGATTGGTAGACAAATTGCACAAATTTACCAATTTAGTATGAATTTTTTTGAGTTCCAGAAGTAGGGGAACCCTGTAGATTACTACAGACTGTTCTGTCTTTGACAGATTCTGTTTTTCGTGTGTTGTTTGCTTATTCCGATGCATCTATGAGTAGTATTGGAGGATATGAACCATAGAGGAGTTGGATTACAATAGGTTTAACACCAATATAAGCAAATAATGAATTCATTTCTGCACCTTTGAGTAGTGGTTTTCTTTCTTATACTAACGGAGCTCACGAGAATTTTTGTCTATGTTTTGTGATGTGAAGTTTTCAAGTTTTGAGTATTGCTTTGATGGACTATGGAACAAGGAGTAGCAAAGGCCTAAGCTTGGGGATGCACATGGAACCCCAAGTAAAATCAAGATAATTAAAAGCCTAATCTTGGGGATGCCTTGGGAAGGCATCCCCTCTTTCGTCATCATCCATCGGTAAGTATACTTGGAGCTATATTTTTATTCGCAACATGATATGTGTTTTTCTTGGAGGGTCTTGTATAATTTGAGTCTTTGCTTGTTAGTTTGCCACAATAATACTTGCTTGATACACCTATTTGAGAGAGTTAAATATGGCCTAGAAATTATTAGAACACTCTATGTGCTTCACTTATATCTTTTGAGTTGAATAGTTTTTGCTCTAGTGCTTCACTTATATCTTTTAGAGCACGGTGGTGGTAATATTTTGTAGAAATTGTTGAACTCTCATGCTTCACTTGTATCTATTTCAGAGTCTAATAAAACAGCATGGTAATGTGTTTAGGCTAAAGAAACTAGTCTTCACATGATAAACATCCAATGTCAATGTAGTAAAAAAATTCACACCAAGTGCATTGAATAGAATGAGATGTTGGATGCTTGATAATTGTTTTGAGACATGAGGATAGTGATATTAGAGTCATGCTAGTGGAGTTATTATGAAATTGAGAAATACTTGTGTTAAGGTTAGTGATTCCCGTATCATGCACGTATGATGAACCGCTATGTGACGAAGTCAGAGCATGAGGTATTTGTAGAGTGCCAACCTTTGTGTGGAGGTCGGGGGCGCGCGATGGTTAACTCCTACCAACCTCCCCCCTAGGAGCATGCATTGATTTCTTTGTTTTGATGACTCGTAAATTTTTGCAATAAGTATATGAGTTATTATGACTAATGTTGAGTCCATGGATTATACGCACTCTCACCCTTCCACCATTGCTAGCCTCGTACCGCGCAACTTTCGCCGGTGCCATAAACCCACTATATATCCTTCCTCAAAATAGCCACCATATTGTTCCTCAAAACAGCCACCATACCTACCTATCGTGGCATTTCCATAGCCATTCCGAGATATATTGCCATGAAAGTTTCCACTGTTCCATTTATATGACATGCATCATATTGTCATATTGCCATGCATGATCATGTAGTTGACATCGTATTTGTGGCAAAGCCACCATGCATAACTTCATACATGTCACTCTTGTTTCATTGCACATACCGGTACACCGCCGAAGGCATTCATATAGAGTCATACTTTGTTGTTGTAGTATCGAGTTGTAATTTCGTGTTGTAATGAAAGTCTGATGATCATCATTATTAGAGCATTGTCCCATGGGAGGAAAGGCTAAATCTATAAAGCCCCTTCGCAAAAAAAAGAGGAAAGGCCAAAGAAAAAAAAGGCCCAAAAAAGAGAAAAAAAGAAAAGAAAAAGGGAAAATTGCTACTATCTTTTTTTCCACACTTGTGCTTCAAAGTAGCACCATGATCTTCATTGTAGAGAGTCTCATGTTTAGTCACTTTCATATACTAGTGGGAATTTTCATTATAGAACTTGGCTTGTATATTCCAACGATGGGCTTCCTCAAATGCCCTAGGTCTTCGTGAGCAAGCAAGTTGGATGCACACCCACTAGTTTCTTTTGTTGAGATTTCATTCATATTTAGCTCAAGTGCATCCGTTGCATGGCAATCCCTACTCACTCACATTGATATCTATTGATGGGCATCTCCATAGCCCGTTGATACGCCTAGTCGATGTGAGACTATCTCCCTCCTTTTTGTCTTCTCCACAACTATCTCTATTCCACCCATAGTGCTATGTCCATAGCTCACGCTCATGTATTGCGTGAAAGTTGAAAGGTTTGAAAAGATAGAGTATGAAAACAAATGCTTGGCTGGAATCGGGGTTGTGCATGATATGAATATTTTTGTGTGATAACGAGGGAGCATAGCCAACAATATATGATTTTGTAGGGATAACTTTCTTTAGCCATCGTATTTTGAGAAGACATGATTGCTTTGTTAGTATTGCTTGAAGTATTGTTATTTCTTATGTCAATATTGACTTTTATCTTGAATCTTTCAGATCTAAACATTCATGCCACAATTAAGAGAATTACATTGAAAAACTATATTCGTTAGCATTCCACATCCAAAATTATTTCTCTATCATTTACCTACTCGAGGACGAGCATGAATTAAGCTTGGGGTTGCTTGATACGTCTCCAACGTATCTATAATTTTTTATTGTTCCATGCTATTGTTTATGAAGTCTTGGATGTTTAATGGGCTTTATCATTTACTTTTATACCATTTTTGGGACTAACCTATTAACCCAAAGGCCCAGTCCAGATTGCTGTTTTTTTGCCTATTTCAGGGTTTTGCAAAAAAAGAATATCAAACGGAGTCCAAACGGAATGAAACCTTCGTGAGAGATATTTTTGGAGAAAATCACGCCCAGGAAGCTTGAGAACCACATGAAAGGATCGAGGAGCCGCCCTCGAGGGTGGGGGCGCGCCCCCCTTCCCAGGGCGCCCCCTGCCTCGAGGCCTCCTCGTGTGGCCCCCGGTGCCCTCCTTCTTCCTATATAAGTCCACGTACCCCAGAAACTCCGAAGATAGAGAGAAAACCCTAATTCCACTGCCGTAGCTTCTGTTCCTGTGGAGATCCCATTTTGGAGCCTGTTCCAGAGCTCCACAGGAGGGGGATCCATCACGGAGGCCTTCACCATCATCATCATCGCCCTCACCATGAGTTGTGAGTAGTTTACCACAGACCTTCGGGTCCATAGCTAGTATCTAGATGGCTTCTTCTCTCTCTGGATCTCAATACAAAGTTCTCCTCGGTCTTCGTGGAGATCTATTCGATGTAATCTCTTTTTGCGGTGTGTTTGTCGAGATCCGATGAATTGTGAGTTTATGATCAAGGTTATCTATGAAAGATATTTGGTTCTTCTCTGAACTTTTTATGTGTGCTCATAATATCCTTGCAAGTCTCTTCGAATTATTGGTTTGGTTTGGCCTAATAGATCTATAGTTCTTGAAATGCGATAAGTGCTTGGCTTTGGGTTCAATCCTGCGGTGCCCTTTCCCAGTGACAGTAGGGGCAGCAAGGCACGTATTGTATTATTGCCATCGAGGATAAAAAGATGGGGTTTATATCATATTGCTTGAGTCTATCCCTCTACATCATGTCATCTTGCTTAAGGCGTTACTCTGTTCTTATGAACTTAATACTCTAGATGCATGCTGGATAGCGGTCGATGTGTGGATTAAATAGTAGTAGATGCAGGCAGGAGTCCGTCTACTTGTCTCGGACGTGATGCCCATATACAATGATCATGCCAGATAGTCTCATAATTATTTGCTTTTCTATCAATTGCTCGATAGTAATTTGTTTACCCGCCGTAGAATATCGCTATCATGAGAGAAGCCACTAGAGAAAACTATGGCCCCCGGGTCTATTCTCAACATATCAATCTACATCTACTTTACTTTTACCGCTTTTATTTGCTGTTTTATTAAACCAAAAAAACCAAAAATGTCAACTATCATCTCTATCAGATCTCACTCTCGTAAGTGACGATAAAGGGATTGACAACCCCTTATCGCGGTGGCTGCGGAGTTCTTATTTGTTTGTGCAGGTGCGAGGGACTCGCGCGTGGTCTCCTACTAGATTGATACCTTGGTTCTAAAAAACTGAGGGAAATACTTACACTACTGTGCTGCATCTCCCTTTCCTCTTTGAGGGAATACAACGCAAGCTCAAGAGGTAGCAGAGATGCTTCCAGATCTCCTTGTGCGTAAAGCCGAAGAGATGCTTCAGCGGCTTGTCTCCTGCCGGATCGAACTCCCATAGGGAGGAGTCCCGGCTTTGGCAAGGGAGAATAAGTCGGGTCAGCATCACCTGGACCACGGAGGAGAGCAGGTGCCCCTTGGAGATCATGCCGGATACACGGCTCACAAGAGTCGTCACTTCAGTTGTAGACCCCCTAGTCTAGACCCTTTTTGGTCCAAGAGGTTAGCCTCTCCGGGGGTCCGGATCTGAAAAGCAGGCTCCGCCGCCCATTTGGCGTTGCAAGGTTCGGTGATGTAGAACCACTCCTGCTGCCAGACCTTATTCGTCTCCATGAATGAGCCCTTGGGCCAAGTTGCATTCGGGAGCTTGCTAATCATGGCGCCCCCGCAATCACCGTGCTGTCTGTCCACCACCTTCGGCTTCATGTTGAAGGTTTTGAGCCATAGGCCGAAGTGTGGAGGGATGCGGAGGAAAGCTTCACGCACCACTATAAAAGCGGAGATGTGAAGGATTGAGTTCAGGGCTAGATCATGGAAATCTAGCCCGTAGAAGAACAGAAGACCCCGAACAAAGGGGTGGAGTGGAAACCCTAGCCCCCTAACAAAATGGGAAGTTAATACTACCCTCTCACCCGCCTCAGGGACGGGAATCACCTGACCCATGGCAGGGACTCGGTGTGCGATAGTGGCGGCGAGATAGCCCGCGCTTCGTAGATCCTCCATGGTCATTTCTGTGACCATGGAAGCTTCCCACTTACCCCTGGCACCGGATCCAGCCATTGCTGGGAAGGGGAGTAGTGGTTGAGGAACGAGGGGCGGTGGGCGTAGGAGATGAGAATATTGGGGCTAGGGAGATTGGAGAGCTCGAGCTTGTGGAAGGTGTGGGGCTGATGAAAGGGATAGATGTCCTTTTATAATGTTGTGAATACAGAGCGTCCCCCCACTTCAGCCATAAACCTCGCCGGTTCCCAAAGCGGTCGTGCGTAATACGCGGCGTGGGTGCTCACATCATATTGATAAGAATCCCACGATAAGCGGGCACAATCTCTATTCTGATGGGACGTGTCAATGAGGATATAACTCGAAACGCAAAACTAGGACCAAATAAAATGGTTTGATATGTTAGTGGGTTGGATGTGACACTTCACCCAAAAGTGGTCAGTAGAGACACACTATTCATTTTCCTTTAAAGACCCTTGCCTTTGAGGCTAAGGGTTGTACTAACCTTGCAGAGCTGAACACAATACACTTTTTGCAGAAGATATATTCGGAAGAAGGAACCCGCCTTGCAATGCCGAAGACAATACGGAGGCCGAACTCTTCATCATCGAAGTCAGGTTCAGGGGCCACTGAGGGAGTCCTGGATAGAGGGGTCCTCGGGAGGCCATATAACTCTTGGTGAGCCGGACTGGTGGGCCGTAAAGATCATAGTCGAAGATCATCTCTCGTATCCGGATAGGACTCTTGTATTCATGTAATGGCTAGTTTTAGGTTCGGGTGTAATCTTTCCTTCCTGTGCAAGATGGTATGTACAAACCCTAGGCCCCTCTGGTGTGTATATAAACCGGAGGGTTTAGTCCATAGAGGCTAACGGAGAATCTCGAATCCTCATAGGCTAGACTTTAGGGTTTGGCTAATTCGATATCGAGGTAGTGTCGGGGGAAACTGTCCACCACGAACACCTATGGGACCGGAGCCCCTTGTTTGTGCGGTAAGAGGGCGGAGGGAGCACGAAGAGCAGATCGTAGTGAACACGCGGGCAGTTTACCCAGGTTCGGGCCGCGATGGACGCGTAAAACCCTACTCCTGCTTAGTTTTGTATTGAGTTGGAGAGCTCGGGAGCTTGAAGAACTAGCTACACCGAGCGTATGAGCGATCTAGATTCCGAACCCTTTCTACGTTGTGCATGGGCCTCCTTTTATAGTGCGAGGGGTCACCGACAGGTGTCAACGTAGGAGAAAGGGCAAAAATGTAAAAGGGGTGGTAGTTGTAACAGTGCGGGAATAGTGGAGCTACAGTGCGTGAACAGTGGTCGCTACCTACTTTGACAGTGGGGGACAAGAGCATTTAATGCCCGTCGCCGTCGACCCCAAAAGCGCCCGCCCTTGCGTCTCCGTTTGCCACGGCGATGGCTTCACCACCGTGGAGTGCCACCGTGTCCCCCAGGCTGCACAGCCATCCGCCACGCGTCCCTGGAATGGCCCCAGCGCGACGCGTGGTTCGATGAGCTGGAGCGCGGGCACACAGCACAACTCTCCCGGCAAGCACCTTGCCGGGATCTTGACCTTGCCGGGCCCGGGAGCTTGTCGGGCTCTGAAGCTTGTCGCTCCTCGGGCCCTGCCGGGGCGCATGTTGCGCCGAGGCATGTCTTCTGTAATGGAATCTTCTAGTCTTCCTGGCAAGCTCCTCTTGCCAGGGCCTTACGTGAGTGAGGTAATCTTGAGCCTGGAACGGCCTTCCCGGCAAGCTCCACTTGCCGGGGTCTCGATCTTCTGTCTTGTATACTTTGTTTTTGAATGGTTTTATATGGGGCAGGAAGGTCTCCGGCGAGCGCGTGGTAGGCCCTGCCGCGGGAAGCTGCTACTGTCCGTGCACAAGTTGGGGTACTGAGGTACCCCTACCTTAGTACACCGACATGAGCCCCCGGGCCTGGGCCACACACGGTGCCGAGCGCTGTTAGGCCAGGCCCAAAACAGTGCATGGACACACGCGGCCCACGGCGTGCCGAATCCACTTCCGCATCCGCCGCGTCCTCCCGTAACGGCACGCGTCGATTGCGGCGTCGTGGGATGGGACGTGGCCACGTTATTTTAATGGAAAGAGCGAAACGCCCCCCACTTCCCCATAAAAAGCAGAGGAAGCAGGAGCGGTTCCCCTCCTACGCCTTCATTGCATCTTCTTCCATCTCCAGAGATCCCCTTTGCGCTCCGCCTCCACACCTCCTCCGCCGCCGTCCGCATCTGCGGCGCCGCCGGACTCTTCGTCCCTCTTCCCTCGCCGCCTTCGCCATGGCCCCGAAGACCGAGAAGGCGAAGGTGGAGAAGACCAAGAAGGAGAAATCGGAGCAAGCGGCGAGGCTTACCTTGTTGCGGAAGCGGAACCTCGTCTTCTCGCCGAGGCTCAGCGCACGGGAGCTCTGGAACAAGTATTACTTGTTCTGGGCCAAGAAGACCAAGGCGCATCCCCGCACCCGAGCCTATCCGGCCGCCGCCAAGGACAACTACCCCGGCGGGTACTATTTCTTCGCAGCTTTCTTCCACTGCGGCCTCTGTCCCCCTTTTTCCGAATTTTTCTGCGACATAATGCACACCTACGGCCTCCACCTTCTTGACTTCACCCCCAATGCCATCCTCACGATGGCGGTTTTCGCACACATGTGCGAAAACTATATTGGGATATACCCAAACGTAGCGCTGTTTAGGCATTTCTTCACCCCTAGAGCAGAGGCCGGCGCCCCCCTCTCCGGAGGAATATCTTGGGTTTTTCGTCTGAACAAGAAGGAATCCTACTTGCCGGGGGAGCTCCGCGGCAAGTCGGAGGAGTGGCGTGCTGACTAGTGTTGGATAGTCGAGGACCAGCCGCAATCTTTCACCGCGCCGCGCACAACACCCATCGTGCGCGGCAGGGACTGGAGCGAGCTGGATTCGGACGACAGCAAGCTCGACGTCGCCCTCATCAGGATTCTTCGTCTTCGGGTAGCAAGGTTGTCCGTCGGAGAAGTGGGCACAGACTTCCTCCGCCGCCGCATCGCCCCCCTTCAAGATAGGAAGAGGCCAGCCTGGGATTACGGCAACTCGGCGGACATAATGAGGCTGCGCCCCGGGCTCAACTTCAACTTCACGTCGCTGGAGCTGAAGGGGATGGTCCGGGAACTATTTAAGCATGACCCGGCCCACCCAGAATGGTTCAGGGGTCCCCGGGGAGTGGTGCCTCTCTGCAACAGCACGGCCCGGGATTCCCTTCGCGCCATGATGCCCGCGTGCGACTCGCACGGCGTCGACCGCACGTGGATTCCGCCCAAGCCAGACGTCGTCTTGAACTTCTTCGACAACTTGACGGAGGTGGCAAAGAACAAGAACGAGGTCCGGGAGCTGACACGGGACACCACCGACCAGGAGATAGCGTACATAGCTTCTCGGGTTGAAGAGGCCGCTGCAGCCGCAGCGGCAGGGGAATTCGGCTTCTCGCCCGAGGAGGCAGAGGCTGCGGAAGCGTCCTGCCAAGCAGAGGAGGCGGAGATCCGCAGGTTGCTGAAGCTTCCTCCCGACGAGCTCGCCGGGGTCCCTTCCCTGAGGCACTCCGGGATCCAGGGAATCTTGACCGAGGCCGCGGCGAGAGGCAACGCCGCCGGAGGAAACAAAGGCGCCGCAGGGAGCGGAGGCGCCGGAGGGAGCGGAGGCACCGGAGGGAAAGAGGCCACAGTGCAGGGCGCTGGGCCCAGCAAGCCTGCCGGGGAGGAGGAGGAGGAGGAGGACGCCGGGGCCGACGAGGACTCCGACGGATCCCTGGGGCTCTACGCCGACGACCTCTCCTTGTCGTCGGAGACCTCCCCGCCCCGGGCAAGCCCTAGGCGTTCTCCGCTGAAGCGTCTCCGCAAGACGGCGACGGGGGCGAGGGCGCAGGCGCCCCGGCAACAGCCAACTCGTCAGGCAGCGCGAGCTTCCCGGGGGAGTCAAGCTGCGACAGGGGCGCCCGGCGCACCAGCCACGGCGGAGGCGGCCCGCACGCAGGCCACGGCAGAGGCACCCCGCAAGCAGGCCACAGCAGAGGCGCCCCGCAAGTCAGCGCCGAGCGGAAGGGAGTCTTCACAGAGCGGAGCGGCGGCTCCGCCCGCTCCCCGGGCCCCGGCTACCACAGGGGCTGGGTCTTCGCAGCCCCCAGCCCCAGGGACCGCCAAGCGCCCGAGGGAGTCCTCGCCTCCCGCTCCCCGCGCGGACGCGCCCCGGGTGGAGTTTGACTTCTCCGCCTTGAGCGACGACGACGACGAGGATGAACGGGAGTAAGAACTCGAGATCTTGCATCTTCTTAAATTTCGTCTTGATTATTGTAGATTCTGATCTTGCTTCTTGTTTTAACTTCAGGACCTTGGCGGAGCGAGTGGCAAAGAAAGCCAAAGTGCCCGTGGTCGAGGTCGCGGACGACTCGCCCATCGCGGCGACTGGGGACGTGCCGGAGCCAAGCCTGCCGGACCCGTGCGCTGCTCCGAGGAGCAGCCCCCAGCGCAGCCCCCAGCGTAAGTCTGGGTTCTGTACTTCCGCTCGTCGGGCGCGCTTGAGGATTTGTCCTTGTGCTAATATCCTGATATTTTTGTCTTGTTTTGATTGTCTTGTGCAGAGGTGGAGCCACAGCCGCAGGAGCGTCCGGAGGTCGCTCCCGAGGAGCCGCAGGCCCCGCCGTCCCCTCCAAGGCCGAACTCCCCGGCGAGGGAGAGCATCCCGCCAAGGGCGGGTACTCCGCCAAGGGCGAGTACCCCGCCAAGGGCGAGCAGCCCGGCGAGGGCGGCCACTCCGCCAAGGCAGAGCTCCCCGGCGAGGGAGCCCGCCGCTGATGACGTCCGTCAAGGTAAGTTCTGTGACTTTGTCATCTTGGATTCGTCTCTTTTTGGATATTTGCTTGAACTTCTTTTGTTTTCTCTTCTTCTTCTAGATCCTCCTCCCCCCGAGCAGATGGAGACGGAAGTCATCGTCATCGAGGAGGAGGGCGCGCAGGGCGGCGGCGGCGACGCCCCTGTCGCCGAGGACACGGCGGGAGCCGCCGAGCCGGCCGCGGAGGAGACCGCTCCGGCTGCAGACGCAGCGGCCGGGGAGGGGGACGGCGACCGCACTGCCGGCCCGGAGGCGGCAGGAGCATCAAGTGCTGCACCGGCCGCCGACCCCTCCGCCGAAAAGGAGCAGGCGGGTTACTATCTTGAAGCTCCCAACGGCGTCTTCATCCAGGTGCCGTGGGGTTCTTCTTCGCGAGCCCCCGCGGAGGGCGAGGCCTTTGATGGAGAGGTCCTCGCCTCCGCGGGCCTGAAGATCGTCGAGGCGCCCGGCGGAAGCGAAGGTCCCGAGGAGGAGAAGCTGCTTCATCAGCTCCTGGCCCTTTACCGGGCCAGGCAGGCGAAGCTAGCTTCTCGGGAGGCCCTCGCCGCCAAGGCCGCCGTCGAGATGGAGAATCGCGCGGCGGAGCTCCGCGCTGCCAACCAGGCTGCCCTCCGCGACGTGGCGGAGGAGCGCGAGAGGCTCGCCGGAGAGTACCAGGAATGGTTGCTGGAGAAGGCTGAAGCCGAAGAGCAGCTGCGGCTTGCCGGAGTGGAGTTGTCCCGGCGAGAAGGAGAGCTCGCCCAACGGAAGGTCAACCTCGACTCCCACGAGGAAGACCTTGCCGCTCGGGAGCAGGCTCTTGGCGGAGAGCTGAAGGAGGCGAAAGCCGCCGCGGAGACCGCCAAGGAGGAGCTTGCCGCCAAGGTCGCGCAGCTGGAGGAGTCATTGAAGGCGAGCGTGGAGAGGGTCACCGCGCTCAACACAAAGCGCGAGAAGTACGCCCACACCAACTCCGAACTCCAGGTGCGTCTCTCCAAGAAGGGCGACGAGCTGAAGGCCGCCAAGGACTCCATCGAGGACCTGGAGCTGAAGGTTTCCACGTTGAAGGACTCGCTCGACGCCGTCCGGGACCGGGAAACCAAGCTGAAGGAGGAGCTCCGCAAGGAGCGAAGCTTGGTGGAGAGCGCCAACACTGCGGCCGAGAACTTCCTCCGGACCGTCGAGGTGTGGACCGAGGACCTGGTGTCTTCTGCATCCAACATCGACCAGGAGCTGCTGGCGCTGAAGTTGGAGCATCTCATCTACTCTCCGGACCCAAACCTCCCCCACAGCGCCAAGCTCAGCCTCTTCTTCAGGGGGATCGCGCCGGCCCTTGCAGATCTTCGGAAGAAGATCCCCGCGCAACTGGCCGAGGAGTCGCGCCGGCTCTGCACGGGAACCTTGGAGCGTGTGCTGACGAAGATTGTATACAGCAATCCCGGCATAAACCTCACCAACGTTCTTCGCAGCTTGCCGGCCGACGCGAACATGGAGGCGCTGAAGGAGCAGGTCGCCCACATCATCGCCAAAGTGAACAAGATCTCCAGGATTGAGGGCGACCGCGTAGATTAGGCCTCCTTTATCTTTATCTCTTTTTGTTGCTGCATAGGGTGTTATGAACTCATTAGTCACTGCGACAAGTTATCCTCTGTAAGATATTTATCTTATTTTGATCAATCAGTGCAATGTTATCTTCCTTGTCTTGGTCCTTTACTTTGTATGCTTTTCACCCTACGCCTCCAGGGAGCTTGCCGGCAAGGGTCCTTTGCCGCGAGCGCTGAGTGCTGGACTCTGAGCAGCCTGCTGGCCAAGGTCTTACCGGCAAGCAACCTTGCCGCAGCTAGTCGCAACGCACTCAGCTTGTTGAGTGAACTCGAAAACGAAACAAGGGCGCGACACTTGTCGCAGCTCACTTAAGTCGTTGAGTGTACTCGAAACAAGGTAAGGGTGCGGCTAGCTTCGGGTAGGTTCATCCGCGCACAGGTTTTCCATACAAAGTGTGATTGTTCAAGGAAGACAACTAAAATTTGAAAATTTGAACTGCTCAAATTCTAGTAACTTAGCTTATATATATCGCTTGCTTCTTGGTAAGGCTCCTCTTTCTTGAACAGCGCTTGGTTCCTCTTCCATCTCCTCCCCCCCGGCAAACTTGTGCGCGAGGAAAGTTCCTTCTGCTTAAGAGGCAAGGAAAAAGAAGAGGGAAACAAGTATATGGCCTTTCGGCGTGCTAATGCTTACCGGATATGTACGTTGCGCAAGATGCCAAATAACACATGCAAATAGCAGAGAAAAGCATGTAAAAGGCAAATAGCGCAGAACACGAAAACTTTACTGATGCACGGGGTCTGCACCCGGCTTTGTACAAAGGGTTACATGCAGCAGCGGCAAAGCTTGTACAAAAGGTGGTTGCCGGAGCGGATCACGGCAACCGCGCCTTATGGGTGAAACTTGCGAAGATGTTCTATGTTCCAGGAGTTGCTCACCGGTAAGCCTTCTTCGGTCTCGAGGCGGACGGCGCCGGGCCTCGTGACTTGTCTCACCCGATAAGGGCCTTCCCACTTCGGCGTCAACTTGTTGGAATTCTTGGCGGACTGAACACGCCGAAGAACAAGGTCGCCTTCATCGAGACTCCTGGCCTTGACCTTGCGGCTATGGTAGCGACGCAAGGCTTGCTGGTATCGAGCAGCTCGTACAGCAGCCTGGAGACGTTCCTCCTCGAGGAGCAACGCATCATCTTGTCGCAGTTGCTCTTGCTCGGGCTCATCATAAGCGAGCACTCGAGGAGATCCGTATACGAGTTCCGTGGGGAGAACTGCCTCTGCTCCATAGACTAGAGCAAAGGGTGTCTGTCCGGTGGCTCGACTTGGTGTCATTCTGATTGACCAAAGAGCCGCCGGTAGCTCCTCTATCCAATTTCTTCCGCACTTGCGCAGCCTGTCAAAGGTCCTTGTCTTGAGTCCGCGCAGCACTTCAGCATTTGCCCTCTCCGCTTGACCGTTGCTTCTCGGGTGAGCAACAGAAGCGAAACAGACCTTGGCGCCAAGGTCTTGGACGTACTGCATGAAGGTGCGACTAGTAAATTGTGTACCGTTGTCGGTGATGATCCTGTTGGGGATTCCGAAACAGCAAACAATTGACCTGAAGAACCTGACTGCTGACTGTGCTGTCACCTTTCTCACTGGCTCCACTTCTGGCCACTTTGTGAACTTGTCGATTGCAACGTACAAGTACTCAAAGCCCCCGATGGCTCGGGGGAAGGGGCCGAGGATATCGAGCCCCCAGACCGAGAAGGGCCAGGACAAAGGGATTGTTTGGAGAGCTTGAGCTGGCTGATGAATCTGCTTTGCATGGAACTGGCACGCTTTACACTTGGTTACTAGTGCAGTTGCATCTTGGAGGGCTTCTTGCCAGAAGAACCCTTGCCGGAAAGCTTTCCCGGCAAGCGCCCTTGCGCCAATGTGGTGGCCGCATATGCCTCCGTGTATTTCTGCCAACAGCTTCTGTCCATCTTCCCTGGAGATGCACTTCAACCTGACACCATTGAGCCTTCTTCTATACAGCTCGTTATCCACGAACTGGTACATACTTGACTGCCTGGTTATCTTCTCTATTTCTTCTGGGTCGTCGGGAAGTTCTCCAGTTTGCAGAAAACGGACGATCTGTCGCGCCCATGCCGGAGCTCGCGGCTCAACGGCAAGGACTAAAGGCATGAGGGCCGCTGCGGGGACCTCAGCTTCCACGGCAAGAACCTCTGGTTCCGCCGGAGCTGATGGTCCCTCGGCAAGCTCGCCGGGGCGAGGCTTGTCGGGAACACTTGCTTCAACTACACAGATCCTCGGATCTACAGGAGCAGACTGTCCCTCAGCGTCCTGGTCGTTGATCTTGGGGACCTTGGCGGCGGTTTCAGGAAGATCCGCCGGCAAGTAGTCGCCGGAGACCAACTTCCTCTTCTTGGACTGCCCAATTGATGGTGTAACGGATGGTTGAGTCAGCTTGAGCAAGAAGGTCCCTGGTTCCACAGGTAACTTCATCGAAGCACACTTTGAAAGGCCATCTGCAATGTCATTCTGAGCTCTCGGGACGTGCTCCATCTGCAGACCTTCAAAGTGTTCTTCAAGCTTCCTCACTTCATCTACATAAGCTTCCATCAAAGGGCTCTGGTAACTCTTGTTAACTTGCCGGACCACCAACTGAGAATCTCCTCGTACAATCAGTTTCCTTATCCCAAGTTCGGCCGCAATCCTGAGGCCGGCGAGGAAACCTTCATATTCAGCGGTGTTGTTTGTCGCTTGCTCTCTTGGGAAGTGCATCTGGATAACATACTTGAGGTGCTCCCCGGTGGGCGCGATGAGTACCACGCCAGCACCGGCGCCTTGCAGCGAGAAGGCACCATCAAAATACATTACCCATTCACTTGTTGCTTCTTGTACGGGTGCACTTGTTTCTTGGACTTCTTCATCGGGCGTCGGGGTCCATTCAGCTATGAATTCTACCAAAGCTCGGCTCTGTATGGTTGAAGTACTTTCAAACTTGAGTCCAAAGCTCGACAGCTCCAGTGCCCACTCAACGATCCTGCCTGTTGCTTCTGGATTGTGTAATATCCTCTTCAGCGGAAAGCGAGTGACCACTGTTATCTCATGTGCCTGGAAGTAATGGCGCAGCTTTCTCGAGGCCATGAGGAGGCCGAAAAGCAACTTTTGCACCCCGGAGTATCTTGATCTAGCCCCCTGCAAGAGGGAGCTTACAAAATACACCGGGCGCTGCACCATCTTCTTCCGCACTTCTTCCTGTTCCTGCGCAGAGTTGTCCTTGTCGGGGCCAGAGCTTGCCGGAGCAGCCCCCTGCTTGTCGCTGGACTCGCTTGCTGGTGGTGCAGACTCCTCGTCGGCCTCCCTCTCCGCTACTAACGCAGCACTAACCACCTGGTTGGTTGCCGCTAGGTACAGCAGCAACTTTTCCTGTGGTCTAGGTGCGACAAGTATTGGAGTGGAGGATAGGTACCGTTTCAAATCTTGCAGCGCTGCCTCCGCTTCCGGAGTCCACTTCATGGGACCTGCCTTCTTCAAGATTTTGAAGAAAGGTAGGGCGCGTTCTGCAGACTTCGAAATGAACCTACTGAGGGCAGCCACACAACCTGCAAGCCTTCTGACATCCTTGACGCGCTTCGGGGCCTCGATCTGCTCAATGGCTTTAATCTTGTCGGGGTTAGCTTCAATCCCCCTCTGTGACACAAAGAAACCGAGAAGCTTGCCGGAGGGGACTCCAAAGACGCACTTCTCGGGGTTCAACTTGAGCTGTATCCTGCGCAGGTTCTGAAATGTCTCTTCCAAATCTTGGACCAGGGTTTCCTTGCTCTTGCTCTTCACCACGATGTCATCCATGTAAGCCTCTACATTTCTGTGGATCTGTGGCTCGAAAGCAGTGTGCACTACCCTTGCAAATGTTGATCCTGCATTCTTCAGTCCAAATGGCATGCGTATGAAGCAATAAGTGCCACATGGAGTGATAAATGCAGTCTTCTCTTCATCTTCTTTGGCCATAAAGATCTGATGGTAGCCTGAATATGCATCAAGAAAAGAGAGTAGCTCACATCCGGCAGTGGAGTCAACGATCTGGTCAATGCGCGGCAAAGGGAATGGATCCTTGGGACATGCTTTATTCACATCGGTGAAGTCTATACACAGTCTCCACTTCCCGTTGGCCTTGCGCACGACGACTGGGTTTGCCAACCACGTCGGATGGATCACACCTCTAACTAGGCCTGCTGCCTCTAGCTTCTTGATCTCTTCGTTAATGAATTCTTGGCGCTCCACGGCTTGCTTCCTCACCTTCTGCTTGACGGGCCGCGCATGAGGACAAACGGCAAGCTTGTGCTCAATTACCTTCCTGGGAACACCGGGGATGTCAGATGGTTGCCAGGCAAACACATCGACATTCGCTCGCAGGAAGGCAACGAGCGCGCTTTCCTATTTGCTGTCAAGCGTGGCACTGATGGTGAAGGTACCACCAGTGCCGTCCTCCTTGGCGGACACCTTCTTGGTTGCCGGAGGAGCGGCCATCCCCTTCTTACACTTGCCGGTGGAGCTCGATGGAACGTCCTCGCCGGCAGCGCAGCACTCCGAAGAGGTGCGGTTGCCGGAGTGGGCCCCAGAGCACTTGCCGGACTTGGTCTTCGTCTTCTTCCCCCCGGGAGCTTCAGCGGCAAGTGTATCCTTCTCTGTCGCAGCTGCTGCGTCCCGGTAGATCTTGTCGGCGCAGACAAGAGCATCTTTCTTGTCGCCATGGACAGTAATGACGCTTATCGGCCCCGGCATCTTGAGTACGTTGTAGGCGTGGTGGGAAGCTGCCATGAACTTGGCGAGGGCGGGACGGTCGAGTATTCCATTGTATGGCAATGGAATATCAGCGACGTCGAAAGTGATGCACTCAGTTCTGAAGTTGAGCTCCCCGCCAAAGGTCACCGGCAGAGTGATCTTCCCCTTGGGCTTGCTCCTCCCCGGGTTGATTCCTTGGAAAGAACCGGTCTCTTCGAGCTCGCCATCTGGGATTTGGAGTTTCTTGATCACAACAAAGGAGATCAAGTTCAGCCCGGCCCCGCCGTCAACCAACATTTTGGTGACCTTGAGGTTGCGGATGGTGGGTGAGACCAGCATCGGCAAGCACCCGACCGCGGTGGTGCGGTCAGGGTGATCCTCAAGGTCAAAAATGATGGGCGTGCTGGACCATTTGAGGAGCCTGCGCGACTCCACGGGCGGCTCTGCTGCATTCACCTCGCGCACCCACTGCTTGAGCTGGCGGTGGGAGGTGTGCAGAGAGGCGCCGCCGTCGACGCACAGGACCTCTGTAGCCTTCTGGAACTCCTGCTCACTGTTATCCTCATCCTCCATGTCTTCGTCGTCGTCCTCTTCATCCTTGTCGCGGCCCCGGGGAGGTCGGTCACCTTGCCGCTGCTTGGCCTTGCCGCGGCGTCCTCCCCGACCATTGAACGGCCGCTTCTTGCTTGGTTCTCCTCCGCCACCTTGGGCCTTCTCCTTATCGCGCCTCTCGTACTCAGCTTTCTGCTGCTCGACGAGGTACTCGACGCGTTTGCAGTTGGAGAGGTCGTGGCCCTTGGTGCGGTGGATCTTGCAGTATTGCTTGTCGGGGCCGTCCTGCTTGTCGGCTGCCGCTACAGGGGCAGGCTCCTTGCCGGAGCCGCCAGCCTGCGTTTGCTTGGCGGGAGCCTCCTTGCCGGACTTCTCGACGGCAAGCACTTCCTTCTTGTTCTTTCTTCTGTTGTTCCGCCGCCGGCTCTTCTTTGCCGGGGCGGCGTCGTCGCTGTCGCTTCCTCCTGCGCCCGCATCCTCCCCGGGGAGTTTCCTCCCCTCTTCTGCACGTGCGCACTTATCAGCCAGAGCATAGAGCTCGCTGACATCCCGAATCTTGGTCATGGCCATTTCTTCACGCATGCGGCGGTTACGCACGTTCTGGTGGAACGCGCTGATAACCACGGCAGGGTGGACGTCGGGGATGTTGTGCTGTACACGGCTGAAGCGTTGGATGTACTTGCGCAGGGATTCTCCCTCCTTCTGGGCCAGAATGTGGAGATCGCTCTCCTGGCCGTGGGGTTTGTGGCCGCCGGTGAAGGCGCCAACAAACTGGTGGCAAAGGTCCGCCCAGGAAGAAATGGAACCTTCCGGCAAGTGCATAAGCCAAGAACGGACGTTTGGCTTAAGCACTAGCGGGAAGTAGTTCGCTAGAATCTTCTCGTCGCGCCCCCCGGCAGCCTGCACCGCGATGGTGTAAATGCTGAGGAATTCCGAGGGGTGCGTCTTGCCGTCGTACTTCTCCGGTACGTCGGGCTTGAAGTTCTTCATGCTGGGCCACTGGACGCGCCGCAGCTCACGGGTAAACGCAGGGCAACCTGCCGCATACGGCAAGTCGCCTGGTTCACCGGGCGCGCGCGTGTCGACAGCGTTCCCAGCTCTCTGGTCTGATTGTCGCCGAGATTCTCGGCGGCGCTCGATCGTTGTCCGAGCGTCTTCTTGTCGCCGGTCGTCGAGGACCTGGCGCTGGTCCCGACGAGCCCGCGGATCCGACGACGCCGTGGAGCCGTCGTCGGTGTTGTTCCGGTGAGGCGGCGTCTTCTGCTTCCGCGGCGGGGAGTGCACGGTGGTCGCGCCCCCGGCGGTCTTGTCGCCGTCGGCCTTCGTCTTCTCGATTTGCCGCGGCCGCGAGGTCGCCGGCTGCTGCGGCGTATCGTTGTTGGCGAAGGCGACCAGGCTCTGGATGGTGGCCCTCCTGTCTTCGGCCTTGTCTGCCGCTGGAGGGAAGTCGAGGAGCAGTTGCGCCCTTGTGAGCGCTTCTGCTGGAGTGGAGGGGAGCGGGGGCGAGCGGTGCGAGGAGCGGGATATGCTCGGACTTCTAACGACGTTAGAAGGAGCAGGGTCCCGCCCCGGCGACCGTGCCTTGCTCGTGCCAGGACGATGGCCCGGAGCGTCCCGCGAGCCTCCGGTTTGCCCTTGGCCCAGCAAACGGATGCCACCTCCTGTGGCATGGCGCTGCTGGGTTGTCGTTTGCTGAGACGGACGC
Source organism: Secale cereale (assembly GCA_902687465.1). Classification (NCBI taxonomy): domain Eukaryota; kingdom Viridiplantae; phylum Streptophyta; class Magnoliopsida; order Poales; family Poaceae; genus Secale; species Secale cereale. The sequence continues at coordinate 161,504,239 of LR738715.1, read as the reverse complement.
GGCGCGTCCACGGAGACCGAGGCTCGGTCGTCCGTCCTGTCCTTGGATTTGGTGGCGCCGCGAGTGTCCTCGCCGGCGACCACCCTTCCGACGGCGTCTCCCCCGCCCACCGTTGGTTCCGGTGGCGGCGGATGAGACGCAGACGGGCCTCCGACCTCCGAAGCCTTCTTCTTCGGGGCCATGGTGCTGTTGTTGATGAAGCCGACGAATTCGGAGAGGTTGATGAAGAATGCGCCCGCGTGAACGCCGGATCAGGTTCGCACAACCTCGACGCCCCCTACCTGGCGCGCCAAAGATGTCGGGGGAAACTGTCCACCACGAACACCTATGGGACCGGAGCCCCTTGTTTGTGCGGTAAGAGGGCGGAGGGAGCACGAAGAGCAGATCGTAGTGAACACGCGGGCAGTTTACCCAGGTTCGGGCCGCGATGGACGCGTAAAACCCTACTCCTGCTTAGTTTTGTATTGAGTTGGAGAGCTCGGGAGCTTGAAGAACTAGCTACACCGAGCGTATGAGCGATCTAGATTCCGAACCCTTTCTACGTTGTGCATGGGCCTCCTTTTATAGTGCGAGGGGTCACCGACAGGTGTCAACATAGGAGAAAGGGCAAAAATGTAAAAGGGGTGGTAGTTGTAACAGTGCGGGAATAGTGGAGCTACAGTGCGTGAACAGTGGTCGCTACCTACTTTGACAGTGGGGGACAAGAGCATTTAATGCCCGTCGCCGTCGACCCCAAAAGCGCCCGCCCTTGCGTCTCCGTTTGCCACGGCGATGGCTTCACCACCGTGGAGTGCCACCGTGTCCCCCAGGCTGCACAGCCATCCGCCACGCGTCCCTGGAATGGCCCCAGCGCGACGCGTGGTTCGATGAGCTGGAGCGTGGGCACACAGCACAACTCTCCCGGCAAGCACCTTGCCGGGATCTTGACCTTGCCGGGCCCGGGAGCTTGTCGGGCTTTGAAGCTTGTCGCTCCCCGGGCCCTGCCGGGGCGCATGTTGCGCCGAGGCATGTCTTCTGTAATGGAATCTTCTAGTCTTCCTGGCAAGCTCCTCTTGCCAGGGCCTTACGTGAGTGAGGTAATCTTGAGCCTGGAACGGCCTTCCCGGCAAGCTCCACTTGCCGGGGTCTCAATCTTCTGTCTTGTATACTTTGTTTTTGAATGGTTTTATATGGGGCAGGAAGGTCTCCGGCGAGCGCGTGGTAGGCCCTGCCGCGGGAAGCTGCTACTGTCCGTGCACAAGTTGGGGTACTGAGGTACCCCTACCTTAGTACACCGACAGGTAGATCAACTCTTGTATTCATATTCATCCATATTAATATAGCAGGAAGTATGGTTTTACCTCGATCGAGAGGGTCTGAACCTGGGTAAACATCATGTCCCCTGCCTCCTGTTACCATCGATCCTCGTACACATAGTTCGGGACCCCCTACCCGAGATCCGCCTGTTTTGACACCGACATCAACTTATTCAAATCAAGTCTACGATACAAAGAGAAAGGCATAACACTAACACCAGCTCCAAGATCACATAAAGCAGTTTTAACATAGTTTCCTTTAATAGAGCATGGTATAGCGGGTATTCCTGGATCTCCAAGTTTGTTTGGTATTCCACCCTTATAAGTGTAATTAGCAAGCATGGTGTAAATTTCAGCTTTCGGTATCTTTCTTTTATCAGTAACAATTTCTTTTATGTACTTAGCATAGGGAGGCATTTTTAGCATATCAGTTAAGCGCATACGCAAAAATATAGGTCTAATCATCTCACAAAAGCGTTCGAATTCCTCATCATCTTTTTTCTTGGATGGTTTAGGAGGAAAGGGCATGGGTATCTGAACCCATGGTTCCCTTTCTTTATCATGTTTCCTAGCAATGAAGTCTCTCTTATCATAACATTGATTCTTTGATTGTGGGTTATCAAGATCAACAAGAGGTTCAATCTCCACATCATTATCATTGCTAGGTTGAGAATTAGTATGAACATCATTATTAACATTATCACTAGGTTCATGTTCATCACCAGATTGTGTCTCGGCATCAGAAATAGAAATATCATTGGGATTCTCGGGTGTATCTATAAGAGGTTCACTAGAAACATGCAAAATCCTATCAGTTTTCTTTTCTTTTTGTTACTAGGACCAGTTTTATCAGTATTAGTTCTCTGAGAATCCTGCTCAATTCTCTTAGGGTGGCCCTCAGGATACAAAGGTTCTTGAGTCATTTTACCACATCTAGTCATAACTCTAACAACATTATCTTTGTTTTTACTATTCAAATCATTAAGCAAATCATCTTGTGCTTAAAGTACTTGTTCTATTTGAGTGGTGACTGCTACTTCTCAAGCTTGCATTGTATTCCCTCGAAGAGGAAAGGGTGATGCAGCACAATAGCGTAAGTATTTCCCTCAGTTTTTGAGAACCAAGGTATCAATCCAGTAGGAGACCACGCGCAAGTCCCTCGCACCTGCACAAACAAATAAGAACTTTGCAGCCAACGTGATAAAGGGTTGTCAATCCCTTTACGGTCACTTACGAAAGTGAGATCTGATAGATAGGATAGTTTGATATTTTTGGTTTTTTTGGATATAAGAATAGAAAGTAAAAATGGTAGAGTAAAGTAGATTGTAGATTGATATCTTCAGAATAGACCCGGGGGGCATATGTTTCACTAGTGGGTTCTCTCATGATAGCAGAATTCTACGGTGGGTGAACGAATTATTGTCGAGCAATTGATAGAAAAGCGAATAATTATGAGAATATCTAGGTATGATCATTATATATAGGCATCACGTCCGTGACAAGTAGACCGAAACAATTCTTCATCTACTACTATTACTCCACACATCGACCGCTATCCAGCATGCATCTAGAGTATTAAGTTCATAAGAATAGAGTAACGCCTTAAGCAAGATGACATGTTGTAGAGGGATAGACTCAAGCAATATGATATAAACCCCATCTTTTTATCCTCGATGGCAACAACACAATACGTGCCTTGCTGCCCCTACTGTCACTGGGAAAGGACACCGCAAGATTGAACCCAAAGCCAAGCACTTATCCCATTGCAAGAACTATAGATCTATTAGGCCAAACCAAACCAATAATTCGAAGAGACTTGCAAGGATATTGTAGATAATCTTGATCATAAACCCACAATTCATCGGATCTCGACAAACACACCGCAAAAACAGATTACATCAAATAGATTTCCTCGAAGACCTAGGAGAACTTGGTATTGAGATCCAAATAGAGAGAAGAAGCCATCTATTTACTATCTATGGACCCGAAGGTATGTGGTAAATTACTCACAACTCATGGTGAGGCGATGGTGTTGATGTAGAAGCGCTCCGTGATAGATCCCCCCTCCGACGGAGCTCCGGAACAGGCCCCAAGATGGGATCTCATGGGAACAGAAGGTTGCGGCGGTGGAACTAGGTTTTTTCCCCTCTTCTGATGTTTTCGAGGTACAAGGGTATATATAGGAGGAAGGAGGGCATCGGGGGACCATCGTGTGGCCCATGAGGTAGGGGGCGCGCCCTATAGGGGGGGCGCCCCCACCCTCGTGGACGCCACGTGTACCCTATTCCGAGGTTCTCAAGTCTCCCATGAAGATATCGCTCCAAAAATATCTCTCCCGAATGTTTCATTCCGTTTGGACTCTGTTTGATATTCCTTTTCTGTAAAACCCTGAAATAGGCAAAAAAAACAGCAGTCTGGACTGGGCCTTTGGGTTAATAGGTTAGTCCCAAAAATAGTATAAAAGTGTAAAACAAAGCCCATTAAACATCCAAAACATCATAAATAATAGCATGGAACAATCAAAAATTATAGATACGTGGAGACGTATCAAGCATCCCGAAGCTTAATTCCTGCTCGTCCATGAGTAGGTAAATGATAAAAACAGAATTTTTGATGTGGAATGCTAGCCAACATAATTTTCAATGTAATTCTCTTTATTGTGGCATGAATGTTCAGATCTGAAAGATTCAAGACAAAAGTCTATATTGACATAAGAAATAATAATACTTCAAGCATACTAACAAAGCAATCATGTCTTCTCAAAATACCATGGCTAAAGAAAGTTATCCCTACAAAATCATATAGTCTGGCTATGCTCCCTCTTCATCACACAAAATATTCATATCATGCACCACCCCGGTTTCAGCCAAGCACTTGTTTTCATACTCTATTCTTTCAAACCTTTCAACTTTCATGCAATACATGAGCGTGAGCCATGGATATAGCACTATGGGTGGATAGAGTGGTGGTTGTGGAGAAGACAAAAAGAAGTGAGATAGTCTCACACCGACTAGGCGTATCAACGGGCTATGGAGATGCCCATCAATAGATATCAATGTGAGTGAGTAGGGATTGCCATGCAACGGATGCACTAGAGCTAGAAATGTATGAAAGCTCAACAAAAAAAACTGAGTGGGTGTGCATCCAACTTGCTTGCTCACGAAGACCTAGGGCATTTGAGGAAGCCCATCGTTGGAATATACAAGCCAAGTTCTATAATATAAATTCCCACTAGTATATGAAAGTGACTAAACATGAGACTCTCTATCATGAAGAACATGGTGCTACTTTGAAGCACAAGTGTGGAAAAAAGATAGTAGCATTGTCCCTTTTTTAGGAGGGGCATTTTTTGGCCTTTCCTCACATGGGACAATGCTCTATAATGAAGATCATCACACTTTTATTGATTTACAACTCAATATTACAACTCGATAATAGAACAAAGTATGACTCCATATGAATGCCTCCGGCGGTGTCCAGGATGTGCAATGAATCAAGAGTGACATGTATGAAAATTATGCACGGTGGCTTTGCCACAAATACGATGTCAACTACATGATCGTGCATGGCAATATGACAATATGAAACATGTCATATGAACAGAACGGTGGAAAGTTGCATGGCAATATATCTCGGAATGGCTATGGAAATGCCATGATAGGTAGATATGGTGGTTGTTTTGAGGAAGCTATATGGTGGGTGTATGGCACCGGCGAAAGTTGCGCGGTGCAAGAGAGGCTAGCAATGGTGGAAGGGTGAGAGTGCGTATAATCCATGGACTCAACATTAGTCATAAAGAACTCATATACTTATTGCAAAAATTTACGAGTCATCAAAACAAAGCAATCAACGCATGCTCCTAGGGGGGAGGTTGGTATGAGTTAACCATCGCGCGCCCCCGACCTCCACACAAAGGATGACACTCTACAAATACCTCATGCTCTAACTTCGTCACATAGCGTTTCACCATATGTGCATGCTACGGGAATCACAAACTTTAACACAAGTATTTCTCAATTTCATAATAACCCCACTAGCATGACTCTAATATCACTATCCTCATATCTCAAAACAATTATTAAGTATCAAACTTCTCATCATATTCAATGCACTTTGTATGAAAGTTCTTACTACATTCATCTTGGATGCCTATCATGTTGAGGCCAGTTTTATAGCCAATGCACATTACCATGCTGTTCTAATAGACTCTCAAAAGGATACAAGTGAAGCATGAGAGATCAACAATTTCTACAAAATAAAATTACCACCATGCTAAAAAAATATAAGTGAAGCACTAGAGCAAACTATTTAGCTCAAAAGATATAAGTGAAGCACATAGAGTGTTCTAACAATTCCTAGGCCATATTTATATCTCTGAAAAAGGTGTGTCCAGCAAGGATAATTGTGGCAAACTAACAAGCAAAGACTCAAATCATACATGACGCTCCAAGTAAAACGCATATCATGTGGTGAATAAAAATATAGTCCCGGGTATAGTTACTGATAGATGAATACGAAAGAGGGGATGCCTTCCCGGGGCATCCCCAAGCTTAGGCTTTTGGTTGTCCTTCAATTTTACCTTGGGGTGCCTTGGGCATCCCCAAGCTTAGGCTCTTGCCACTCTTCGTTCCGTAGTCCATCAAAGCAATACTCAAAACTTGAAAATTTCACAACACAAAACTTAGACAAAAATCTCGTGAGCTCCGTTAGTATAAGAAAACAAACCACCACTCAAAGGTACTGTAGTGAACTCATTATTTGTTTAGATTAGTGTTAAACCTACTGTATTCCAACTTCTCTATGATTCATATCCTCCAATACTACTCATAGATTCATCAAAATAAGCAAACAACACACGAAAAACAGAATCTGTCAAAAACAGAATAGTCTGTAGTAATCTGTACCTTTCGCATACTTCTGTAACTCCAAAAAAATCGAAATAAATTGGTAAACATGGGGAATTTGTCTATTAATCATATGCAAAAGGAATAAACTAAATAGCACTCTCCAGTAAAATCAGGTGATTATTCTAGTGAGCGCTAACGATTCTGTTTTTTACAGCAAGATCATATAAACTTCACACAAGTCTTCTCAAAGGTTCTACTTGGCACAAACACTAATTAAAACGCAAAACCACATCTAAAGAGAAGCTAGATGTAATATTTATTCCTAAACAGAAGCAAAAAAAATTGGGTTGCCTCCCAACAAGCGCTATCGTTTAACGCCCCTAGCTGGGCACGATACAAGGATAGATATAGGTATTGCCATCTTTGGAAGGCAATTCTCTAATTAAGCACTTGTGATTCTTAGGAACTTCTTTATTCCTATTGATAATCAAACTTTTGGGCAAGATATCATGAAATTCATTCGTGTCAAAAGGTTCTCTTGCAAAAGTAAGAAAATTAGGATGAACACTTATAGATTTAAGATCCGTGATTCCTTTACTAGATGGTTCACCCCTGTTTTTAGGAACATACATGAACTTAGACAATTTAGTGGTAGAAGGATTTGAAGTAGTTTTCATAGCAGAAAGAGCAGACCCCACATTAGTAATAATATCCTCAAGTTTATCGATTCTAGTAGAATCTTGATCTAATTTTTCTTTAACTATGGGCCCCTTTTCTTTAAAAAAATCAGAATAACTCCTTCCTTGGATCCATATTGGGTAATTTCATTGTGGATCTTTCTATGTGAATTCTCTACCAACTCTACTGTAGCAACTTTGTTTTCAATAATTTCTAGCCTTTGCATAACATGTTCCAGAGTTACAACGGTCCTATTAACCATAAGAGGTGGTGAGCCAAATAATTCAGTCATAGCATTATAAGAATCAAAAGTATGGCTACCCAAGAAATTCCCTCCGATAATGGTATCTAAAATATATCTATTCCACGGAGGTATGCCAACATAAAAATTGCGTAGAAGCACAGTAGTGGAAAGCTTCCTAGTAGATCTATTTTGAGAATTGCAAATTCTATACCAGGCATCTTTTAAGTTTTCCTCCTCCCTTTGTTTAAAATTAAGAACCTCACTCTCGGGAGTATTGATAATGATAGGTGTGCTAGACATGATGACAAGCAAGCAATCCAACACACAAGCAAACAAGAAGCAAGCGAAAGGAAAACACACGACAAAAATAAGGGCAAATAAAACGGCAAGGGTGAAGTGGGGGAGAGGAAAACGAGAGGCAAATAAATGTAATGCGAAGGATAAGGGTTTGTGATAGGTACTTGGTATATGACTTTTGCGTAAGCCTCCCCGGTAACGGCACCAAAAATTCTTCTTGCTACTTCTCGAGCTTGCGTTGTATTCCCTCGAAGAGGAAAGGGTGATGCAGCATAGTAGCGTAAGTATTTCCCTCAGTTTTTGAGAACCAAGGTATCAATCCAGTAGGAGACCACGCGCGAGTCCCTCGCACCTGCACAAACAAATAAGAACTTCGTAGCCAACACGATAAGGGGTTGTCAATCCCTTTACGGTCACTTACGAAAGTGAGATCTGATAGATATGATAGTTTAATATTTTTGGTATTTTTGGATATAAGAACAGAAAGTAAAAACGGTAAAGTAAAGTAGATTGTAGATTGATATGTTGAGAATAGACCCGGGGGCCATAGGTTCCACTAGTGGCTTCTCTCATGATAGCAGAATTCTACGGTGGGTGAACGAATTACTGTCGAGTAATTGATAGAAAAGCGAATAATTATGAGAATATCCAGGCATGATCATTATATATAGGCATCACGTCCGTGACAAGTAGACCGAAACGATTCTGCATCTACTACTATTACTCCACACATCGACCGCTATCCAGCATGCATCTAGAGTATTAAGTTCACAAGAACAGAGTAACACCTTAAGCAAGATGACATGATGTAGAGGGATAAACTCAAACAATATGATATAAACCCCATCTTTTTATCCTCGATGGCAACAATACAATATGTGCCTTGCTGCCCCTACTGTCACTCGGAAAGGACACCACAGGATTGAACCCAAAGCCAAGCACTTCTCCCATTGCAAGAACTATAGATCTAGTAGGCCAAACCAAACCAATAATTCGAAGAGACTTGCAAGGATATTATAATCATACATAAAAGAATTCAGAAAAGAACCAAATATTTCTCATAGATAATCTTGATCATAAACCGACAATTCATCAGATCTCGACAAACACACCGCAAAAAGAGATTACATCAAATTTATCTCCTCAAAGACCGAGGAGAACTTGGTATTGAGATCCAAAGAGAGAGAAGAAGCCATCTAGGTACTAACTATGGAGCTGAAGGTCTGTGGTAAACTACTCACAACTCATGGTGAGGCGATGGTTTCGATGTAGAAGCGCTCCGTGATAGATCCCCCCTCCGGCGGAGCTCCGGAACAGGCCCCAAGATGGGATCTCATGGGAACAGAAGGTTGCGGCGATGGAACTAGGTTTTTTTCCTCTTCTGATGTTTTCGGGGTACATCGGTGTATATAGGAGGAAGGAGGGCATCGGGGGACCAACATGGGGCCCACGAGGCCGGGGGCGGGCCCCCACCCTCGTGGACGCCACGTGTGCCCTATTCCATGGTTCTCAAGTCTCCCGTGAAGATATCGCTCCAAAAATATCTCTCCCAAAGGTTTCGTTCCGTTTGAACTCCGTTTGATATTCCTTTTGTATAAAACCCTGAAATAGGCAAAAAAAAACAGCAATCTAGACTGGGTCTTTGGGTTAATAGGTTAGTCCCAAAAATAATATAAAAGTGTATAACAAAGCCCATTAAACATCCAAAACATCATAAATAATAGCATGGAACAATGAAAAATTATAGATACGTTGGAGACGTATCAGTGACCATGAAAGCATGTTTACTAATAAGCTAAGATCATTAACGGTTTTAGTCATATAATCACCCAAGTATTCAAGCTATGAGCATTACGTTTCAATTGTCTACTAACATAAGTATTGAAGTTTTCTTGTTTAATAATAAAATTATCAAACTCATCCAAGCATTGACTAGCAGACTTATTATGTGGAATATCGCCTTCATCAAATCTATAAAGAGAATTTACCTCTACTACCTGTGTTGGGTTATCAAGACCATGTATTTCCTCAATAGGCGGTAAATTCTTAACATCTTGAACTTTAATACCCTTTTTCCTTTATTGATTTTGTAGGATCGAAAGTATGTCTAGAGGGGGGGTGATTAGACTACTTGACAATATAAAAAATCTGCCTTTTGATCATGCAATGTTTTTGGCAGTTTCACAATTAAGATCAATTCAAGTATCACCCTACACATGCAATTCTAGAGTAATAGCAGCGGAAAGTAAATTGCACATGTAAAAGAGAGGTGGAGAAGATCAAACGCAGTTTGGTGACACGAAGATTTTTGTCGTGGTTCCGATAGGTGGTGCTATCGTACATCCACGTTGATGGAGACTTCAACCCACGGAGGGTAACGGCTGCGCGAGTCCACGGAGGGCTCCACCCACGAAGGGTCCACGAAGAAGCAACCTTGTCTATTCCATCATGGCCTACGCCCACGGAGGACTAGCCTTACTCGGGGTAGATCTTCACGAAGTAGGCGATCTCCTTGCCCTTACAAACTTCTTGGTTCAACTCCACATCTCAAAGATGGAGGCTCCCAAGCGACACCTAACCAATCTAGGAGGCACCACCCTCCAAAAGGTAATAGATGGTGTTGATGATGATGAACTCCTTGCTCTTGTGCTTCAAATGATAATCTCCCCAACACTCAACTCTCCTCACTGATATGGCTGTGGTGGAAGAAAGGATTGAGTGGAAAGCAACTTGGGAAGGCTAGAGATCAAGTTTCATATGGTAGGAATGTAATGGCTTGATCTCAACACAAGGGTAGGTGGTTCTCTTCTCAGAAAGTGTATGGTAGGAGTGGTAGACTTTCTGATGGCTCTCTCCACGAATGAAGAGGGGGTGGAGGGGTATATATAGCCTCCACACAAAATCCAACCGTTACACACATATTTGACCAATCTCGGTGAGACCGAAGTGAAAACTCGGTCAGACCGAAAGTTCAAATATAGTGAACGTTGGGATTTTCGGTGGGACCGAAAATACCATCTCGGTGTGTCCGAAGTGAGTCAAAGGTTGGAGCTTGCCATCTCGGTGGGACCGAAATTAACAACTCGGATATTCCGAAGTGATGTCAATTGGTTACAGAAGGTTGGCAGTCCATTTTCGGTGAGACCGAAACTCAAAATCGGATGGACCGAGAAATTAGGGTTTGGAAGAATAACTGAGGTGGTTCATCTCGGTGGGACTGAGTTTGCAGAATCAGTTTGTCCGAGATTACTTATGAGTGTGTTAAGTAGTGAAGAGTGCTGATAGTTAAGGGAGCTAGATCACCAAGCACTTGAGCAACCAGATCATTAACACAACCTCATCCCCTTTTAATAGTATTGGCTTTTCCTATGGACTCAATGTGATCTTTGATCACTAAACCAAAAATAGAGTCTTGAGCTTTTGCCAATGCTTGTCTTAGCATTTTGAGGGGTCCACTTCTTCAGACATTTCCATACCCATATCATCGAACTTCTCTGAAATGATTCTCAAGTAAATATTAGTTCAATGATATATATGTTGTTATTAATTACCAAAACCACCCGGGGATTAGTTGCACTTTCAATCTCCCCCTTTTTGGTAATTGATGACAACATATAGATCAAAGCTTCGACAGAGGATATAATCAATGAATAATATCGTCGCTTTGAGAAGTATGTGATAAACAAGAGCTCCCCCTAAATTTGTGCATTATTTAAAATTTGCGTTTGAATGCAAATGCACAATCGATTAGGATTATGGGTCACTCTTCCATGTCACATACATCTTGGTGGAGCGCACAAAATGATAAGAATGAATAACATGCACTCAATCACCAAGACAAGAGTAAATAGCCATACAATAAGGAATAGCATATGATAAGCATTAAGCACACATTAAAGCATAGTATGACCAAGCACTCATTAAGGTAGCATCAAATATAGTAGCAAGCACACTTAAAGTTTCGAAAGACCAAAAGAAACCAATGTATCTCAAAGAAACTGGCAAAAGAACGAAAGACGAAAGAGCACTCTCTCTCTCGAAGCCCTATGATCTATAACAATTTCTCCCCCTTTGGCAACAAGTTACCAAAAAGTTCGAAAAGGTATAGAGCTAAGCGTCACTGCGGGCTCTGCTGGCGGCTCCCGTCTGGGTAGATGTCGGTGTAGAGATAGCTGCATCGGCGAAGACTTCTACTGATGTCTGCGCTGGAGGAGTGGATGCTGGAGCTGGAGCAACTGCTGGAGCTGTAGCTGGTGCTGAAGTGGTAGCCCTGGAGTCAGTCACTGGGATAGCTGCAGATCTGGATCCTCTGGGAACCTGAGCAGTCTGGCGATGAGAGTCCTGGACTAGATCATCCTGCATGAGCTCTGCTCTCTCCTGCCTTGTTTCCTCCATGTCTGCCTCAAGCTTGTTGACGGACACCTGAATCTCTGTCAGCTTCACGTCCAGAGCGTGGATCTTGTCCTCAACATTCCTCTCTAGGCTCTCTTGAGATTGCTCAATGCTGGCCAGGCGTTGTTCAATCCTCTGGGTAGCTTCAAGAATTTGTTCTCCAAAGCTCTTTGGCTTAGCTGCTGCTGCTGCTGCCTCTTTGTCAGCTTTAGCCTTCTTCGCAGCTTCGATTTTGGCCTGTCCTTCAACTGAGGTAGGATACTCTTCATCCATCACAACTACGTTGTCCTCATGCTCTGGCTGCAGTGGCAAGTGCTTCCTATCCAACATGAATTTGCCTGTTCCAAACTTGGCGTTGATGAGCATCTGAATTTGCGGGGCAAACCCACACGACCTCTTCTGGTCAGCTGCAGTCCTCTTAATGGTCTCTACCATTAAGTCCATCACCTTGAAAGGTGCCTTCTCATCGAGAATGTGCAGCATGTTGATAGAATAGCCTCGAATCATGCGGTGGTCTCCATACTTAGGCATTAATGTATGCCTCAGAATAGTGTTAGTGGTGGTCAGACCTGCCTGGAGATAGTACACTGAGCCAAGCTTCCATCCTTCCAAGTCAGCAGCGGGGATCTCCTTGTACATGTTCTTCATGGAATCATGACTCTTCTTAGGAATCCCATAGACATCAATGTCGTCCTCTCTCTGCACTGGAGCGTTCAGAAGTTCTGCCCATTCTTCAACAGACGAAGAAAACCTTTGACCTTCAGTCATCCAGGTGATCTTGCCATCAGGATAGAAGTGGGCTGTGGCGTAGAACTGCATGATCATCTCGTCATTCCAAGCTGTCAGCTCTTGACCCACAAAATCAGCAACTCCACATGCAGTAAAGCTCTCATGCACATGGGGAAAGAAGTCCCGGTGCTCTTCACTGTCAATATACTTCCAGTCAACATACCTGGTGTCAGCAACAATGGGCTTCTTATCCATCAGCACGGTCTCATAGAAATCCTGCTGCTCTCTGGTGTGGAATCTGGGGACCACAGCAGTCCTTCTCCTTACAGCATATGGATCAGACTGTCTCCATAGCCTGAGACCTTTATCCTTCCTTGCCTTCATGTCCTCAGCTTGAGGATGAGCATCATTGTGGAGTGGCAACTTGGGACGGAGCTTAAGCAACACATGCTCTTCATCTGATTCAGACGGTGGCATCTCACCTTTGTTCTTCTCAGAAGCTGGAATGCTTCTGGTTGTTCTCTTGGGCTTGGCTGGAGCTGCCTTGGCTTGAGCAGGCTTCTTGGGCTTAGAGGAGGCTTGAGCCCGAATAGCATCACCCATGAACTTAGCTTTCTGAGGAGGAGGCTGGGGTGCATCTTCTTCTTCTTCTTCTGCAGCATCAACTTGAGGTTCAGCATATACTACCCTCTTCCTCTTGGAAGTCTTCTTCACCTTACTTGGAGCTGGCTCTTCCAAGTTGAGCTTCTTTGCAACAGCTGACTGCTTTACTTTGCTTGTGCCTTTCCTTGTCTGCTGCCCTTGGTGCTCTTTGGCAACCACATTTCTCTTTGGCTTGGAGGTAACTTCCTCAGCAACAAAGTCAGAGTCCTCATCATCAGAATTTCTCTTCTTCCTGGTTCTGGTGGCTGCAGGAGGCAAACCACTAGGGGTGCTCCTCTCACCATCATCACTGGAACTGCTAGCAGGACTTGTATCTGCCTCTGGAATCTCAGCAAAAGGTGACTCAGACCTGTTCTGGCTGTCACTCACATCTGACATGGCTGACAACCTGTGAAAAGATAAGGTATAGGCAGAGTAGAAGAGTTATCACAACTGCAGAGGTTTTTGCCAAAAAATGATTTCAAAACTTAGTTTTGAGTTTTCACAGAATGTATTTCGGTCAAACCGATTTCAAGTTTCGGTGAAACCGAAGTGTATACAGAGGCCTACACACCACTTTCGGTCAGACCGAAATGGGTTTCGGTCCTACCGATAACCTAGGGTTTCACTGAAACTACGTTTGGGTCACACCGATTTGCACAACTCGGTTAAACCGAATGATGCAGTGCAATGGCCAGAGGCCAAATCGGTCATTCCGAGTTTCAAAATCGGCTTCACCGAGATGCGTTCCGTGGAAACCTAAACCTAAGAATTTCGCTCGGAACTAGAGGATCTGATCTAATGTATAGGGAATATCTCAAACGTGGATTGAATCATGGCAAGCCTATCGTGCAAGAATCGGATGGGGAGCACGAAAGGGATCGGGACACACCCTAACTTGGTGGAGTCCCTCTACGGCGGCAACGGTGGAGATGATTACCGTTGACGGCGGCGGAGACCTGCGGCGAAGGCGCACAGGCGACGACGGCGACGATCCGTAGACCAGGGCGACGGCAGCAGGGGTCTTGGGGCGAACGGTTTGAAGAGTTAAATCGCGCGCAGCCCTCAGGTATATATAACCCCATGCTGTCGGTGGGACCGAGTTGAAAAACTCGGTGTCACCGAGATGTATAACTGCTGTGCAGTTACGCATATCGGTCAGACCGAGATTTTGAACTCGGTTTCACCGAGATGAAACCTAGATCAGTCTAAGCGTTTCGGTTGGACCGAGATTGAGAAGCCGGTCAGACCGAAATGGACTTAGAAGGTTTTGGAAGTCAGCCTTAGACGAATCGGTGGCTCCGAGTGCTCCTCACTCGGACTGTCCGAAAAAGACTTGTTCAAAGTTGTGATATGAGCATGAATAGAATTTGAGACAAGAAAGCATAGATAGCTAGGGAAGGTGCTTAGGCATTCTTGTCCATCCATTTGGCCAGAAAAATCAAAACAATCAAAACAACAAATGGATGTCCTTGAATGGATGAAATCATGCATTCAACATGCTCACACAATAAGATAGCAACTGAAATATGTGTCAAACATGCACAACCAACACTCTAGCTACTAGCACACAATTTGTCGGTGACTAGGTCATCTATATATGAGTATATTGACTTAGGAGCCAAATGAGAACATTTGATCATAGGTCATACTCATCGTTTAAGCACAAGTGGGGTTACCACTTTTACATAAAGCATTTATGTGTTCACATCATTTGGAGATGCTTTAGCTCAATTTCTTAGAGCAAAGCTCCCCCTAGATGTGAGAACCCCTTTTAAAGGGTCAAACTAACCTTGGGTTGTCGTAGAAGACTTCATGTAGATGTTGAAGATGTGGATGCTCAATGTTGATGTAGATCATCAAGAGTTGGGAGCAATCCTTTGGATTAGGGCACTTTCAATACCTACATGGGTTAGTCCCACAAGGAACAAACAAGAATATCCATAGACATAGATTGAAGTTCACAAAAGATGATGTCCATGAAAGCAATGATTACCTTGTCCCTTGACTTACCAACAAGAGGGTTTGTGACTCCATGAACTAGTGCATGATGTGGAAGTTGATTGCACAAGTTCTTGCCAAAATGAATATGAGTGAAGTTTGTTGGCGGAGTCACCCTCAAGAACCTTCTAGTTCTTCTTCTTTGGGATCCACATCATCTTGATGGGAATGCTTGGGGTTGTAGTTGAGCTTGATGAAGTAGAACTTGATGTGTACTTGGGAACCCACTTGACCATGGCTTGAGGTGCTTCAATGAATGCATCAATCTCCTCTTGAAGCTTGTCCTTGGCCTTTAGCTTGTGGTCTTGTGGTGGAAGGTCATCTTGAGCTTGTTCCACATTGGAAGAAGTAGGATCGTACTTCTCCTTTTGTGAAACAAACTGTGGAGTAGGGTATTGACCTTCTTCCCACTCAACACCTTTGGCGTTGAACTTTCGCTCAAAACCAATCCCTTGATTCTTCCGGTGTCTTCCTTGTTTGCGAACAATCTCCTCAAAGTTTTTGCTTCCGGCAAGACTCTTGTAGACACCTTTCTCTATGATTTCCTTCAATAAGCTATTTTCTTGCTCAAGTGTAACTTGGCTTGAAACATTGTTAGTGGAATCAAGAGAACTACTAGAAGCAACAATATTTGATTTAACATTGTTATTGTTACTACTAGAGGAAGAATTTTTCTTATGCTTGTCATGCTTAGTCTTAATAGGTGGCAAGAAATTAGACAAGAGAAGTCGTTTGGCAAGATATGAAGAACTCTTCTTTCGAAGATCGTCATTGATCGCTTTTAGAAACTCATGTTCTTGCTCTAGAGTGAGCTTCTCGAAGCGTAGCTTCTCATGAGATCTTAGGAGCTCTTTATGATCTTCTTGAGTTGTTTCATGAGCTAACTTAAGAGTGTTTAGTTCTTTAGTTAGACGCTCAATCTCCTTCATAGCATTGTCATTCGACTCTTCTCGACTATAAAGACTACTAGCATTTTCTTCATTACTAAGCTCACTAGATTTATCATGCAAGAGCTCATCTTCACCAAGTAAGTCATCCTCATCACTATCAAAGTCAATGAATTCAGGGTGTGTTACCTTGGGGCCTTTAGCCATGAAGCATCTTCCAATTCCCTCGTTTGGTGAATCAAATAAGTCGTAGGAGTTGGAGTTGGAGGATACTAGTGCAAGTCCGGCAACACCTTCATCTTGACTATAGTCGGAGTCGGAGTGATAGCTTCCATCGGATTGACTGTCAGAATCGGAGCCGGAGACCCATTCACCAACATGAGCTTGATGTCTTCTTCTTGTGTAGCTCCTTGATGACTTGTCTTTCCTCTCCGAATCCTTGCTTCTCCGAGAGGGTCTTCGTTCATAACGATCATCTCTACTCCTTCTCTCTCTCCGAGGTGACTCATCTCTTGCTCTTCTTCTTGGAGATTCTTCTCTTCTCTTGTGGGGAGCCGTACACTCATTTGAGAAGTGTCCGGGTCTTCCACAATTGTAGCAGTTTCGATCACGACTAGAAGATCTCTTTCCATCATATGATCTAGACTTTGAGCTTCTTTCTTTGCCTCTATTCTTGTAGAACTTGTTGAAGTTCTTGACCATTAGGCTTATCTCTTCATTGGAAATTAGCTTGTCACTTGAGGTAGTAGGAGCATCACTTGAAGCTTTGTAAGCACCACTTGACTTGTTGTGAAGCTCTTCCTTATCCTTAAGTGTCATCTCATGAGCAACAATTCTTCCAATGACTTCAGTTGGCTTGAGAGTCTTGTAGTTTGGCATCATTTGGATCAAAGTGCACACGGTGTCATACTTTCCATCCAAAGCTCTGAGAATCTTCTTAATGATGAATCGGTCGATCATTTCTTCGCTTCATAAGCCAGCAATCTCATTTGTGATGAGAGCAAGCCTAGAGTACATTTCAGCGACTCCTTCACCATCCTTCATCTTGAACTTGTCAAGTTGACCTTGAAGAATATCTAGCTTTGATTCCTTCACAGATTCAGTACCTTCGTGCATTTCAACCAAAGTATCCCAAATCTCTTTAGCATTCTCAAGACGGCTGATTTTGTTGAACTCTTCGGGACACAAAGCATTGAAGAGAATGTCACAAGCTTGAGCATTGTTTTGCAACATCCGCAACTCTTCCGGTGTAGCTTCGTGATCCGGAACTTTTCCTTCTTCAAAGAAATCACCTTGCATACCAACACAAATAATGCCCCATGCGGCTGGGTTATGACCAAGAATATGCATTTTCATTTTATGCTTCCAACTAGCAAAATTTGTACCATCAAAGTAAGGACCTCTACGATAATTACCCTCACTAGACGCCATACTCTCCTAGGTTGTGAAACCAAGCTTATGGAGTCCAATGCAATGGAAACCAAAACAATGGAGACCAAAGCTCTGATACCACTTGTAGGATCGAAAGTATGTCTAGAGGGGGGGTGATTAGACTACTTGACAATATAAAAAATCCGCCTTTTGATTAAGGAAAGTTTTTGGCAGTTTCACAATTAAGATCAAGTCAAGTATCACCCTACACATGCAATTCTAGAGTAATAGCAGCGGAAAGTAAATTGCACATGTAAAAGAGAGGTGGAGAAGATCAAACGCAGTTTGGTGACACGATGATTTTTGTCGTGGTTCCGATAGGTGGTGCTATCGTACATCCACGTTGATGGAGACTTCAACCCACGGAGGGTAACGGCTGCGCGAGTCCACGGAGGGCTCCACCCACGAAGGGTCCACGAAGAAGCAACCTTGTCTATTCCATCATGGCCTACGCCCACGGAGGACTAGCCTTACTCGGGGTAGATCTTCACGAAGTAGGCGATCTCCTTGCCCTTACAAACTTCTTGGTTCAACTCCACATCTCAAAGACGGAGGCTCCCAAGCGACACCTAACCAATCTAGGAGGCACCACCCTCCAAAAGGTAATAGATGGTGTTGATGATGATGAACTCCTTGCTCTTGTGCTTCAAATGATAATCTCCCCAACACTCAACTCTCCTCACTGATATGGCTGTGGTGGAAGAAAGGATTGAGTGGAAAGCAACTTGGGAAGGCTAGAGATCAAGTTTCATATGGTAGGAATGGAATGGCTTGATCTCAACACAAGGGTAGGTGGTTCTCTTCTCAGAAAGTGTATGGTAGGAGTGGTAGACTTTCTGATGGCTCTCTCCACGAATGAAGAGGGGGTGGAGGGGTATATATAGCCTCCACACAAAATCCAACCGTTACACACATATTTGACCAATCTCGGTGAGACCGAAGTGAAAACTCGGTCAGACCGAAAGTTCAAATATAGTGAACGTTGGGATTTTCGGTGGGACCGAAAATACCATCTCGGTGTGTCCGAAGTGGGTCAAAGGTTGGAGCTTGCCATCTCGGTGGGACCGAAATTAACAACTCGGATATTCCGAAGTGATGTCAATTGGTTACAGAAGGTTGGCAGTCCATTTTCGGTGAGACCGAAACTCAAAATCCGATGGACCGAGAAATTAGGGTTTGGAAGAATAACTGAGGTGGTTCATCTCGGTGGGACTGAGTTTGCAGAATCGGTTTGTCCGAGATTAGTTATGAGTGTGTTAAGTAGTGAAGAGTGCTGATAGTTGAGGGAGCTAGATCACCAAGCACTTGAGCAACCAGATCATTAACACAACCTCATCCCCTTTTAATAGTATTGGCTTTTCCTATGGACTCAATGTGATCTTTGATCACTAAACCAAAAATAGAGTCTTGAGCTTTTGCCAATTCTTGTCTTAGCATTTTGAGGGGTCCACTTCTTCAGACATTTCCATACCCATATCATCGAACTTCTCTGAAATGATTCTCAAGTAAATATTAGTTCAATGATATATATGTTGTTATTAATTACCAAAACCACCCGGGGATTAGTTGCACTTTCAGATTTATTTACCTCTTGCATATCTTCAGGACTAAGAAGTAGAATACCTCTTTTCTTCGAAGTTGGCTTCGGAGTCGGTTCGGGAAGAGTCCAATCATTATCATTACTCAATATATTATTCAATAATTTTTCAGCTTGCTCAACAGTTCGTTCCCTGGAAACACAACCAGCACAACTATCTAGGTGGTCCCTAGAAGAATTGGTTAGTCCATTATAAAAGATATCAAGTATTTTTTTGAGAGGATGATCAGGCAAAGCATTAAGTGATTGGAGAAGCCTCCCCCCAAGATTCTGGGAGACTCTCTTCTGTAATTTGTACAAAATTAAATATTTCCTGTAAGGCAGCTTGTTTCTTATGAGCAGGAAAATATTTTGCAGAGAAGTAGTAAATAATATCCTGGGGACTACGCACACAACCAGGAGAGAGAGAATTAAACCATAACTTAGCATCACCCTTAAACGAGAAAGGAAACAACTTAAGAATATAGTAATAGCGAAGTTTTTCCTCAAGAGCAAATATGTTGGCTATATCATTGAGTTTAGTAAGATGTATCACAACAGTTTTAGATTCATAACCATGAAAGGGATCAGATTCAACCAAAGTAATTAACTCAGGATCGACAGAGAATTCATAATCCTTATGAGTAACACGGATAGGTGAAGTAGCAAATTCAGGATCATATTGCATTCTAGCATTTAATGATTTTTTTCTTTCCACTTGCGTAGTAATTTCTTAAGATCATTCACGTCCTTACAAGCAAGAAAGTCTCTAGCTACCTCTCCTTCCATAACATATCCCTCAGGCAAAATAGGCAATTCATATTTAGGAGAACTAGATTTATCGGGAGTTTCAAAGAATTCAGTTTCAGAAATATCATCATCTTCAGCATAATCAATAGTTCTAGCTCTAGCAAGATGTTCATCAAGTAGTTTGTCCAATGGCACATTTTTATAAAATATAGTAGTATCGTCATAAGCATCATTCATAATAGAAGTGGCATCATCAATAACATGCGACATATCAGAGTCAATAGTAGGTGTAGGTGTCACAAGTTTACTCAAAATAGAAGGAGAACCAAGTGCAGAGCTAGATGGCAGTTGCTTACCTCCCCTCGTTCTAGAGGGAACGGTCTTGGCTCTATCATCCTTTAGTGGCCTCATGGTGATCAGCATATATAAATCCCAAGTAACTCAGAGAATAGAGCTATGCTCCCCGGCAACGGCGCCAGAAAAATGTCTTCATAACCCACATGTATAGGGGATCACAATAGTTTTCGAGGGTAAAGTATTCAACCCAAATTTACTGATTCGACACAAGGGGAGCCAAATAATATTCTCAAGAATTGGCAGCTGAGTTGTCAATTCAACCACACCTGGAAAACTTAATATCTGCAGCAAAGTATTTAGTAGCAAAGTAATATGGAAGTAATGGTAACGGTGGCAAAAGTAACAGTAGCAGTTTTGTAGTGATGGTGACAGCAGCAATAACGAAAGTAATGAAGCAAGTATCAATATGGAATGAACTTGTAGGCAATCAATCGACAATGATAGGTGTCGGATAATATTCATCATGTAGCAGTTATAACCTAGGGTGACACAGAACTAGCTCCCATTCATCAATATAATGTAGGCATGTATTCCGTATATAGTCATACATGCTTATGGAAAAGAACTTGCATGACATCTTATGTCCTACCCTCCCGTGGCAGCGGGGTCCTAATGAAAACTAAGGGATATTAAGGCCTCCTTTAATAGAATACTGGACCAAAGCATTACCACTTAGTGAATACATGATATCGGGGAAACTGATCGCCCACGAACACCTATGGGATCGGAGCCCCTTCTCGGTACGGCAGGGGGCGGAGGATGCACAAAGAGCGGATCAAGGCGAGCACATGAGCAGTTTACCCAGGTTCGGGCCGCACGGATGCGTAAAACCCTACTCCTGCTTTGGTTTGTTATTGAGTTCTTGGCTCGGGAGCGGGGAGAGCAACAGTACACTCTAACCGCTAACAAGACCGAGCGTGGAGAGTGATCGATGTTCGGAACCCACTCTACGTTGCGCATGGGCCTCCTTTTATAGGTCAAAGGGGTCACCGATAGGTGGCAACACAGATAGGGGTAAAAATGTAAAAAGAGTGGTAGTTGGAACAGTGTTTGTATAGTGCTCTATACCTAACCCTGACGACAGGGGACAAGGGCATTAAATGCCCGTCGCCGTCGCCCCAAACAGTGCAAAAGGTGGCCGTCAGGGGCGCCACCATCCGCCACGATGGTAGCCTTGTCATCACCGCTTGCCACCATGTACCCCTGGCTGCATAGCCTTCCGCCACGTGCGCCTGGAAGGGTTCCAGAGCGACACGTGGGTGGATGCGCTGGAGCGCGGTACTGAGTGGAAGTTTGCCGCGGCAAGTGCCTTGCCGCGGTCGCTATCTTGTCGCGCCTGGGAACTTGTCGCTCACCGGGCCTTGCCGGGACGCGTGGCGCGTCATAGCAAGTCTCTTGAAATGCCTTGTTTGGTCTTCCCGGCAAGCTCCTCTTGCCAGGGCCTTGCGCCTCGAGTGGTTTGGTGCCTTGAGTGGCCTTCCCGGCAAGCTCCTCTTGCCGGGATCTTGTCTCTTTGACTTGTATACTTTGTTCTTGAATGGCTCCAAAGGAACCATGAGAGGTCTTGGCGGTCGCCTGGCTAGCCTTGCCGCGGGACACTGCAACTGCCCGTGCACAAGTTCGGGATACTAAGGTACCCCCTACTTTAGTACACCGACAGGAGCCCCCGGGCCTGGGCCAGACACGGTGCCGAGCGCTGTTGGGCCAGGCCCAAAATAGTGCATGGGCACGCGCGGCCTGCGGCACGCCGTATCCCATTCCGTATCCACCGCGCCCTCCCTTAACGACATGCGTTTAATGCGGCGTCGTGGGGGAGATCGTGGCCTATTTCTTTAATTGGAAATGCGGAACGTCCCCCCCTTCCCCCTTATAAGCAGGGGAAACAGGGGCAGTTCGTCCATCTGCCCGTTGCTTCTTCAATCCTCAGAAACCCCCGCCGCTCCCCTCCTTCCCGAAGGCCGAAAGAGAGCACCGCTCCGCCCTCCGTCGCCACCAACAACACCAGCACCGTCGACCTCCTTCACCGCTCCCGCCCTGGCTCCGAAAGGCGAGAAGGGGAAGTCCGC
Organism: Secale cereale; assembly: GCA_902687465.1. Taxonomy (NCBI): domain Eukaryota; kingdom Viridiplantae; phylum Streptophyta; class Magnoliopsida; order Poales; family Poaceae; genus Secale; species Secale cereale. Next base: position 161,482,047 of record LR738715.1, on the reverse strand, counting down.
GAAGTCGGCCGAGGCGCTGCGGCTCGCGACGATGCGAAAGAAGAAGGTGGTCTTCCCGCCAAAGCTTGATGCGGAGGAGCTGAGGGATTTTTTCTACCTTTTTTGGTCGAGGGAGACGAAGGCGCATCCGCGCACCAAGGTACTCCCGGCCGCAGCTTGCAAGATGTTCCCGAATGGCTACGCCTTCTTTGCTCTGTTCTTCTACTGCGGGCTCTGCCCGCCCTATTCTGAGTTCTTCTGTGACATCATGAGCACCTACGGGTTCCACCTCCTTGACTTCACCCCCAACGCCGTTCTCACCATGGCCGTTTTCGCACATCTGTGCGAAAACTTTGTCGGAGTCTTCCCCAATGTGGCTCTTTTCCGACATTACTTCACGCCTCGAGTTGAGAGGGGAGAGCCTCTGTCTGGCGGAATCTCTTGGATCTCTAGGACCCACAAGAAGGAAGCTTACTTGTCGGGAGAGCTCCGCGGCAAGTGGGATGAGTGGAGAGCCAGTTGGTGTTGGATTGTAGAGGATGACCCGCAGCCATTCACCGCCCGGCGCCAAGCCCCAGTAGTACGCGGCAACGACTGGAGCGATTTGGCCCCGGAGGATAGCATATTGAAGATTGCCACTACCCGGTTTCTTCGCCTTAGGCACGCCAAGCTCACTGTAGGCGCAGTTGGAGCAGACTTTCTTCGCTGCCGCATCGCCCCCTTGCAGGAGAGGAAGAGGACCGCCTGGGATTTCGAGAACGCGGCAGATATCATGAGGCTGCGCCCGGGCCTCAATTATAACTTCACTGTCCTAGAGCTCAACGCGATGCTCCAGGCATTGTTCAAGTATGACTCCGACCATCCCGAGTGGTTTACGTTGCCGGCGGGCGTAGTTCCGATGTGCAACAACTCGTCGCTCAGTGCCATCCGTGTAGTGATGCCGCTGTGCGATTCCCACGGGATCGACCCCACTTGGCAAGAGCCTTCCGACGAAGTTGTGCAGGCATTCTTCGACAACTTGGTGGAACAGCCAGTCAACTCCGACGAGAAGAAAGGCCTCACCCGCGACACCACTGACCAAGAGATGGCGTATATTGCCACCAGACTGGAAGAGGCGGCGGCAGCCAGGGCCGTGGGCGAGTTCGGGTACACTGTGGAGGAGGCGGAGGCAGCGGAGGCGACAAGCCTTGCCGAGCAGGAAGAGCTTCTCAAAGCGGGGAAGCTTGCCGGGAAGGTCGCTGAGACAAGTGAGCCCGCCGAGCAGGGCGCCGAGTCGAGCGGGCCCGCCGAGCAGGGCGCCGAGTCGAGCCGGCCCGCTGGGGACTCGAGCGGCTCACTGGAGATCGGCTCCTCCTCCTCGTCCTCGGGCAGCTCGCCACCACCAGCAAGTCCTCCAGCTCCAGACGTGACGGGGCGGCAGACGGGCCAACAGCCGCAGCGCCGCGCGACACGCGTCACCGCGGCAAGAAAGGCCGCCACGGGAGCACCTCGTGCTTCTGCAGCGGCTGGAGGGGGATCTACCCGGACTGGCGCCTCTGCTCCTGCCGCCCCTCGTGCCTCGGCGGCAACCGGAGCGGGGTCTTCTCAGACCACCGCCCCTGCTCCTACCAAGCGGCCAAGGGAGCCTACTCCCCCGCCTCCTCGCACTGGGACGCGCGAGCCAGACTTCGATTTCTTTGCGTTTAGCTCCGACGAAGAGGAAGGAGAGTAAGTCTTCGCAATTCTTATTTTTCTTTGATTTTCTGTTGCTTTTGTCTTGCATCTCTTTCGCCTAACTCTGAACCTGTTCTCTTTTCAGAACTCTGGCTCAAAGGGCAGCGAAGAGGGCCAAGGTCCCGGTGATCGTCATCGAGGACGAGCCCACCGCGACAGCAGGGGGTGCGCCTGAGACAAGCTTGCCGGACCCGGCAACTGTTCTTCGGAGCAGCCCCCAGCGCAGCCCCCAGCATAAATGTGGTTCACTTTCCGCTTGTCGGGCGCGCTGGGTCTTCCATCCTTGCTGATATCTTGTTTGTTGACTTGTGTAGAAGCAGAGCAGCATCATCAGGAGCGCCAGGAGACCGCCCCCGACGTGCCGCACGCTTCGACCATACCGCCAAGGGGAGGCTCTCCGGCAAGGGCGAGTCCTCCGCCAAGGACGGATTCTCCGCCAAGGGCGAACACTCCGCCAAGGGCGAGCTCTCCGGCAAGGGATGGCACTAGCGACCCTCCGCCGGCGGGAGCTACAACCACGCCGCCGAGGGAGAGCTCCCCAGCAAGGAACCTCACCGAGGAGCCGGCCCGTGCAGGTAACCCCTTTGCTTCAGGATTCCCTTGGCTTTTCTTCTTCTGAATTTCTTCTTTTTGGATATTTGCTTGACTATTTGTCTTTTCTTTTCCTCCGTTAGACCCATCTATAGCCGAGCCAATGGAGACGGAGGTCGTTGCTGACGACGCCGCCGTTGCCGAGGAAACGGCCGGCGCGGACGATCCTGCCGCCGCAGAGGCTGCCAGGGCTGCCGCCGCGGCAGCCAGCGAAGAGGACGGCGATCGCACTGACGGCACTGGGGCCGCAGGAGCGCCAGGCGCTACGTCGACCGCCGAGCCCTCCGCCGCAGTCGCAGCCCCCAGCTCCGACGAGCCCGAGCCAAGCGCATATCTAAAGGCAGGCGACGACGTCTTCATCCAGCTCCCGTGGGCGTCTATGTCCAGGGCGCCCATCGAGGGAGAGGTCTTTGACGGAGAGGTGCTGGCCTCTGCCAGGCTTAAGCTTGTCGACGCACCGAGCAGCAGCAACGGCGAGTCGGAGTAGGAGCGCCTGCTGCGCAAACTGTTGTCACTCTACCGCGCCCGGCAGGCCAAGCTGGAGTCCCGTGAGGCTCTGGCCGCCAAGGCGGGAGTTGAGTTGGAGAAACGCGCGGAGGAGCTCCGGGCCATCAATCAAGCAGCTCTCCGGTCCTTGGCGGAGGAGCGAGAGCAGCTTGCCGAGGCGCAGCAGGCCTTCATCTTGGAGAAGGCTGAAGTGGAGGAGCAGCAGCGGCTTGCCGCCGAGGAGCTATCCAGGCGAGAAGGCGAGCTGACGTAGCGGAAGGTCGACCTCGACAGCCACGAGGATGAGCTTGCCGCACGCGAGCGATCGCTTGGCGGAGCTTTGCAGGAGGCAAAGGATGCTGCCGCAGCTGCCAAGACCGCCATGAGGGAGTTGGAGAAGAGGGTGGCGCAGCTGGAGGCCAACCTGAAGACGAGCGGCGAGGAGGTTGCCGCACTCAAGCTTGAGAGCGAGAAGGACACCCACAGCCACTCCGAGCTGCAGGTCCGCCTCTCCGAGAAGGGCAAGGAGCTCGCCGTCGCCAAGGAATCCATCGCCGACCTCGAGCTGAAGCTGGCCACCCTAACCCAGGCGCTGGACGGCGCCAAGGAGCTGGAGGTGACCCTGAAGGAGGAGATCAGGGCCGAGAAGGCGCTGCTGGACAGCGCCGCCATCTCCCAGAACAATTTTAGGCAGACCGTCGAGCTCTGGACGGAAGGCCTTGTCAACGCCGCCGCGGACATCGACAAGGAGCTGGCGCAGCTGGTGGCGGAGTATCTCGGGTACTCCACCGACGAGAGCCTCCAACCCAGCGCCAAGCTTACTCTATTCTTCACGGGTGTGGCGACGGCCCTCCAGTAACTCCGGGAGAAGATCCCGAAGCAGCTGGCGGACGAGTCGCGCAGGCTCTGCGCGGGGGCCCTCCAAAAGGTGCTGATGAAGGTAGCCTTCCGCAACCCAGGCCTCAACCTCACCAACGTCCTCAGGACCTCGCCGCCGGACGCTGATCAGGAGGCGCTCAAGGCCCTTGTCGCACCCATTGTGGACAAGGTGGGCGGCATCAAGAGGGTTGAGGGCGACCGCGCGGACTAAGCTGCTTGTTTTCTTCTTCCCTTGTCGCTGCCAACCATGTTATGAACAATAGTCTATTAGAACTGCGACTAGTCATCTTGTAATATAACTTTATCTTAGGTACTGAATGCAATGTTATTTCCTTTACCTGACTCCCTTGCTTTGTATGTTTTCACCCCTACGCTTTTAGGGAACTTGCCGGCGTAGGTACCTTTGCCGCGAGAGCTGAGTGCGGAACTTCAGCAGCCCGCTGGCGGTGCCTGTTTGCCGACAAGAAACCTTGTCGTAACCAGTCGCAACACACTTAAGTTGTTGAGCGGGCTCGGAAACAAAGTAAGGGCGCGACACTAGTCGTTGTTGAGCAGACTCGAAACAAAGTAAGGGCGCAACTGGCTACGAGTTGGTTCCTCCGCGCACAGGTTTTCCATACAAAGTGCGGTCGTTCAAGGAAGATAACTTAAAAATTTAAAAATTTGATTGCTCAAACTTTGGCAACTTAGCTTTTGTGTTGTTTGCTTCCCGGCAAGGTCAAACTTTCTTGAACGGCGCTTGGTCCATATCACTATCTTCTCTTCCCCCTCCGGCAAACTTGTGCGCGAGGGAACCTTCTTCTGCTAGAGGAAAGAAAGAAGAGAAAATAACAATATGGATCCTTTTGGCTCGTTATTGCTTACCGGGGTCTGGTGCTGCACAAAGTGTCAGATGATACATGCAAGTAGATAGAAAGCATGAAAGTTGACAAAATGTGCCGAGCACATAAGCTTTACTGATGCACGGGGGCTGCGCCCGGCTTTGTACAAAGGATTACATGCAACAGCGGCAAGACTTGTACAAAAGGTGGTTGCCGGAGCGGATCACGGCAACCGCGCCTTATGGGTAAAACTTACGAAGATGCTCGATGTTCCAGGAGTTGCTCACCGGAAAGCCATCTTCGGTCTCTAGGCGGACAGCGCCGGGCCTAGTGACTCGTTTCACCCCGATAAGGGCCTTCCCACTTCGGCGTCAACTTGTTGGAATTCTTGGCGGACTGAATGCGCCGAAGAACAAGGTCGCCTTCCTCGAGACTTCTGGCGTTAACTTTGCGGCTATGGTAGCGGCGCAAAGCTTGCTGGTAGCGAGCAACTCGTACAGCAGCCTGAAGACGGTCTTCCTCAAGGAGCAGCGCGTCATCTTGTCGCAGCTGCTCTTGCTCGAGCTCATCATAAGCGAGCACTCAAGGCGACCCGTATACGAGTTCCGTGGGGAGAACTGCCTCTGATCCATAGACAAGAGCGAAAGGTGTATGTCCAGTGGCTCGATTTGGCGTCGTCCTGATCGACCAAAGAACCACCGGCAGCTCCTCGATCCAGTTTCTTCCGCACTTGTGCAGCCTGTCGAAAGTTCTTGTCTTGAGGCCGTGCAGCACTTCAGCATTTGCCCTCTCCGCTTGACCGTTGCTTCTCGGGTGAGCAACAGAAGCGAAGCAGACCTTGGCGCCAAGATCTTGGACGTACTGCATGAAGGTGCGGTTCGTGAATTGTGTACCGTTGTCGGTGATGATCCTGTTAGGGATCCCGAAACGGCAAACAATCGACCTGAAGAACTTGACTGCTGACTGTGCGGTCACCTTTCTCACTGGTACCACTTTCGGCCACTTTGTGAACTTGTCGATGGCAACGTACAAGTACTCAAAGCCCCCGGCTGCGCGGGGAAAGGGGCCGAGGATGTCGAGCCCCCAGACCGAAAATGGCCAGGATAAAGGGATCGTCTGGAGAGCTTGAGCTGGCTGGTGTATCTGCTTGGAATGGAACTGGCACGCTTCACACTTGGTTACTTGTGCAGTTGCATCCTGGAGGGCTTCTGGCCAAAAGAAACCTTGCCGGAAAGCCTTGCCGGCAAGTGCTCTTGCGCCAATGTGGTGGCCACATATGCCTCCATGTATCTCTGCCAACAGCTTCTGTCCATCTTCCCGGGGAATACACTTCAATTTCACACCGTTGAGTCTTCTTCTGTACAGTTCGTTGCCGACAAACTGGTACATACTTGACTGCCGGGCTACTCTTTCAGCTTCTTCTTGCTCTTCGGGAAGTTCTCCCGTCTGAAGGAAACGGACAATCTGCTATGCCAATGCTGGAGCTTGTGGCTCGACAACAAGGACTAAAGGCACATCTGCTGCTGAGGGAACGTCCGCTTCTACGACGAGAACTTGTGTCTCAGCCGGAGCGTGATGATCCCCGGCAAGCTTGCCGAAGCAAAACTTGTCGGGAGCTTCCGCTTCAACAGAACGGGTCTTGGGACTTGCCGGAGCGGATTGCTCCTCAGCATTCTTGGTGTTGATCTTGGGAACCTTCTTGGCGGCGGCTTCGGGAAGCTCTGCCGGAAAATAGTCGCCAACAATCAACTTCCTCTTCTTGCTTTGCCCAGTCGATGGTGTTACGGATGGTTGAGTCAACTTGAGCACAAAGATCCCTGGTTCCACACGTAACTTAAGTGCAGCGCACTTTGACAGGCCGTCGGCGATGTCGTTCTGAGCTCTTGGAATATGCTCCATCTGTAGGCCGTCAAAGTGCTCTTCAAGCTTTCTCACTTCATCAACGTACGCTTCCATCAACGGACTCTGGTAATTCTTGTTCACTTGGCGGACGACCAACTACGAGTCACCCCTGACAATCATCTTCTTAATCACGAGGTCTGCCGCGATCCTGAGACCGGCAAGCAAACCTTCATACTCTGCAGTATTGTTTGTCGCTTGCTCCTTGGGAAAGTGCATCTGGACCACGTACTTGAGGTGCTCTCCGGTGGGCGTGACAAGCAGCACGCCAGCACCTGCGCCTTGCAGCGAGAAGGCACCATCAAAGTACATTATCCATTCTTTGCTTGCTTCCTTGACAGGGATGCTCGTCTCTGGAATTTCTTCGTCTGGCGTTGGCGTCCACTCCGCTATGAACTCTGCCAATGCTCTGCTCTGGATAGTTGAAGTGCTTTCAAACTTGAGGCCAAAGCTTGACAGTTCCAGTGCCCACTCAACAATCCTGCCTGTTGCCTCTGGATTTTGCAATATCCTCTTCAGTGGAAAGCGAGTGACAACTGTTATCTCATGTGCTTGGAAGTAATGGCGCAGCTTTCTCGAGGCCATGAGAAGGCCGAAAAGCAGTTTCTGCACTCCAGAGTACCTTGACCTAGCCCCCTGCAGAAGGGAGCTGACAAAGTAGACTGGGCGCTGCACCATCTTCTTCCGTATCTCCTCTTGCATCTGCGCAGATACATCCTTGTCGGGACCAGAGCTTGTCGGGGAAGCCCCCTGCTTGTCGCTGGACGTGCTTGCCGCGGCTGCTGGCTCATCATCTGCCTCCCTCTCCGCTACTAACGCAGCACTAACCACTTGATTGGTCGCCGCCAGATACAGCAGCAACTTCTCTTGTGGCTTAGGTGCGACAAGTATTGGAGTGGAAGACAGGTACCTCTTCAAGTCTTGCAGCGCTGCCTCCGCTTCCGAAGTCCATTTCAGTGGACCTGCCCTTTTCAAAATTTTGAAAAACGGCAGGGCGCGCTCAGCAGACTTAGAGATAAACCTGCTGAGAGCAGCCACGCAGCCGGCAAGCCTTCGTACATCCTTGACGCGCTTGGGTGCTTCGATCTGCTCGATGGCCTTGATCTTGTCGGGATTGGCTTCAATCCCCCTCTGAGACACAAAGAACGCGAGAAGCTTGCCGGAAGGGACTCCAAACACGCACTTCTCGGGGTTAAGCTTCAGTTGGATCTTGCGCAGATTCGCAACGGTTTCATCTAAATCTTGAACTAGGGTAGCCCTGTCCTTGCTCTTGACCACTATGTCATCCATGTATGCTTCTACATTTCTGTGTATCTGTGGCTCAAAAGCTGTATGGACTACCCTTGCAAACGTCGAACCAGCATTCTTCAATCCGAAGGGCATGCGTATGAAACAGTACGTGCCACATGGAGTGATAAATGCGGTCTTCTCTTCATCTTCGTCAGCCATGAAGATCTGGTGGTATCCTGAGTATGCATCAAGAAATGAAAGAAAATCACATCCGGCGATGGAGTCGACAATCTGGTCAATGCGCGGCAAGGGAAATGGGTCTTTGGGACAAGCTTTATTCACATCAGTGAAGTCAATAAAAAGCCTCCATTTTCCATTCGCCTTACGCACGACAACGGGATTGGCCAACCACGTGGGATGGAGCACTCCTCTGACAAGGCCTGCTACTTCCAACTTCTTGATTTCTTCTGCTATGAACTCTTGGCGCTCCACTGCTTGCTTCCTAACTTTTTGCTTGACGGGCCGCGCGTGAGGACAAACGGCAAGCTTGTGCTCAATCACTTTCCTGGGAACACCGGGATGTCGGACGGTTGCCATGCAAACACGTCGACATTCGCCCGCAGGAAAGCAACGAGCGCGCTTTCCGATTTGGGGTCAAGCGCGGCACTGATGGTGAAAGTACCACCAGTGCCGTCCTCCTTGGCGAACACCTTCTTGGTCGCTGGTGGAGCTGCCATCGTCTTCTTACACTTGCCGGTGGAGCTCGATGGTGCGTCCTCGACGGCAGCGCAACACTCCGAAGAGGTGCGTTTGCCGGAGTGGGCCCCAGAGCTCTTGCCGGACTTCGTCTTCTTCCCCCCGGGAGCTTCAGCGGCAAGTGTCTTGCTGTCTTTTGCGGCTGCCGCATTCCGGTAAATCTTGTCGGCACAGATAAGGGCATCCTTCTTGTCGCGAGGGACAGAGATGATGCTTATCGGGCCTGGCATCTTGAGCATATTGTAGGCGTAATGAGAGGCTGCCATGAATTTGGCGAGCGCTGGACGGCCAAGTATCCCATTGTAGGGCAATGGGATATCGGCAACGTCGAAAGTGATCCTCTCAGTCCTGAAGTTTAGCTCGCCGCCAAACGTCACTGGCAGCGTGATCTTCCCCTTCGGCTTGCTCCTTCCCGGGTTGATTCCTTGGAACGTGCCGGTCTCTTCGAGCTCGCTGTCGGGGATCTGGAGTTTCTGGATCACAGTGGAGGAGATCAGGTTCAAGCCGGCCCCGCCGTCAACTAACATCTAGGTGACCTTGAGGTTGCGGATAGTTGGCGACACCAACATCGGCAAGCACCCGACCGCGGTTGTGCGATCAGGGTGGTCCTCAATATCAAAGATGATAGGCGTGCTGGACCACTTCAGAAGTTTGCGCGACTCGACGGGTGGTTCTGCCGCATTAACTTCCTACACCCATTGCTTGAGTTGGCGGTGAGAAGTATGTAGAGAAGCACCACCGTCGACGCACAAAACCTCTGTGGCCTTCTGGAACTCCTGCTCGCTGTTCTCTGCTTCGTCCATGTCTTCGTCTTCGTCGTCGTCTTCATCCTTGTCGCGGCCGCGGGGAAGTCTGTCTCCTTGCCGCTGTTTGGCCTTGCCGCGGCGTCCTCCCCGGCCATTGAACGGCCGCTTCTTGCCGGATCCCGCATCACCTCCTTGGGCCTTCTCCTTGTCGCGTCGCTCGTACTCAGCTTTTTGCTGCTCGACGAGGTACTCGACTCTCTTGCAGTTCTGAAGGTCGTGGCCCTTGGTGCGGTGGATCTTGCAGTAGTGCTTGTCGATGCCGTCCTGTTTGTCGGCGGCAGCCACAGCCTGGCAGTTGGTGCATGCGGCAATCTCCTTGCCGGAGCTACCAACTTGGGCTTTCTTGGCGCCGGCCTCCTTGCCGGACTGCTCAACGACTAGCACTTCCTTGTTCTTCTTCTTTCTGTAGTTCCGCCGCTGGTTCTTCTTTGCCGGGGCGGCATCTTCGCTGTCTGATCCTCCTGCTCCAGCATCCTCTCCGGGGAGTTTCCTCCCCTCCTCAGCACGTGCACACTTGTCGGCCAGGGCGTACAGCTCGCTGACGTCCCTGATCTTGCACATCGCCATCTCCTCCCTCATCCTGCGGTTACGCACGTTCTGATGGAACGCGCTGATAACCGCGGCAGGGTGGACGTCCGTGATGTTATGTTGCACACGGCTGAATCTCTGGATATACTTGCGCAGGGGTTCTCTTTCCTTCTGGGTGAGCAGGTGGAGGTCTCTCTCCTGGCCATGTGGCTTGTGGCCGCCCGTGAAGGCGCCGACAAACTGATGGCACAGGTCAGCCCAAGAAGAAATGGAGTTGTCCGGCAGGTGCATGAGCCAGAATCTGACGTTTGGCTTGAGCACCAGCGGGAAGTAATTGGCGAGTATCTTCTCATCTCATCCCCCAGCAGCCTGCACCGCGATGGTGTAAATGCTGAGGAACTCTGACGGATGTGTCTTGCCGTCGTACTTCTCTGGTACGTCGGGCTTGAAGTTCTTCATGTTGGGCCATTGGACTTGCCATAGCTCACGAGTGAACGCAGGGCAACCTACCGCGTACGGCAAGTCGCCTGGTCCCCCGGGCGCGTGCATGTCAACAGCGGGCCCAGCGCGCTGGTCGGATTGACGCCGCGCTTCTCTCCGGCACTCGATGCGGGTTCGAGCGTCCTCTTGTTGTCGATCGTCAAGAACTTGGCGCTGATCGCAGCGAGCTCGCGGATCTGATGACGCGGTGGAGTCGTCGTCGAGGTTGATCCGGCGAGTCGGCGATTTTGGCCTTCGGGGCGGAGAGTGCACGGTGGTTGCACCCCCACCGGTCTTGCCGCCATCGGCCTGCGCCTGGCTGACTTGCCGCGGCCGCGACGTGCTTGGCTGCTACGGGGTGTCGCTGTTGGCGAAGGCGGTGAGGCTCTGGATGGTGGCCCTCCAGTCGTCGGCCTTGTCTGCCGCTGGAGGGAAGTCTAGAAGCAGTTGAGCTCGAGCTAAAGCTTCTGCTGGAGTGGCGGGTGGCGGTGGCGAGCGGTGCGAGGAGCGGGATATGCTCGGACTTCTAACTACGTTAGAAGGAGCAGCATCCCGTCCCGGCGACCGTGCCTTGCTCGTGCCAGCGTGTTGGTGCGCATGCTGGCCTTGAGCGTCCCGAGATCCGCCAGCTTGACCTTGGCCCAGCAAGCGTATGGTACCTTGAGTACCACGACGCTGTCGGTCTCGCGCCTCCTGGGAGGGGCGCGGTGCATGTACGGATGCAGAGGCCTTGGAGTGCGCCCGGTCGTCCGTCTTGTCCTTGGGCTTGGCGGTGCCGTGAGTTCCCTCGTCGACGCCCGTTCTTCCGCTGGCGTCTACCCCACCAGCCGTTGGCTCCGGCGGCGGCGGGATCGACGCGGACGGACCTGCTGCCTCCGAAGCCTTCTTCTTCGGCGGCATGTTGATGAAGATGTTGGTGAAGATCTAGCTCGCGTGCCGGCCGGATCAGATTCACACAAACTCGATGCTCCCCTACCTGGCGCGCCAAAGATCTCGGGGAAACTGATCGCCCATGAACACCTATGGAACCGGAGCCCCTTCTCGGTACGACAAGGGGCGGAGGATGCACAAAGAGCGGATCGAGGCGAGCACACGAGCAGTTTACCCAGGTTCGGGCCGCACGGATGCGTAAAACCCTACTCCTGCTTTGGTTTGTTATTGAGTTATTGGCTCGGGAGCGAGGAGAGCAACAGTACACTCTAACCGCTAACAAGACCGAGCGTGGAGAGTGATCGATGTTCGGAACCCCCTCTACGTTGCGCATGGGCCTCCTTTTATAGGTCAAAGGGGTCACCGACAGGTGGCAACACAGATGGGGGTAAAAATGTAAAAAGAGTGGTAGTTGGAACAGTGTTTGTATAGTGCTCTATACCTAACCCTGACGGCAGGGGACAAGGGCATTAAATGCCCGTCGTCGTCGCCCCAAACAGTGCAAAAAGTGGCCGTCAGGGGGGCCACCATCCGCCACGACGGTAGCCTTGTCATCACCGCTTGCCACCGTGTACCCCTGGCTGCATAGCCTTCCGCCACGTGCGCCTGGAAGGGTCCCAGAGCGACACGTGGGTGGATGCGCTGGAGCACGGGTACTGAGTGGAAGTTTGCCGCGGCAAGTGCCTTGCCGCGGTCGCTATCTTGTCGCGCCTGGGAACTTATCGCTCACCGGGCCTTGCCGGGACGCGTGGCGCGTCGCAGCAAGTCTCTTGAAATGCCTTGTTTGGTCTTCCCGGCAAGCTCCTCTTGCCAGGGCCTTGCCCCTCGAGTGGTTTGGTGCCTTGAGTGGCCTTCCCGGCAAGCTCCTCTTGCCGGGATCTTGTCTCTTTGACTTGTATACTTTGTTCTTGAATGGATCCAAAGGAACCATGAGAGGTCTTGGCGGTCGCCTGGCTAGCCTTGCCGCGGGACGCTGCAACTGCCCGTGCACAAGTTCGGTATACTAAGGTACCCCCTACTTTAGTACACCGACACATGAACTCCTCAAACTATGGTCATCACCAGGAAGTATGCCGACTATTGTCACTTCGGGGTTGCCGGATCATAACGCATAGTAGGTGACTATTGACTTGCAAGATAGGATCAAGAAGAAAAATATATTCATGAAAACATAATAGGTTCAAATCTGAAATCATGGCACTCGGGCCCTAGTGACAAGCATTAAGCATAGAAAAGTCATAGCAACATCAATCTCAGAACAAAGTGGATACTAGGGATCAAACTCTGACAAAACTAACTCGATTACATGATAAATCTCATCCAACCCATCACCATCCAGCAAGCCTACGATGGAATTACTCACGCACGGCGAGGAGCATCATGGAATTGGTGATGGAGGAAGCTTGATGATGACGATGGCGACGATCTCCACTCTCCGGAGCCCCGAACGGACTCCAGATTTGGCCTTTCGAGGAAGAACAGGAGGTGGCGGCGGCTCCGTATCGTAAAACGCGATGAATCCTTCACTTCGATTTTTTTCTCCCCGAATAAGATTATATGGAGTTGGATTTGAGGTCGGTGGATGTCCAGGGGGGCCACAAGGACGGGTGGCGCACCCTGGGGGCACCCTTGTGGCCACGGTGTGGGCCCCCTCCGATGGATCTTTTTGCCAGTATTTTTTATATATTCTGAAAATATTCTTCGTGAAATTTTAGGTCATTCCCAGAACTTTTATTTCTGCACAAAAATAACACCAAGGCAATTCTGTTGAAACCAACGTTAGTCCGGGTTAATTCCATTCAAATCATGCAAATTAGAGTCCAAAACAAGGGCAAAAGAGTTTGGAAAAGTAGATACGACGGAGACGTATCAGCCCTATGAAAAAACCCTTAGTGCACTATCCTAAGGCCTCGTGGGCCTTACCCCTTGGCCTAGGCAAGGTGTCCTCGCACCAGGGACCCTTTGCATTTATCTGGTAGGTTCTATAACCTTCTGGTCATCACCAAAAGTTGACCTTTCTGGGACTTCCCAAACCATTTCTGGAAACATCTGAAACTCTTTCAGAACTTTTTCGAAACTATTCTTACATTCTCAGAACTATTCTGAGAAAAATGTCCCATAACTCTCACTCCACTAACACTCAAAAGATCTTGATTACCTTAAGCTTGTGACCCCGTAGGTTCGGTAAATCATAGACATGAACGAAACCCCTTCGTTCAATGATCGATAGCGGAACCATGAACATCCATATCGGTTCCTATGATTACACGAATGATATTCGAGTGAACCTTTGGTTATCATGTGATGTTCCCTTTGCTTCGAGATACTTTACAAAACCCGGTGTGCATCGGTATCCTCCTGAGCCATCACCGTGCCCACTATGTTGTTACTCCCGTTACCAGTTTTGTTCTTATTTCTAATTAACGTGTTCCGCCATCCCAGTGACATAGTCACCTATGTCTGGCCAGATGATAATGGATGTCATCACACCGAGAGGTCACTAAGATTATCTCTCCATCGTTGGAGGAGCAAAATCGCACTCTTGAGTTGTCCAGTCACTTATCAAACTTTCCGGTGAGCCTGAAAGTTGTCATTATGATCAACTTGTTACAGATGACGTTTGAGAAACCCCAAAGCCCATCGTATGGTAGGAATTGACCGAGACACTCTCATGGTCTGAGGAACTAAAACACATGCTAACACTCTGCGTTATAACATATGATTTCAGATGATATAATCACAAAGTATAACAAAAAAGTTTGGGTCGATTTAATATGATCGTTCTTCTAACGTCATGCCCTCAATGTTGTTTTAGGACTATCGTTACGCTTAATGATATCCTAAGATCCGGAAAACATGATCACCAACAATGTAACACTTGAGCCAGTCTTAGAGGCAAGACCGGGAACCTTTCTTTATCCGTTTATCATTTCACACGTGCATATGAGTTTTCCACTCAATCGCATATTCCAGGATCATAGCAGTTATAGCATGAAATATAAACTCTTAATTATGAATAATCCAAATATAATAACACAATATTATTGCCTCTAGGGCACATTTCCAACACTGCTCTAACAGATGATGAAAAATTGGTATTAGAAAATTAGAAAGCAATTGAAATATGAGATTCAGCGGTTGGGAGACTGGGAGGAGCATTTGATGATCACCGACAACCGAGCATGATTTCGAGCGACGAAGGTCCTTGTGGCCAAGGAGATCATCGGGCCGCCAAGGACAGGACTCGGAAATGACCCAGAGGCTGGGTGTGGCCAACTTTGCCGACGGCACACCGCCTAAGCACCGAGAGCTCCGAACGATGCCTAATGACCCACATGTATATGAGATCGCAACAGTTTTCAAGGGTAGAGTATTCAACCCAAATTTATTGACTCGACACAAGGGGAGCCAAATAATATTTGCAGGTATTAGCAGTTGACTTGTCAATTCAACCACACCTGGAGACTAAATATCTGTAGCAAAGTGATCAGTAGCACAATGCTATGATAGTTTGATAGTAGTGGTAATAGTAGCAATAGTGACGATAACAGCAGCAGTAGTTGTTTTGTGGTGATTGTAACAACAACAACAATAGTAGTAACTTAGCAAAGCTAAATATGTGAAAAGCTCGTAGGCATTGGATCGGTGATATCATTGGATAATATTCATCATGTAATAGTCATAACCTAGGGCAACACAGAACTAGCTCCAAATCATCAATAATGTAGGCATGTATTTCGTATATAGTCATACGTGTTTATAACAAGAACTTGCATGACATCTTTTGTCCTACACTCCCCTGGTAGCGGGGTCCATAGGAAAACTAAGGGATATTAAAGCCTCCTTTTAATAGAGAACCGGAACAAAGCATTAACACATAGTGAATATATTAACTACTCAAACTATGATAATCACCGGAAATAATCCCGATTATTGTCACCTTGGGGTATGCGATCATAACATGTAATAGGTGCGTACAACTTGCAAGATAGGATCAAGAACACAAATATATTTGCAAAAACATAAAGGTTTCAGATCTGAAATCATGGCAGTTGGGCCCTAGTGACAAGCATTAAGCATAGCAATGTCATAGCAACGTCAACCTCAGAACATAGTGGATACTAGGGATCCAGCCCTAACAAAACTAAATCGATTACATGATAAATCTCATCCAATCCATCACCATCCACTAAGTCTACGAAGGAATTACTCACTCCCGACAGTGAGCATCATGAAATTGGTTATGGAGGAAGATTGATGATGACGATTGTATCAAATTCCCCTCTCCGGAGCCTAGAACGGAGTCCAGATCTGCCCTCCCGGTGAAGAATAGGAGGTGGCGGTGGATCCATATCGTAAAACATGATGGTTCCTTCTCTCTGTTTTTTCCTTGGAAAATAGGTACTTATGGTGTTGGAGCTAGGGTTGCGGTAGCTGCTGTGGCCCACAAGCCTAAGGGGTGCGCCCGCGCCCCTTGGGCTTGTGGCGCCCTAGTGGACCTCCTCTGGTAATTTCTTTCGCTAGTTATTTTATATATTCTGAAATAATTATCCATAAATTTTAGCTCAATCCGAGAACTTTTATTTCTGCACAAAAACAACACCATGGCAATTCTGCCGAAAATAGCGTCAGCCGGGTTAGTTCCATTTAAATCATGCAAATTAGAGTCCAAAACAAGAGCAAAAGTGCTTAGAAAAGTAGATACGTTTGGGACGTATCAACTCCCCCAAGCTAAATGATACGTTTCCAACGTATCTATAATTTTTGATTGTTCCATGCTATTATATATTCAGTTTTCGATGTTTAATGGGCTTTATTACACACTTTTATATTATTTTTGGGACTAACCTACTAACCCAAGGTCTAGTGCAAATTGTTGTTTTTTGCCTATTTCAGTGTTTCGCGGAAAAGGAATATCAAACGGAGTCCAAACGGAATGAAACCTTTGGGGGAGTTATTTTTGGAACAATATCAACATGAGAGACTTGGAGTACACGCCAGGAAGCGCAGGAGGTGGCCACGAGGGCAGGGGCATGCCCAGGGGGGTAGGAGCCCCCCTCCCCACCCTCGTGGGCCACCTGTTGACCCCCGACGTGCCTCTTCAGCCTATATATACTCTCATACCTTGAAAACATCGAGGCAACAGATGAAACTCTAATTCCACCGCTGCAACCTTCCGTTCCTGCGAGATCCCATCTTGGGGCTTGTTCCGGAGCTCTACCGGAGGTGGCATCGATCATGGAGGGCTTCTACATCAACACCATAGCCTCTCCGATGAGTTGTGAGTGGTTTACCACAGACCTTTGGGTCCATAGTTATTAGCTAGATGGCTTCTTCTCTCTGTTCGGATCTCAATACAAAGTTCTCCTCGATCTTCGAGGAGATCTATTCGATGTAATCTTTTTGCGGTGTGTTTGTCGAGATCCGATGAATTGTGGGTTTATGATCAAGATTATCTTTGAACAATATTGGATTCTTTTCTGAAATCTTTTATGTATGATTATAATATCCTTGCAAGTCTCTTCGAATTATTGGTTTGGTTTGGCCTAATAGATCTATAGTTCTTGCAATGGTAGAAGTGCTTGGCTTTGGGTTCAATCTTGCGGTGTCCTTTCCAAGTGACAGCAGGGGCAGCAAGGCACGTATAGTATTGTTGCCATCAAGGATAAAAAGATGGGGTTTATATCATATTGCTTGAGTTTATCCCTCTACATCATGTCATCTTCTTTAAGGTGTTACTCTGTTCTTATGAACTTAATACTCTAGATGCATGCTGGATAGCGATCGATGTGTGGTGTAACAGTAGTAGATGCAGAATCATTTCGGTATACTTGTCACGGACGTGATGCCTATATATAATGATCATGCCTAGATATTCTCATAACTATGCACTTTTCTATCAATTGCTCAACAGTAATTTGTTCACCCACCGTAGAATTCTGCTATCATGAGCGAAGCCACTAGTGAATCCTATGGCCCCCGGGTCTATCTTTATCATATTATTTTCCCGTCAGCTTGCCAATTTCCTTTGCCATTGTTTATTTGCTTTATTTACCTTTTCTCTATACCAAAAATACCAAAAATCTTATCTTATCATATCTATCAGATCTCACTCTCATAAGTAACCGAGAAGGGATTGACAACCCCTTTTATCGCGTTGACTGCGAGGTTCTTATTTGTTTGTTCAGGTGCGAGGGACTCGCGCATGGTCTCCTACTGGATTGATACCTTGGTTCTCAAAAGCTTAGGGAAATACTTACGCTACTATGTTGCATCACCCTTTCCTCTTCGAAGGAATACAATGCAAGCTCGAGAAGTAGCAAGAAGAATTTCTGGCGCCGTTGCCGGGGAGATCTAGCAAAAGTCTTATACCAAGTACCTATCACAAACCCTTATCCCTCGCATTACATTTGTTTGCCTCTCATTTTCCTCTCCCCCACTTCACCCTTGCCGTTTTATTCGCCCTTCTTTCTCCGCGTGTTTTATCGTTTGCCTTGCCGTCATGGCTAGCACGCCTATCATTACTAATACTCCCGAGAGTTAGGTTCTTAATTTTAAGCAAAGGGAGGAAGAGAATCTAAAAGATGCTTGGTATAGAATTTGCAATGCTCAAAATAGATCTACTAGGAAGCTTTCTACTTCCGTGCTTCTTCGCAATTTTTATGTTGGCATCACTCCTTGGAATGGATATATTCTTAATACCATTACCGGAGGGAATTTCTTGGGTAGCCATACTTTTGATTCTTATAATGCTATGACAGAATTGTTTGGCCCACCACCTCTTCTGGTTAATGGAACTGTTTTGGCTTTAGAACATGTTATGCAAAGACTTGAAATTATTGAAAATAAAGTTGCCACTGTAGAGTTGGTTGAGAGTTTGGATAAAAAGATCCATAACCAAATCACCTAATACGGATCTGAAGTAGGAGTTATTCTAAAGAATTTTACAGAAAAAGAACCCATAGTTAAAGAGAGAATAGATCAAGATTCCACTAGAATTGATAAACTTGAGGATATTATTACTAATGTAGGGTCTGATTTTTCTGTTGTGAAAAATACTTCAAACCCCTCTATCACTAAAATGGCCAAGTTTATGTTTGTTCCTAAAAATAAGGGTGAATCTTCTAGTAAGGAAACTACGGATCTCACATCCATAAGTGTTCATCCCAACTTTCTCACTTTTGTAAGGGAACCTTTTGCTACAAACGAATTTCTTGATTTCTTGCCTAGAAGTTTGATTATTAATAGGAATGAAGAAATTCCTAAGAATTATAAGTGCTTAATCGGAGAATTGCCTACCAAAGATGGCAATACCTAGATATATTCTTGTATCCTGCCTAGCTAGGGGCGTCAAACGATAGCGCTTGTTGGGAGGCTACCCAATTTTATTTTATTTGCTTTTGTTTCTCTTTAGGAATAAATATTGCATCTAGCTTCTGTTTAGATGTGGTTTTGTGTTTTAATTAGTGTTTGATCCAAGTAGAACCTTTGGGAAGACTTGCGTGAAGTTTATGCGATCATGCTGTAAAAAACATAAACTTTAGCGCTCACGAGATTAGCTACCGTTTTTTACTGGAGAGTGCTTTTTAGTTGATTCTTTTTGCAGATGATTGATATACAAATTCCTCACGACCACCAATTTATTTCAATTTTGTTTGAGTAAGTATTCAAAAGTTACAGATTGCTACAGACTATTCTGTTTTTGACAGATTCTGTTTTTCGTGTGTTGTTTGCTTATTTTGATGAATCTATGAGTAGTATCGGGGGGGGGGTATGAATCATAGAGAAGTTGGAATACAGTAGGTTTAACACCAATATAAGCAAAGAATGAGTTCATTACAGTAACTTTGAGTAGTGGTTTGTTTTCTTATACTAATGGAGCTCACGAGATTTTTGGCTAAGTTTTGTGTTGTGAAGTTTTCAAGTTTTGAGTAAGGATTTGATGGGCTATGGAACAACGAGTGGAAAGAGCCTAAGCTTGGGGATGCCCAAGTCACCCCAAGGTAAAATTCAAGGACAACCAAAAGCCTAAGCTTGGGGATGCCCCGGGAAGGCATCCCCTCTTTTGTCTTCATCTATCGATAACTTTACTTGAGACTATATTTTTATTCACCACATGATATGTGTTTTGCTTGGAGCGTCATGTATGATTTGAGTCTTTGCTTTTTAGTTTGCCACAATCATCCTTGGTGGACACACCTTTAGAGAGAGATATAAATGAATTGGAATTTATTAGAATACTCTATGTGCTTCACTTATATCTTTTGAGCTAGATAGTTTTGCTCTAGTGCTTCACTTATATCTTTTAGAGCACGGTGGTGGTTTTATTTTGTAGAAATTATTGATCTCTCATGCTTCACTTATATCTTTTTCAGAGTCTTTTAGAACAACATGGTAATGTGCTTGGGTTATAAATCTAGTCCTAATATGATAGGCATCCAAGATGGGTATAGTAAAAACTTTCATATAAAGTGCATTGAATATTATGAGAAGTTTGATGCTTGATGATTGTTTTGAGATATGAGGATGGTGATATTAGAGTTATGCTAGTAGAGTAGTTGTGAATTTGAGAAATACTTGTGTCGAGGTTTGCAAGTCCCGTAGCATGCACGTATGGTAACCATTGTGTGACAAATTTGAAGCATGAGGTATTTAATTGAGTGTCATCCTTTGTGTGGAGGTTGGGATTGCGCGATAGTTAACTCCTACCAACCCTTCCCCTAGGAGCATACGTGTAGTACTTTGTTTTGATGACTTGTAGATTTTTGCAATAAGTATTTGAGTTCTTTATGACTAATGTTGAGTCCATGGATTATACACACTCTCACCCTTCCACCATTGCTAGCCTCTCTTGTACTGCGCAACTCTCGCTGGTATCTGTAACACCCCATATGTGATACTTTCCAATAATGGCAATAAAGCAATTCTCATTTTGATCCTTGTCCTTATCCTTGGGGGTTCTTGTCATTTGAGCTTATTTTATTTTTGCATTGTCATTTTATTTTATTTGCATCCATGCATTGCTTCATCATCATGGCATCTTAGTCATCTTAGTTTCTTTCTTGTTGCGGTTGTGATGTGAGGCCACCTTGTTGATGTTGTGTGAGTGTTGGTGCAAGCCATGCCTTTGCCAAAACCCTAGGCCCCCTCCTTCTCCTTCACCTCTTCTCTTACCTCCTTTTCTTCCTTTCTTTACTTATTTTTTTGCAAGTGATCTAGCCATTCCATTGATGTTCAACTCCTCCCCTTTTCTCTGTTGCTATGACATGTGCCATCATGCATAGCCATGCCCCATTTAGAAGTGATTTGGTTGGGTTAAAAATAACAAGAGTTTGAACCATATACAAACTCCTTTTATTTTTCTACCTCCAAAAATGTCCAAACCAATTTTATTAAATAGGGCATAAATCCAGGAGCATGGGGATATTTTATTTATCTCCTAACTCTTTTCCTTTGAGCCTGCACTTTTCATTTTATTTTCTGTCTGAAGAAAAATAGAAAAGAAAAGAATATAGCAGCAGCAGCAGTGGCTTGGGCCACATCCCTCCTCCACCAGGCCTAGCCAACTCCTCCGCAGCAGGCCTCAGCCCGCTTCTTCTCCCCAGCGGCCCAACCAGCGCCAGTGTCGCGCGCAGTCGCGCCGTCCCCTTTCGCCCGTGCGGTCCCACTCGTCATCCTCTCCACCCTGAGTCTCCGTATTCCTCCTTCACGCTTGTACAGAGGCAGTGCACGAGCTCGTCGTCGCGCCGTGATCACGGACGTCGAGGCCACGCGATCGGCGTCCCCCTTTTAAACCCAAGCAGTCGCAACCCTAGGGTTCCTCCTCCTCCCTCTTTCACCTCGCGCGCCGCCCAGGTGAACACCCACGCACACCCGCACCGCTTGCCATGGCCGGCCCGATCCCGAGCTCGTCTCCGGTGTAGGAGTCGTCGCCGGCCTCCTCCCCGTCGTCCACGAGCAGCGCAACGCCTCCCCGAGCCGTTCTGGAGCAGATCCGGGGCCCCGGGACGACAAGCCCGACGCCCGCGCCGTCTGCTTCTTCTTCCTCTGTCCGTGGACAGCGACCACGCCAAGATTGAGAGCCCGTCTTCCTCCTCTCCGACGCGTCTCCGTCGACATCTTCTTGTCCTAGGGTAAGGAGGTACTCCCCACTCCTCCCTGATTCTTCTTCATCGCATGTGGTCCTCTGTACGTGTCGTCGGAGCCATGTAGTCATCGTGCTCTCGGTGCCCCGCCGTTCTGAAACCTTGCTGCTATCGCGCGCGTCAGCTAGCCACCGTACGCCTTGCGCTTCGCCGCTCTGGATCCGCAGCAGCTCCGCCGCTCGATCCCGCACGCCCGCAGCTAGTCGCCGCTCCACCTAGGCCTTGCTTTGTCACGAAGAGGTCCACCGCCTCCGTTATGACGTGAGCTCGTCGCCGGTGCTGTAGGGTTTGTTAGGTGCTGCAAGCGCGTGGAGTGGATGCGATGTTCCCCCAGCAGCTGCACGCACCCCTCCGCCATCCGTTTAGGTCGCATAAGCAGCTCCGACGAGCCTCTGTTTTCCCCTGTTGCTAGTTTCTTCAGTTAACACATCAAGCGATGCGCCTGTGTTCTGTCAAGAACACCTGTCTAGCCCAATGGCTAGCTCCTTCGTCAGTTAATAGCGAGACCCGAGTTCGAATCCAATAGGGGGCAGTGGGATATATTCCCCCCATTTTTTTGCCTCGTGTGAGACTGACAGGCAGGCCCCACCTGCCAGCCTCACCGCTCGCTGCACGCGCACACGCGCACACAGCCGCTGCCACATCAGCGCCCTAACCCCACAGGTCAGTGGCTGCGGCTAGTTTTGGCCTGGGTCATTTTGGACCTCTGCACCTGTTTTCTTTTTCTCTTTTTCTTTTTCTTTTTCTTTTTCTGCATATACTTTGTTTATTTAATATGTGTTGATATATGCATCTGATGGTTTTGAGTTATATATGAAAAATGCTTAGTTTTTCATGTAGATTATTTATATGTTGTTTGTTGTTATGTTTAAATACATTTAAAATGTTGTTTGAATTATTCTTGTGTTAAATATGCTTAAAACTTGTAAAAATCATAACTAAATATCTACAACTCCAAATCTAACAAACTTTATATGCATTTGGGGTGGAAAATGTGTAGAATAATGTGGTGTTGTTGTTTTGCATGTTTAACAACTTTTAAACAGTAGTTTCTCAGATCTGTCCCAAATGCATTTAAATAATTATGGGAGTTTCTGGAAATTGTTGTTTGTTACTTCCAGTCCATTTAAATATGCTAGCATGTTGTTGTAGTCCTAGTTGCACCCTTGCCATGTTAATCAACTCCTTTAAACTTGTTGGGTGCTTGTTTGAATAATCTACATAACCATGTTAGTTTTGTTCTTTTGCTTGTTTTCTTTCATGCGGGCGATCTTGTTTGCTATGATGTTAGTGCACTCTTGTGTCCCTAGGCCATGCATCATATCTATTCATGTCCATATGCATCATGATCATGCATCATGTGGTTGAGCATTGCGTGATGATTGATTGTTGTTCCGGTGTTGCTTGTTGTGTTGGTTAGAGCCCGATGACGATTCGGAGTACGAGGGTCCTACCGAGGCTGAGTTTGAGGAGCAAGGTTATGATCCCTCCGTGGAATCAACAGGCAAGATGACCATTCCCAGATATCACTACTATCTTTGCCTATGCTAGATGTCTCGCTCTTTAGATATTGCCTCGATGCCTATTCCTGTTTGTCAGCCCTCTTATTGTTGTCATGAAACTCTCTAACCACCCTCCTAGAAAACCGTTGTTTGGCTAAGTATGCATCTCTCAGCCCCTCTTATAGCGTTCTTAGTTGCAGGTGAAGATTTGAAGATTATTGCCCCGTGATGAAGTTATTGTTGGGATATTACAATATATAATCTGTTAAACTAAATCACATATATACTGGTAATGGGTGGAAGGCTAAGCCTCTTGCTTGGTGTTTTGTTCCACTCATGCCACCCTAGGAACCGATAAACCGGTGTTATGTTCCTTGATTTGGTGTCCCTGACACGGTGGGGTTTATGGGCCCCCTTGATAATTCGCTCAGCGCTAAAGCTTTTCCAGCAAGGCCCAACATTGGTTTTACATTTGCCTAATAACTAAAATTAGCATAGGCCGTTGCAAACCAATTAACAACCTGGGCCAGTGCTCCTCATGAGTGTTGGTCCAAACTGGGGGTCCTGCAAGGCCACCTTGGGGAAACCCGAGGGCTGGTAAAAACTTGTAGCATCACCCATCCAGTCATGGCCTGAGACGAGATACGCGCGGCTACTATCAGGGTGTCGGCACGCCGGGAGGTCTTGTTGGATTAGTTTTACCTTTGTTGAAATATCTTGAGCACGGGATTCCGAGAATACTCGGGTCTTCCCACCTTGGAGTTGCGACTCTGCAGATCGTGAGCTTGTGATGGGCTAAGTTGGGACACCCCTGCAGGGTTTGATCTTTCGAAAGTCGTGCCCGCGGTTATGTGGCAGATGGGAATTTGTTAATATCCAGTTGTAGATAACTTGACACCATGTTCATGAATACACTACCTGCGTGAGTAACCGTGACGGTCTCTTTCCGAAGGGGTTCGGGAAGTGAACACAGTGGGGTTATGTTTGATCATGAGTAGTTAGGATCACTTCGTGATCAACTTGGCGATCGTTGGCACTTGTTCTCTTCTCGCTCTGAACTAGTAGGCTAGTGCTTAGTGCTGCTACAACCTTGTTTTAAGCCTTTCCACACCTAAGGCTTTGATAGTCTTGTTACCCGGGAACGGGATTGCTGACTCCTCTGTGGCTCACAGATTCAACACACACCAGATGCAGGTACCGTTGAGAACTACACAGGTGGTGGTTCAGAGCGGTACTGGGAGTTCGATGAAGAGCGTGGATGTTACTATGTGTCTTATCCCGACGATCAGTAGCGGCTCTTACTAGGATGATCTGGGCTTGTGTTATTTATGGTATCTTTTCGTTTGGATTTCGTCCCTAGTCGGACTCTGATGTTATTTGGATGATGTAAGTTAATGTATTACATTGTGTGACGTGGCGAGTGTAAGCCAACTATCATTTTACACTTTCATCCCTGTTTTTACATGAGTCGTGCAAAGATGCCATACTTGAGATCATTCTAGTATGTGTTTATGTCCTTAAGTCGTGCCTCGACACGTGGGGGACATAGCCGCATACTGGGCGTTACAGTATCATACACCCACCATATACCTTCCTAAAAAGAGCCACCATACCTACCTATCATGGCATTTCCATAGCCATTCCGAGATATATTGCCATGCAACTTTCCACCGTTCCATTCATATGACACGCTTCATCATTGTCATATTGCCATGCATGATCATGTAGTTGACAACATATTCGTGGCTAGGCCACCATGCATAATTTTTCATACATGTCACTCTTGATTCATTGCACATCCCGGTACACCACCTGAGGCATTCATGTAGAGTCATACTTTGTTCTAGTATCGAGTTGTAAATCAATAAAAGTGTCATGATCATCATTATAAGAGCATTGTCCCAAAGAAAAAAAAAGAAAAAAAAAAGAAAGGCCAAAGAAAAAAGAAAGGCCCAAAAAAAAGAAAAGAAAAAGAAAAGAAAAAAAAGAAAAAGAAAAAGGGACAATGCTACTATCTTTTTCCACACTTGTGCTTCAAAGTGGCACCATGATCTTCATGATAGAGAGTCTCTTATTTTGTCACTTTCATATACTAGTGGGAATTTTCATTATAGAACTTGGCTTGTATATTCCAATGATGGGCTTCCTTAAATGCCCTAGATCTTTTTGAGCAAGCAAGTTGGATGCACACCCACTTAGTTTCTTTTGTTGAGCTTTCGTACGTTTATAGCTCTAGTGCATCCGTTGCATGGCAATACCTACTCACTCACATTGATATCTATTGATGAGCATCTCCATAGCCCATTGATACGCCTAGTCGATGTGAGACCATCTTCCTCTTTTGTCTTCTCCACAACCACCACTCTATTCCACCTATAGTGCTATGTCCATGGCTCATGCTCATGTATTGCGTGAAAGTTGAAAAAGTTTGAAAAATTTTAAGCATCAAACAATTGCTTGGCTGAAACCGGGGTTGTGCATGATTTGAGTATTTTGTGTGACGAAGATGGAGCATAGCCTAACTATATGATTTTGTAGGGATGAACTTTCTTTGGCCATGTTATTTTGAGAAGACATGATTGCTTTGTTAGTATGATTCAAGTATTATTATTCTTATGTCAATATAGACTTTTGTCTTGAATCTTTCGGATCTGAACATTCATGCCACAATAAAGAAAATTACATTGAGAATTATGTTGGTTACCATTCCACATCAAAGATTCTGTTTTTATCATTTACCTACTCGAGGACGAGCAGGAATTAAGCTTGGGGATGCTTGATACATTTCTGACGTATCTATAATTTTTTATTGTTCCATGCTATTATATATTCTGTTTTTGATGTTTAATGGGCTTTATTATACACTTTTATATTATTTCTGGGACTAACCTACTAACCCAATGCCGAGTGCAAATTGCTGTTTTTTGCCTATTTCAGTGTTTCGCGGAAAAGGAATATCAAACAGAGTCCAAAAGGAATGAAACCTTCGGGGGGGTTATTTTTGGAACAATATCAACACAAGAGACTTGGAGTACACGTCAGGAAGCGAAGGAGGTGGCCACGAGGGCAGGGGTGCGCCCCCCACCCTCGT
>LR738715.1:161428905-161456201 GCA_902687465.1 Secale cereale | reverse complement strand
CCCCCCCCCGACGTGCCTCTTCAGCCTATATATACTCACATACCCTGAAAACATCGAGGCAACAGACGAAACCCTAATTCCACTGTCGCAACCTTCTCTTCCCGTGAGATCCCATCTTGGGGCCTGTTCCGGAGCTCCGCCGGAGGGGGCATCGATCACGGAGGGTTTCTACATCAACACCATAGCCTCTCCGATGAGTTGTGAGTAGTTTACCACAGACCTTCGGGTCCATAGTTATTAGCTAGATGGCTTCCTCTCTCTCTTTGGATCTGAATACAAAGTTCTCCTCGATCTTCGAGGAGTCTATTCGATGTAATCTTTTTGTGATGTGTTTGTCGAGATCCGATGAATTGTGGGTTTATGATCAAGATTATCTTTGAACAATATTGGATTATTTTCTGAAATATTTTATGTATGATTATAATACCCCTGCAAGTCTCTTCGAATTATTGGTTTGCTTTGGCCTACTAGATCTATAGTTCTTGCAATGGGAGAAGTGCTTGGCTTTGGGTTCAATCTTGCGGTGTCCTTTCCCAGTGGCAGCAGGGGCGGCAAGGCACGTATAGTATTGTTGCCATCAAGTATAAAAAGATGGGGTTTATATCATATTGCTTGAGTTTATCCCTCTACATCATGTCATCTTGCTTAAGGCGTTACTCTGTTCTTATGAACTTAATACTCTAGATGCATGCTGGATAGCGGTCGATGTGTGGAGTGATAGTAGTAGATGCAGAATCGTTTCGGTCTACTTATCACAGACGTGATGCCTATATATAATGATCATGCCTAGATATTCTCATAACTATGCAATTTTCTATCAATTGCTCGATAGTAATTTGTTCACCCACCGTAGAATTCTGCTATCATGAGAGAAGCCACTAGTGAAACCTATGCCCCCCGGGTCTATCTTTATCATATTATTTTCTCATCAACTTGCCAATTTCCTTTGTCGTTGTTTATTTACCTTTTCTATATACCAAAAATACAAAAATATTATCTTATCATATCTATCAGATCTCACTCTCGTAAGTCACCGAGAAGGGATTGACAACCCCTTTTATCGCGTTGGCTACGAGTTTCTTATTTGTTTGTGCAGATGCGAGGGACTCGCGCGTGGTCTCCTATTGGATTGATACCTTGGCTCTCAAAAATTGAGGGAAATACTTACGCTACTGTGATGCATCACCCTTTCCTCTTCGAGGGAATACAACGCAAGCTCGAGAAGTAGCCCTTAACTCATTGCTTGTCCTCAAGCAATTCAGTTGAGAAACTGAAACTATTTTTTTTATGAAATCTTTTTTATTCTTGTTGTTAAAAATATACTTAACTAATGCACAGGTTTTCAGCAAGGATTATGAACTAACCATATTCATGAGAACATTTAGGTCTCACATTTACTCATACCAATGACATAACCAACTAGTGAGCAATAATAAAACATCTTGGATGCCAACAATTTGTCAAAGAAATCATGATATAATATGATAACATGGTATCTCACTAGCCCTTTGTGAGACCGCAAAACATAAATGTAGAGCATCTCTGAAGTTCAAGCAGTGACTAAACATTGTAATTCACGGTACAAAAGATCCAGTCATGCTAACACCCAACATTAACTATACACAATGCATAAGAATGACAATAGTGCTCTCCAACAGGTGCTTAATTTAGAGGGTGATGACTCAACAATAAAAGTAAATGGATAGGCAGCAGGGATTTGCAGCGGTGCTAGAGCTCAAAGCTTAAAACAAAGATAAATATTATTTCGGGAGGAATGTCTTTCCTGTCAACGTCACGACCTAGAGTTTTCAATATCTTCCACGCTAAACAAATTAGCAGCGGTTCCCAAGCGGTAAAAGTAAAGTTTACTCCCCCTCCACCAACAAACACAAGCCATGGCTAGACGAATACTCGGGTGCCCTCCAGACCAACAACTTTTCGGGGGAGTTTGTTTTATTATTTTTGCAATTTTGATTATTGGACTGGGCATCCCGATTACCAGCCCCTCTCGTGCAAGAACGAGTGAATAAACACTCATCATGAGAATAACCCGCTTAGAATGGAAGATACTAATCGCCCCCAGTTACTCCATGAGCGGTACAAGCACACAAAACAAATGTTTATTTGAATATTTAGAGGTGTCACACGCAAATTTATTGGAACGGCAGGGTAATACCGCATATAGGCTGATATAGTGGAATCATGTGGAACAACTTTGGGTTTAAGGGTTTGGATGCACAAGCAGTATTCCCTCTTAGTATAGGTGAAGGCTAGCAGATAGATTGAGTAGCGACCAACTAGAGAGCGAAAACAGTCATAGACATGCATTGAGAATAACTAACATTGAATACAAACATGAGTAGGATATCAAACACCATGAACATAAATATCGTGGAGGCTATGTTGGTGTTGAATCAACTACATGCGTGAACATGTGCCAAGTCAAGCCACTAGATACATTCAGAGGAGGATACCATACTATCATACTACATTATAACCATTTTAATGTGTGTTGACACTCAAGATAAATCATTTTCTACTCCTATCTAATTAAGCATGGCATGAGAAACTATAATCTCTAATTGTCATCACAAACATGTTTACTCATAATAATGTTGAATCAAGAGCGATGAGCTAAACATATTTACAAAAACAAAAACAAGAGGAGTTCATACCAGCCTTTCTTTATCTCGATCACTTCATCGAATCATCGTCATTATTGCCTTTCCTTGCATGACCAAATGATATGAAAATAATAATAGTGCAAGTGTGTCGTGGACTAAGCTGGATCTGCAACATTTTATTGAGAGGAGAAGACAAGGTAATTTGGGCTCTTTGATAGATCAACAATAATGCAGATGAGAGCCACTCAACATGTTCATCACGGTCTTCTCCTCAGGACAACCCAACGGATATAAAGGAAATTCACAGAAGCACACCGATTTTTTTTTTGAGTTTTTATTTTTCTAAAGAAAGCAAATCAACAAATGGAAAAAATGAGAAGAAAAAAACTATCTACACGGGAAAACTCCCAACAGGTAAAAGAAGAATAAGATATATTTTTGTGTTTTCTTTTTAATACTTTAAATTACTAAACGAGAAAGAAAAACCAAAAATAAGTGAGATTTTTTTTGGATTTTGGAAGTTTTTCAAACACACAAGAAGAAAGCGAAAATAAAACCAACATGGATATACAATGAAAAAAGATGAACACCGACGACTGAAAAAATGTGTGGTACATGAATGTAATGTTGGTGGAAAATACGTACTTCCCCAAGCTTAGGTTTTTGGCCTAAGTTGATCTAGGGCCATGGCTCAAATATCCCTTAGGATAGTATAGAGGCTCATGGGTGTTCCACTAATAAATGGGGTCCTGCGGATCCCACGTGTAAACAGACTCTACGGCCGCCTCAGGCATAGGTGCTGGCTCGAGCACTTGGGGCGGCTCCACGCCCCAATAAAAATAGATGTCCGTGGGCATGATAGTATACCTTCCTGAAGAAAGATCGAACAAATAAGGTGTAGGTAGCATAATAGTCTCACGAGTGCCTTGACTAAGTACTAAGTTATAACGGAATCGCGTCTTCCCATTATCACTAAAATCATTCCCAACCATGCTATCAAAATCTAGGTGTCCCGCAGGTAAGAGACTCTCTTCTGCATCATCGTTCCTATTGGGTATCTCGAAATGCCTAGCGAAGCAAGAAGCATAAATACCACCATAGAAGCTCCCTTCCAACAGTTAGTTTGTAACCGTCGAGCAATCATAATGCCCAAACTAAAAGTCATATCATTGTAAAGCGCATGGCGTAAAATAGCAAGGTTCATAGAGCTGAGTGTTCCACTCTCCCACCACCCAGACAAACATCTCCCGGCAAATAATGAATAATAGCGCAAAATAGGAAAATGTAAGCTAGAAACTCTAGCCTCAAAAACTCCTCTCATCTCCTCAATGGTGACTTCAGATATAAAATTCACAAAGTCACGAGGGCGTGGCTCTATAGGGCTGCCCTTTGGTGGGATCAAACAAGCCTCACAAAACTCTTACGTAGATATGGCCACCTTACCAAGGCCAATTACCTTACCCTTGGAGTTATCTCCAAAAGTTACATACTTACGTGGACCATCGTTTTTGTTAAGCTCTCGGAACATGTATTTATCTCCGGTCATGTGATCGGTACAACCACTATCGACAACCCATTCATTTCCTCCGGGTGTATAATTGTGAAGTTTCGCCATGAGACTAAGATTCCTCATAGTATTCTCAAATTTGATGTCACTTTCTTCGTCTTCATCATAATAGCCATGCCCAACATTATCATCATCCATATGATCATCGCCTAGTTCAAGTCATTTGTTAGAATTCCGATCA
This sequence comes from Secale cereale, assembly GCA_902687465.1. Lineage (NCBI taxonomy): Eukaryota > Viridiplantae > Streptophyta > Magnoliopsida > Poales > Poaceae > Secale > Secale cereale. The sequence continues at coordinate 161,451,829 of LR738715.1, read as the reverse complement.
TGACAATGTGAAAGTTTATGAATTCTAATTGTTTCCGAAATAATGCTACTAATGGTTCCAACATTACCCTTAGCACACATAAGATCACTAAGCTCAAATAGAAATTCATCAAACTTGGGATCACTAGGCTTAATATTTTGAAAAGCAATGGACTTTTGAAGAATTTCATTTAAATTTTTCTAGATATAATTTGGAAAGCGTTCCTCAAGATAATTCCATATAGTATATGGGCATTCAAAGGTTGGCAATCAAACAAGCAAATTTCTAGACAATCCTCTAATGATAAGATTAACAGTCCTAAGATTGTGAATCATGTCAAGATACTCATCGGGGGTAGGATGCAAATGATCAATGGGAGGCACATAAGGACTAAGAATATACTTTCTCTAATAGTATTGATTGAAGATCTCAAGCATTTCATTTTTCCAAGAACTATAAAACTCCCCACCAAGAATAGGCATTCTATATCTAATCCTGTCGAATGTAGACTCATCCATCTTCCTCCAATGGTGATTAAACCAAATCAATGGAGACCAATGCTTTAATACCAATTCAAAAAATCAAGAAGAGGGGTCTAGAGGGGGGTGATTAGACCCTTAACAAGTAAAAGTGATAGTTTTTAGTTTCTTCAGGTTAAGGTGCAGTTTACCACAAGCTAATGGGCATATAATACATTTTACACAAGCATGACAAGAGTATGATCAGCGGAAAGAGTAAAACATGCAAGTGCAAGAATGTAAAGGGATCGGATTGGATTGTGCAAACGCAAGGGAGACGCAAAGATTTTTTGCGTGGTTCCGATAGGTAGTGTTATCGTACGTCCACGTTGATGGAGACTTCAACCCACAAATGGTAACTGTTGTGCAAGTCCACGAAGGGCTCCACCAACGAAGGGTCCATGAAGAAGCAACCTTGTCTATCCCACCATGGCCATCGCCCACAAAGGACTTGCCTCACTCGGGTAGATCTTCACGAAGTGGGCGATCTCCTTGCTCTTACAAACTTCTTGGTTCAAGTCCACATATTGTCGGAGGCTCCCAAGCGACACCTAACCAATATAGGAGACACTACTCTCCAAAAGGTAATAGACGGTGTTTTGATGATGAACTCCTTGCTCTTGTGCTTCAAATGATAGTCTCCCCAACACTCAACTCCCTCTCACAGATTTGGCTATGGTGGAAGAAGGATTTGAGTGGAAAGCAACCTGGGGAAGGCTAGAAATCAAGGTTCAAATGGTAGGAATGGAATCTCTCAATCTCAACACATGGGTAGGTGGCTCTCTCTCACAATATGAATGGTGGAAGTGTAGGCACGTTCTGACGGCTTTCCTCGGTGAGGAAGAAGGGGTGCATGGGTGTATATAGCCTCCACACAAAATCAAACTGTTACACACTTTTGACCAATCTAGGTGGCACCGATTTGTGAACTCGGTGGCACCGATATGTGCAAAAATATGAATGTTAGGATTCTCGGTGGGACCGACTAGAACAACTCAGTGGGACTGATGTGCTAGGGCTTAGGGCAGAACTTCATCCTGGTGGCACCGATTGCATCAACTCGGTGAAACCGAAGTGAAGCAATAAGCAACAGAGAATCTGTCAATCCAACTCGGTGGGACCGATTGCATCAACCTGGTGAGACCAAAGTGAGTGCAACAAGTCATAGAGCACTGGCAAGGCCATCTTGGTGAGACCAATATTCATATCGGTCAGCCCGATTTGTTAGGGTTTCTAGCAGTGGCGTCGGGTAGGAAGTATTAGTGGGGCCGAGTTACATTTTAGGTTTTGGACATATTTGGATGGAGAGAGTGGATGAGGGGTTTGGAGCTATATCACTAAGCACTCGAGCAACCAGATCATTAAGCAACACATCATCCCCTTTTAATAGTATTGGCTTTCCTATGGACTCAACGTGATCTTGGATCACTAAAATGGAAAATTAAGAGTCTTGAGCTTTTTTCAATCTTATTTCCTTAGCATTTTGAAGGGGTTCCACATCCTCTTGTCCTTGCCACACCACTGTTGAAATTTCCTGAAATATACTTGATAAAACTATTAGTCCAACAAAAGATATGTTGTCATTAATTACCAAAATCACCTAGGGAGCACTTGTGCTTTCAGGGACCCATGGCTGTCGGAGAAGGACTCCATACGAAGATGCGCGGAAGTGCGCCACGCCACAGATGGGCGGGACTCGACGTCCAGCGGGGCTTCCTCGAGCCATGCTGACTCGTCAGCGATGAAGCTGAGCGCCCCGAAACGGATCCCGCTACCGACTAACATGATACTGATGAAATTCCACCTGCGTCGTAAAATTGCTAGACGCGTGGCCCCATGGTGGGCACCAACTATCGGGGTTATGATCCTGACAATGATTACTAGGGGTACGAATGAGGGGCAAACCCTAGCTATGGAACATGTGTAACACTCGGCTTTTACGAGTTCAAGCCCCTCTCGGAGGAGGTAGCAGCTCTACGTCAGTTACATATAACGGTAGTCATGATCATGCCTAAATCCAACTTAAGACTACTCGACCATTGGAGTTCCCATGTTGTCCCTTCACCTTCCTTGTCCGAGTGGTGGTGGCTGGGCTGACTGGAGGGAGGACGTCCGAGTGTCGTCGGTGTGTTCGAGTGGACTTCCAGTTATATGCATCCGAATGCATCTATGGCCCAGAGACCTATCAATGATGGTGTGGGGCCCTATGTGGGCCTTAGATTGATACGTCTCCAACGAATCTATAATTTTGCTTCATAGCTTTTATATAGGCTTAACTATGCAACATAGACAACTTTTGGATTTTTCCTCTAAAGGGAATTTTATTGAGATTGATGCTAATGCCGCTTATGAAATAACAGAGGGTATATTGGGAGTCCCGCCACCACAAAAGGGATTTGCTTTCACTCAAGAGGGGATTCAAATATTAGACAAGTTGGGTGACATACATAAAAAATTGATTGAATTGCAAAAGTCTAGTGAACTCCTCAAGAATATTAGTGGGAACCTCAATTGTACGAACACTTTGATTGCTCTTTGTAATAAGCGTCTTGATATCTTAGATATAAATATGGTTTCTTCTCCAGATACTGATGGGAAGCGGAAAGATCCTCCCATATTTTTGAAAACCCTTGCAAAGATTCCAAAAACCAAAGATGACAATACTTTAATCTATGCATTATGCCTAGCTAGGGGTGTAAAACAATAGCGCTTGTTGGGAGGCAACCCAAAAGTTATCTTTTTGCTTTTTGGTTTTCATTCTGTTTTTCAATAAATACACAATTAAACCACTCTTGTGATTGTGTTTTTGGTGTTTTAATTAGTGTTTGTGCCAAGCAAAGCTTTGGGTTGATTTGGGTGAAAGTTGATTTGATTCAGTGCATTAACAGAAACTCTCGCATCCAGTAGCAGAATTGTTTTCAATTTCTGGAGCGTGAACAATTTCTGAAAGTTTTACACAGATTTGATATACCAATTTACCACATTGTTCTAATTTTTCAAGATTTTTAGAGTTACAGAAGTATGACTAAAAATTACGTCGTTATAGAGTGTGTCGTTTTTGACAGATTATGTTTTCGTTGCATTACGTGCTTATTTTTATGAATCTATGGATTGTATCGGGGGGTATAAGGCATGGAAAAGTTAGGATACAGTAGATATGATGTAATAGCAAAATATGAATGGGTTGCAACAGTACTTAAAGTAAATATGAGTTTTATTATACTAGTGGATCTCACGAGGTTTTGTTAAGTTTTGTGTGATTGAAGTTTTCAAGTTTTGGGTGAGATCACGATGGATGAAGGAATAAGGAGTGAAAAGAGATTAAGCTTGGGGATGTCCCATGGCACCCCAAGGTAATATTCAAGGAGAACCAAGCAAATAAGCTTGGGGATGCCCCGAAAGGCATCCCCTCTTTCTTCTAACGACCATCGGTAATTTTACTTGGACCTATATTTTTATTCGTCACATACCATGAGTTTTGCTTGGAGTGTCTTGTATTATATGAGTCTTTGCTTGTTTTGCTTTTGAATTTTTCACAATCATCCTTGCTGGACACACCTATTTGAGAGAGCCATAATTATGCTATGATCTGTTAGAATTGCTCTATGTGCTTCACTTAAAAAAAATTGAGCGATGGAATTGTGTGCTTCACTAATATCTTTTTGAGCACTGTGGTGTTATTATTTTGAAGAAATATGCTCTCATGCTTCACTTAGATCATTTTGAGAGTTAGTAGAATTTTTTAAGAAATCCTCTCATGCTTCACTTGTATTATTTTGAGAGTTGAAATTTTGAAGAAATTTGCGCTCTCGCACTTCACTTAAATTTGTTTGAGAGCTTGTTATTAGCAATGGCAATATGCTTTAAAGAAATTGGTCCCAAAGTGATAGATATTCAAGAGGGATATAATAATAAAAAATCATGAAGATCATTGAATATTAATTTTGATTCCTTGCAATGGTTTTGCGATATGGAGATAGTGATATGTGAGACATGTTGGTGAGTAATTATGCTTTAGTAAGAATATTGGTGTTAAGGTTTGTGATTCCCTATGCATGCACATTAAGTCAATAGTTATGCAATGAAGTTACATCCTACTTGTGTTGCATTATTTGGTGTTAGTTATGTTTAATGTTCTTTTTATGATGGTTTTCGTTCCTTGGTTGGTCGGTTCTCAATATATTTGCGAGCCATCACTTATACTAAGAGGGAATGTTGCTTGTGCATCCAACTCCTTAAACCCAAGTTGTGCCAAATGAGTCCACCATACCTACCTATATGCGGTATTTTTATGATGTTCCAAGTAAATTTGTATGTGCCAACACTAATTTTCAAAATAAACTTCTCTTTGTATGCCCTTACCGCTCATGAAGTGGCAAGGGGTGGCCGATATTTTCCATGCTAGATATGTTATTCTCAAGATTAGTGTTTATTCACTTGTCATTGCATGAGAGTGTGGCGGTAATAGGGATGTCCGGTCCCGAAATGCAAAAAATACTATAATAAATTCCTTTGGTATGTGTTGGTATGGAAGGCACACGTGGATACGGCTAGCCATGGATTGTGAAAGAATGGTGGAAATGAAATAAAATTTATTTTATGTGCGAAAACCGGCTATAATTTTTCTAGCATGGAAGATATTGGGAACTCTTAGTCATTTTCGTTGTCGGGAAAAGTATGCCATCCCAAATAATCTGTCTCTCAATTTAAGCTTTGAGCTCTGGCACCTCTGCAAATCTCTACTTCCCTCTAAGAAGGGCATATCTATTTACTTTTATGCAATTTTATTTTTATTGAGTCTCCATCTTATCTTATAAAGCACCAAGTATGAAACACTATTATCACACTTGAGCATTGGATGTAGCTAGTATTTTGATGTGTTTCATGAATGGATCAATGATTGAGCATAATGGGCTAGGGATAACTTTTTTTAGTGTTGATATTTTGAAAGACATGGTTGCTTGTTGATATGCTTGAGTATTAAAGTCTTCATGTCAAATTATAGACTATTGTTTTATATTATCTAAAAGTCCATATGTCCATGCTATAAAGAAAAATATATGATGAACATGTTAGGAAACATTCCACATCAAAAATTCTGTTTTTATCATTTACCTACTTAAGGACGAGCAGAAATTAAGCTTGTGGTTGTTGATACGTCTCCAACGTATCTATAATTTTTTATGGTTCCATGTTGTTATATTATCATTCTTGGATGTTTTATAATAAATTTTAGCAACTTAATATCATTTTTTGGGACTAACCTATTAACATAGTGCCCAGTGTCAGTTGTTGTATTTTGCTTATGTTTTACTTTGCAAAATATCAATACCAAACGGAGTCCAAATACCACGAAACATTTTGGAGTTTTTTTGCCCAGAAGCATCCACAGAGTCAAGAAAGCACACGAGGGGAGGCCCATGGGGCCCACTAGGCACCAGGGCACGCCAAGAGTGTCACATCCCTAGCTAGCACTTGCATTAGGACCTAACTAGAGTGTGCATCATGTTTACTTTCAAAGAAACTTGAAATGGGATTAACAGAAACCCCAGCACCCCTCCCCTAACAACTAGGGTTTGCTAAAATATTTTCCAATGTACCCAAAATGCCCTTCAAAAATGTTCATCATTTCTGCCTTGGTCTTAAACCTCTGCCAAAATTGGTGCACAATTTTCTAGGACAATCTAGGGCTTTGGATTAAATCATATGGTATTTGAATTTGGGCATTTAAATGCTATAAAATATTTTAAATGCTCAAATAATCATGAACTATAATGTTTCCTACTGTTCATATTATATACAGTAGGTATGACAAGTGTCATGAGTTATAAAAATGTTTAGGCATTTTTATTAATTGAACAAAGCTGCAAAAGAAATAAAACAGAAAGAAAATAGGAAAAGAAAAATAGGAAGAACACTTACCTGAGCCCACTTACCTGTTGGCCCAGCCGGCCCGGCCCACCAGGGGCATCTCCGTCTTCTTCGCCGCGCCAGCGCACGAAGCAGCTCGGTGGCGAGCCCCGCCGATGCGCCGGCCACCTCCTGCCTGCCTGGCTGGCCCCTCGGCCCTCTGGACGGACTAGAACGACGCCACGAAGCCCCCTCGAACGTTTCCCCCTCTTCCCCGTGTCTCTCCCCTCCTCTCTTCCCTCCGCCGAGCTCCCCCGAGCGAGCTCGTCGCCGACAACCGCTGACACCGCGCTCTACGCCACCCCCTCGCCTCCCCGAAGCACCACTAGCTCCGCCGCATCACCCCGAAGCTCCCCACCGACGCACACGACGCCAGGAGCTCCGCAACGTCCTCCTCGCCATCGTCTTCAACCTCCGGCACCGGAGATCGCCGCCGCCCGTACGCCGTCGTCCGACCGTCCCCGAGCTCACTTCGACGCCCTCTGCGACCGCTGTGAGCTCACGCTTCGAACCCCCCTCTCCACGGGCTCGTTTAGGCCTTGTAGCCGCCGCCCCTTTGCTGACCGACGATCACCGCCGCCGGCCAACTCACCGCCGTGGCCATAGGCACCGTACCTCGTGGCTGAGCACGCCATTAGCTTCAGTAGGTCACCAGCAAGCTAAAGCAAGCTTTAGCTCCTCCTCCCGTGCACTACAACCCCATCCCGACCAACTCCGTGCGAGCACCGCCGCGGACGAGCTCGTCGCCGTCGACTCCGGCGACCTCTCGTCCAACTAGTGGCACCATTGGATGCGGTGCATCACCAGGAGCACACCGAGCCCATCCGCGCGGCAAATGGATGCCGGAATAGGGATTCCGACGAGTCACCGCCGTGCGAAATGGTCGCCGTCGGCCAAACTCCGGCGGGCTGACGTGGCCTGATGTTTAGTAGCTAACAGTAATTAGTTTAACCACCATAGTCACTGACAGTGGGCCCCCGTTGTTAGTCAAACCCAGTCAACCCTGGTTATGACCGGAATTAACTCCTAAGACACTGACATGAGGGACCCACCAGTCAGGTTTGACCTGGACTGGCCCTGTTGACTGGCTGACATCAGCATGATGTCATGCTGACGCAGTAAAGGTTTTTCTGGGATTTTTAGATTTAAAATAATTCAGGAAATTCCAGAAAATACCCAAAACTTCTAAAAATCATATAAAATCAACCATAGCTCAGATGGAAAAGATTTATATATGAAAAATGATCAGAAAAATCCAATCTTTCTAATGGCACTGGTTTCATGCATGTTTGAACAAGTTAACTTCCTGTATATATCAAAAACATGATAATGCACTTATTTAAATAATAGTTTGAACTTCAATTTGAATCCTTGATTCAAACAGGTTCAAACCCTTCTGGTTTTAGTTGCATTAGCCAACACACATGCATCTTGCCATGTCATGAGCATGCATCATATTGTTGCATTTGTTTGTTAATGATTGTATCGTCGGTATTCCCTGTGTTAGGACCTGCTCCCGAGGATACTGCTGCGTATCCAGTTGAAGAGCAGTACCCGACAACTACCTTGTCAGGCAAGCAATCATTGATCATTCCGATACAAACCCAATCTTCTCGCTCCTGCTCTCTTTTACTGCATTAAGGCAACAGCGCGTGAACTGCTACTTGCTGCGGTAGTTGAACCCTATTCCCTTGCATGACCTGTCATTGCCACAGTAAATAGTTGAAACCCACTAGCATGTGTAGGAGTTGATTGAGCCATGTGATGTGTGATCCACCATGCTATTTGTTTATGTTGCCTGCTATGCTTAGAGTTGTGTCTGGTCTGGTTCATCTGGGTGATGGATCAGAGTGAAATGATCTTACCGATAAAGAGAAGAAAGTGTGGAATACGCTTGGTAAAGGTATCGATGAAAGGCCATGTAGGAGTACATGGTGGGTTGTTTCATTGGAACCGTACATAGGACCCGAGATCTGTATGTGTGGTTCAAGTTCCAGTTACTACCATGCATTGGGCCCGAAACCAATGGACCCTCTCGGCTTATTAATTACCCTCGATCTCTGTCCAGGAGTTGCAACTAGTTTCTGGTGTTTATAGCTTACTGGAGGTCGTGCACAACGCTGACCCTCGGGGTGGGTTGTGATGCGACAGGTACGTGGCATGGTGTACCGGTTGCCCGTTTGGTGACTCGGGAACCCTGTACACATCGTTTGGGGCCGTGAGCGACACCCCGGCCGGATCTCCCCACGGATGGAACCCAAATAGGCGATAAACCTGGACGAGAGACTTGAGTAGTTAGTCAGGTCGTGGCCGACACCCCCGCTGGGCTTCCGCTTGAAGGTTGCCGAGTACACGCCGAGTAAACGGCGATAAGTGGTGGGAGCGTGTGTGAAGAGGTACACCCCTGCAGGGTTATCAATCTATTCGAATAGCCGTTGTTCGCGGTACGAACTACTTGGTTACTCTTACAGTTCATAGACAAGTTGATGGATACTACTAAAAGCCTCAAGATAAGCGTGAGTGCCGTGGATGGCCCTTCCGTAGGATGACGGAAGAGGATCCTCGCTAGTGTATTGAAGTGGTGAGTAGAGGACTCGTGTTCGTTATAACATCTTGCAATCCGTTGAGAGTTGTAGTATAGGTTAGCCAAGGTCAAAGCTGGCATTCTACTATAAACTCCACTACCCCCTTGATAATGTTGCATGTATGATAGGTTCTGTGGTAAGACTTGCTGAGTACCTTTGTACTCATGTTTGCTTAATAACTGTTGCAGAGGAGAACCCTGCCCCTGCCGATGGGTTCTACATAGACGTTGACGTCGACGAGTAGCTTGACACCCAGACGGAGATCTGAAGCTTGTGAAGGGCCTTGTAGATAGTCAGGCTACACCAAGCCTGTTTTATTTTCTAAGTTGTCTGTACTCAGACATGTAGCTTCCGCTTGTGCTTGTATGGCTGTAAGACTTGAGTGTTGGGTCATGTGACCCCTACCTGTATGGATATGTTATGTATGGCTCTTGGAGCCTTTTAAATAAAGTACTTTGAGTCATAGAGTTCTGTTGTGATGCAATGTTGTATTTGCACATATTGAGCATATTGCGTGTATGATTGAAATGCTTGGTATGTGTGGGATCCGACACCTAGTTGTTTTCCTTTGGTAGCCTATCTTACAGGGAAATGCCTCCTAGTGATTCCAATGAGCCTTGGTAGCTTGCTACTGCACGGAACACGTAGGCTGGCCGGCATGTGTCATTCTTCGTTCCTGTGTCTGTCCCTTAGGGGAAATGTCACGCGTTGTTCCTTTAAGTCCATGTAGCTTGCTACGACTTGGGTTCATACGTTGATGACCGACACGTTCGTTGCTGGGTCATGGATGCCTGTCTCTGTAATTTAGTGCCACTTTTGGTTTATAACTAGCCATGTCGGCCCGGGTTCTCTGTCATATGGATGCTAGCGACACTATCACATACGTGTGCCAAAATGCGCAAATGGTCCCGGGCCAGGTAAGGTGGCACCCGTGGAGTTACCGTGCGTGAGGCCGCAAAGTGATATGACGTGTTACAGCTAGATCGGTGTGACTTAGGATCGGGGTCCTGACAGCGTTGGCATCAGAGCTGGACTGCCTGTAGGTTTCTCAAGCCAAACTGGTCGATGTTGAGTCTAGAAAAATTCTTAGTTATATGTTGGGGAATTGATTGTGGGAGGGAACGTAAGGCTCTTTTTACTCCTTTACCTTATGCCCTTCTGATCTGAGTCTGTCTATTTCTTCTACGGGGATTTAGGACTAGGCCTCTTATCCTTACTAGGTTCACGTGTTACTAATCCGTAGACTCTTAGGATTGTTGGTTTCAAGCCTCAGTTCAATTTCTACCCTTGAGTATGATGATTGTTCAACCGGAACCTTGATATGGAATTGTTGAGTGGCTATGCTATCATTTGTATGATGTCTGAAATCTTTGTTTGAGCATTTACAGTTGTTATGCTGCCTGATTTCTTCCAGAAACACTAATGCCTTTGCATTATTCCGTGTTTCAGATGTCTGGCCGCATCCCTCACCAAGTGGTTCGTTTGACTCGGTGCATTAATGTGCCCGGTCACACGGCCATGCTAGTCCGTGTGATGACTGAGACCGGTTATCGCTGGTATCCTGAATACACTGTGGAGGAACAGTACCGGGATTTTAATCAAAGTCAGTATTTCTGCACAGTCCGGATATACCCCTCATATCCTGGAGCTAACGATCCCATCCATTGGTCTTATGGACTCGGGATTACCATCGAGATGGCAATGCAGGATGCCGCTTATTCGATGATGACCATTCTCCGTGCTAGGCATGCTCTGTTGCTGAACACTGAGTTCTGTTACATGCCAGCCTCACTTCCCGGAGAGGAAGGCTACTACACTGGTATGTATACTGATGCTGCTCATGAAGAGCCACTGCTTCAGACTACTGTTCAGATGTTGGAGGATAGGGACCGTGAGGTCCGTGCCCTCCGAATGGAGCTGTATAACACTCGAGCCGCTCATTGGACTACTTTGACACGGCTTGCACCTGATGTGCACGCCGGATATCTAGACATGCGGGATTTGTATCCTGTGCGGACTCGTCTGCCTGATCGCATGGATTGGCGTGACGTTGGGGGTCTTACACCTCCACGTGGGCGTCGGTTACCCCCAGCATCGGGACCGAGACCACACCCATGCCCCTATGGTCCACAGCCTTCGAGTGCTCGCGAGTTCCAAGATCCGTCTGTACCACTTCCAGGCTACGGTGGTAATCTTTACGAGGATTACTACGCGAATGTCTGAGCTAGTCCGTGGTAGTGGTAGTATTGTAGTAGTTGTATTTCCACAATCCTGCGCGTCTTGTGGAATATGACTTATTAGTGTGTACTGAGTTCCGGAGGTGTAGTTAAGTAATGTATAGGAGCTTGGAATGCCTCTGATGGGATGTATCGTCTTTCACCACAGTTGTACTTTAGCCTTGGCTTGTACTAAACTTTGTATGGTGTGTATGACCACTGGTGTATATATAGCAGTTCCTATATTACCATGTCGTACGGATGAACATCTCTGCATTCTGTGTCATCCATTACATTCTGCACTTCTATGTCAAATTTTTGCCATCCTTGTCTAAACCGTTGTTTTGTTTTCCTAGGATGGTCAACACTCGCAACACTCCTGCTGCTCAGGAGCAGGGTGAGGCTAGTGGGGCTAGAGATGGAAATCTGCCCCAGCCACCCTCTTTGGCGGAAGTTATGCTTGAAGCAGAACGGAACAAGAGAGAGACCAACCGTCTGCTGGAACGCATAGAGCAGAACACTGGGTTCCGCCAGAGGAATGACGTGGTGTCAATCCATGATTTTATCAAGATGTGTCCACCAAAGTTCCATCACTCCACTGAACCTCTGGATGCTGATGACTGGCTACGTAGTATCACCCACAAGCTACACTCTGCCCGTGTGGCCGAAGCTGACAAGGTTATCTACGCCGCCTACCATCTTGAGGGCCCTGCCAGTCTTTGGTGGGAAAACTTTGAAGCTATGCGTCCTGCTGGCCAAGTCACTACCTGGGTTGAGTTCAGTGAGGCATTCCGTGAACACCATATTCCGGAAGGTCTCATGGATCGCAAGCGGGAGGAATTCTGTAATTTCACCCAGGGTCGTTTAACTGTGGATGGCTATAGTCGTGAGTTTGGTAATCTGGCACGCTATGCACCTGAGGAAGTATCCACCGATGCCAAGAAACAGGCGAGGTTTCGCAAGGGACTCAGCCCTGAACTTCGTCGAGATCTACGTCTGCACGAGTGCACCTCCTTCCAGAAGTTGGTAAACAAGGCTATCAGTGCTGAAACAGGCCAGACCGACTTCGAGGCCACCCGTAAGCATACTCGAGACTTTGGTTCCTCATCCGGCTCTGGCTCTCACAAGCGCCGTGTGTGGGTTCCCAACACTGCTCTGCCACCCAAGTACACACCGAGGCCATCCTATGAGGCGCCTCGCCCAACTCAACAGTTTGCATCTGCTAAGACCTATGGAGGTCCACCCTCCAACTTTGCTCCACGCACCACCACTGTGACATGTTTCAAGTGTGGAGAACCGGGACATTACATGCGTGATTGTCCCCAGAACCAGCCAGGAAAACCCGTTGGCCGTGGTAAGCCAACCGGCAAGGTGAATTATGTCAAGCCAATCCCTACTGCACGTGGTCATGTCAACTATGTTTCTGCCGAAGAAGCTTATGAGGATCCTAACGTCGTCCTTGGTACGCTTCTCGTAAACTGCCATCCGGCATCTGTTCTTTTCGATACTGGAGCATCCCATTCGTTCATATCTGAGAGCTATGCTCGATTGCACAACATGACTTTTTGTGACATGCCTACTTCCATGGTTATTCAAACTCCTGGTTCAAAGTGGCAAACCTCTAGGGTAAGCCATGGAAATGAAATCCTTGTCGATAGACTTGTTTTCCTTGCATCTCTAATCGCTCTCAAGTCCTCGGACATAAACATCATTTTGGGTATGGATTGGATGACAACCCACTACGCCAAAATTGATTGCTTTACTAGGACCGTTCAACTTACACATCCATCCGGCAAGATAGTCAATGTCTTGGCCCGAATGGCTGAACGTCAGCTCTATTCTCTTAATGCCAGCCCTCTACCAGAACTCGAAGATATCCCGGTAGTCCGTGACTTCCCGGATGTTTTTCCTGAAGAACTGCCAGGAGTTCCACCTGACAGAGATGTCGAGTTTGTGATAGATCTTATTCCTGGAACTGTCCCAATCTCTAGGAGACCCTATAAGATGGCACCACTAGAATTAGCTGAGCTAAAGAAACAACTCGATGAGTCCTTGCAAAAGGGTTTCATCCGTCCTAGTTCTTCCCCTTGGGCTTGCCCCGTCCTCTTCGTCAAGAAGAAGGATGGAACGGAACGGATGGTTGTAGATTACCGACCTGTCAATCTGGTCACCATTAAGAATAAGTATCCGCTTCCCAGGATCAACGACCTGTATGATCAGCTCGCGGGATCCTCAGTCTTCTCTAAGATGGATTTGAGGTTGGGCTACCATCAAATCAAAATCAAGAATGGGGACATTCCTAAAATGGCTTTCGTTACTCGTTATGGCCAATATGAGTACACCGTCATGTCCTTCGGATTAACCAATGCCCCAGCTACCTTTTCTCGGTTAATGAATTCTATATTCATGGAGTATTTGGATAAATTCGTCGTGGTATACCTCGATGATATACTCATTTTCTCCAAGAACAAGGAAGATCATGCCGAGCATTTAAGGCTGGTATTGACGAAGCTTCGAGAGCACCGCCTTTATGCCAAATTCTCTAAATGTGAATTTTGGTTACCAGAAGTAACCTATCTAGGTCATGTGATCTCTGGCAAGGGTATTGCTGTCAATCCCGAGCGAGTTCAAGCCGTCCTTGATTGGACTCCCCCTGAATCGGTCAAGCAAGTTAGGAGTTTTCTTGGCTTAGCGAGCTATTGCCGACGTTTCGTCGAGAATTTCTCCAAGGTTGCTAAACCTCTTACTGAACTCCTCAAGAAAGATAAAAAGTTTGAGTGGACCCCACAGTGCGAGTCCAGTTTTCAGGAACTGAAAAGACGCCTGACATCTGCACCTGTACTGGTACCACCAGACTTTTCCAAGGATTTTATAATCTATTGCGACGCCTCGCGACAAGGACTAGGTTGCATTCTCATGCAAGATCGTCAAGTGATTGCATACGCATCTCGACAGTTGCGTCCACACGAGGATAACTATCCTACTCATGATCTAGAGCTTGCAGCTGTAGTCCATGCACTCAAAACATGGCGGCATTACCTCCTTGGTAATCGCTGTGAAATCTTCACTGATCACCAAAGTTTGAAGTATATCTTCACCCAACCGGATCTAAATCTCAGGCAAAGACGTTGGGTTGAGTTGCTCACCGACTACGACTTAGGAATCACTTACACTCCTGGAAAGGCCAATGTCATGGCTGATGCACTAAGTTGTAAGTCATATTGTAACAATTTAATGTTACAACAAAGTCAACCACTTCTCCACGAGGAATTTCGCAAGCTTAACCTTCACATTGTTCCTCGAGGATTCCTCTCCACCTTGGTGGCGAAACCTACCCTTATGGATCGGGTCATCAAAGCACAGAAGGTTGATCCCGGAATTTCCCGTATTAAGAGGAACATCAAGAAAGGAGTTGCAGGATGTTTCTCAATTGATGATCAAGGAGTCGTATTCTTTAGCAACCGTTTGGTGGTTCCTAAAGTACGAAACCTAAGACGTTTGATCCTTAAGGAGGCTCATGAATCTCCTCTCACGATTCATCCCGGTAGTACCAAAATGTATCAAGACCTACGTCAAAGATTCTGGTGGACTAGGATGAAGAGAGAAATCGCTCAATTTATTGCTAACTGCGACGTTTGCCGTCGAGTCAAAGCAGAGCATCAACGGCCTGCTGGCACCCTTCAACCTTTAGCTATTCCTGAATGGAAATGGGACAAAGTCGGTATGGACTTCATTACCGGATTTCCCAGGTCCAGGAAAGGGAATAATGCTATCTTCGTCGTTATCGACCGCCTCTCTAAAGTAGCTCATTTCCTGCCTGTTCGAGAGAGTATTACCGCTAGCCAGCTAGCAGACTTATATATCTCTCGAATAGTATCACTTCATGGTGTACCGTTGGAGATTAACTCAGACCGTGGAAGTCTTTTCACCTCCCGATTTTGGGAAAGTTTCCAAAATGCTATGGGAACTCATCTCTCTTTCAGTACTGCCTTCCATCCGCAGTCAAGTGGTCAAGTGGAACGAGTCAATCAAATTCTGGAAGACATGCTTCGAGCCTCTGTCATTTCTTTCGGTATGGAATGGGAAAAGTGTCTTCCATTTGCCGAATTCGCTTATAACAATAGTTATCAAGCCAGCTTGGGTAAAGCTCCCTTCGAAGTTCTATATGGACGAAGGTGTCGAACCCCTCTTAACTGGTCATAAACCGGCGAAAGACAATTCTTTGGCCCGGATGTGATCCAGGAAGCAGAGGAACAAGTTCGCATCGTTCGTGAGAGATTGAAAACAGCCCAGTCTCGCCAAAAGAGCCAATATGATAGTCATCATAAGGCTGTGACTTTTGAAGTCGGCGATAAGGCTTACCTTCGGGTTACTCCTCTTAAGGGAACCCATCGCTTCGGTATCAAAGGCAAATTGTCCCCTCGTTTCATCGGTCCTTTTCGCATTCTTGCCAAACGAGGAGAAGTTGCCTACCAATTGGAACTACCTCTGCACCTCTCCAGAGTTCATGATGTTTTCCACGTTTCTCAACTCCGGCGTTGCTTCTCGGATCCTATCCGCGGAGTGGACCACGAAACGCTTGATCTCCAAGACAATCTCACATATCGAGAATACCCCGTTCGTATTCTTGATCAAACTGAGCGCACCACTCGACGCCACAATATCAAGTTTCTCAAGGTTCAATGGTCACATCATTCCGAGAGTGAAGCTACTTGGGAAAGGGAGGATCGTCTTCGACTTGAGTACCCCACCCTCTTTCCGGAGGAACATGAATCTCGGGACGCGATTCTTTTAAGTGGGGGTGAGTTGTCACATCCCTAGCTAGCACTTGCATTAGGACCTAACTAGACTGTGCATCATGTTTACTTTCGAAGAAACTTGAAATGGGATTAACAGAAACCCCAGCACCCCTCCCCTAACAACTAGGGTTTGCTAAAATATTTTCCAATGTACCCAAAATGCCCTTCAAAAATGTTCATCATTTCTGCCTTGGTCTTAAACCTCTGCCAAATTTGGTGCACAATTTTCTAGGACAATCTAGGGCTTTGGATTAAATCATATGGTATTTGAATTTGGGCATTTAAATGCTATAAAATATTTTAAATGCTCAAATAATCATGAACTATAATGTTTCCTACTGTTCATATTATATACAGTAGGTATGACAAGTGTCATGAGTTATAAAAATGTTTAGGCATTTTTATTAATTGAACAAAGCTGCAAAAGAAATAAAACAGAAAGAAAATAGGAAAAGAAAAATAGGAAGAACACTTGCCTGAGCCAACTTACCTGTTGGCCCAGCCGGCCCGGCCCACCAGGGGCATCTCCGTCTTCTTCGCCGCGCCAGCGCACGAAGCAGCTCGGTGGCGAGCGCCGCCGATGCGCCGGCCACCTCCTGCCTGCCTGGCTGGCCCCTCGGCCCTCTGGACGGACTAGAACGACGCCACGAAGCCCCCTCGACCGTTTCCCCCTCTTCCCCGTGTCTCTCCCCTCCTCTCTTCCCTCCGCCGAGCTCCCCCGAGCGAGCTCGTCGCCGACAACCGCTGACACCGCGCTCTACGCCACCCCCTCGCCTCCCCGAAGCACCACTAGCTCCGCCGCATCACCCCGAAGCTCCCCACCGACGCACACGACGCCAGGAGCTCCGCAACGTCCTCCTCGCCGTCGTCTTCAACCTCCGGCACCGGAGATCGCCGCCGCCCATACGCCGTCGTCCGACCGTCCCCGAGCTCACTTCGACGCCCTCTGCGACCGCTGTGAGCTCACGCTTCGAACCCCCCTCTCCACGGGCTCGTTTAGGCCTTGTAGCCGCCGCCCCCTTTGCTGACCGACGATCACCGCCGCCGGCCAACTCACCGCCGTGGCCATAGGCACCGTACCTCGTGGCTGAGCACGCCATTAGCTTCAGTAGGTCACCAGCAAGCTAAAACAAGCTTTAGCTCCTCCTCCCGTGCACTACAACCCCATCCCGACCAACTCTGTGCGAGCACCGCCGCGGACGAGCTCGTCCCCGTCGACTCCGGCGACCTCTCGTCCAACTAGTGGCACCATTGGATGCGGTGCATCACCAGGAGCACACCGAGCCCATCCGCGCGGCAAATGGATGCCGGAATAGGGATTCCGACGAGTCACCGCCGTGCGAAATGGTCGCCGCCGGCCAAACTCCGGCGGGCTGACGTGGCCTGATGTTTAGTAGCTAACAGTAATTAGTTTAACCACCACAGTCACTGACAGTGGGCCCCCGTTGTTAGTCAAACCCAGTCAACCCTGGTTATGACCGGAATTAACTCCTGAGACACTGACATGAGGGACCCACCAGTCAGGTTTGACCTGGACTGGCCCTGTTGACTGGCTAACGTCAGCATGATGTCATGCTGACGCAGTAAAGGTTTTTCTGGGATTTTTAGATTTAAAATAATTCAGGAAATTCCAGAAAATACCCAAAACTTCTAAAAATCATATAAAATCAACCATAGCTCAGATGGAAAAGATTTATATATGAAAAATGATCAGAAAAATCCAATCTTTCTAATGGCACTGGTTTCATGCATGTTTGAACAAGTTAACTTGCTGTATATATCAAAAACATGATAATGCACTTATTTAAATAATAGTTTGAACTTTAATTTCAATCCTTGATTCAAACAGGTTCAAACCCTTCTGGTTTTAGTTGCATTAGCCAACACACATGCATCTTGCCATGTCATGAGCATGCATCATATTGTTGCATTTGTTTGTTAATGATTGTATCGTCGGTATTCCCTGTGTTAGGTCCTGCTCCCGAGGATACTGCTGCGTATCCAGTTGAAGAGCAGTACCCGACAACTACCTTGCCAGGCAAGCAATCATTGATCATTCCGATACAAACCCAATCTTCTCGCTCCTGCTCTCTTTTACTGCATTAAGGCAACAGCGTGTGAACTGCTACTTGATGCGGTAGTTGAACCCTATTCCCTTGCATGACCTGTCATTGCCACAGTAAATAGTTGAAACCCACTAGCATGTGTAGGAGTTGATTGAGCCATGTGATGTGTGATCCACCATGCTATTTGTTTATGTTGCCTGCTATGCTTAGAGTTGTGTCTGGTCTGGTTCATCTGGGTGATGGATCAGAGTGAAATGATCTTACCGATAAAGAGAAGAAAGTGTGGAATACGCTTGGTAAAGGTATCGATGAAAGGCCATGTAGGAGTACATGGTGGGTTGTTTCATTGGAACCGTACATAGGACCCGAGATCTGTATGTGTGGTTCAAGTTCCAGTTACTACCATGCATTGGGCCCGAAACCAATGGACCCTCTCGGCTTATTAATTACCCTCGATCTCTGTCCAGGAGTTGCAACTAGTTTCTGGTGTTTATAGCTTACTGGAGGTCGTGCACAACGCTGACCCTCGGGGTGGGTTGTGATGCGACAGGTACGTGGCACGGTGTACCGGTTGCCCGTTTGGTGACTCGGGAACCCTGTACACATCGTTTGGGGCCGTGAGTGACACCCCAGCCGGATCTCCCCACGGATGGAACCCAAATAGGCGATAAACCTGGACGAGAGACTTGAGTAGTTAGTCAGGTCGTGGCCGACACCCCCGATGGGCTTCCGCTTGAAGGTTGCCGAGTACACGCCGAGTAAACTGCGATAAGTGGTGGGAGCGTGTGTGAAGAGGTACACCCCTGCAGGGTTATCAATCTATTCGAATAGCCGTTGTTCGTGGTACGAACTACTTGGTTACTCTTACAGTTCATAGACAAGTTGATGGATACTACTAAAAGCCTCAAGATAAGCGTGAGTGCCGTGGATGGCCCTTCCGTAGGATGACGGAAGAGGATCCTCGGTAGTGTATTGAAGTGGTGAGTAGAGGACTCGTGTTCGTAATAACATCTTGCAATCCGTTGAGAGTTGTAGTATAGGTTAGCCAAGGTCAAAGCTGGCATTCTACTATAAACTCCACTACCCCCTTGATAATGTTGCATGTATGATAGGTTCTGTGGTAAGACTTGCTGAGTACCTTTGTACTCATGTTTGCTTAATAACTGTTGCAGAGGAGAACCCTGCCCCTGCCGATGGGTTCTACATAGACGTTGACGTCGACGAGTAGCTTGACACCCAGACGGAGATCTGGAGCTTGTGAAGGGCCTTGTAGATAGTCAGGCTACACCAAGCCTGTTTTATTTTCTAAGTTGTCTGTACTCAGACATGTAGCTTCCGCTTGTGCTTGTATGGCTGTAAGACTTGAGTGTTGGGTCATGTGACCCCTACCTGTATGGATATGTTATGTATGGCTCTTAGAGCCTTTTAAATAAAGTACTTTGAGTCATAGAGTTCTGTTGTGATGCAATGTTGTATTTGCACATATTGAGCATATTGCGTGTATGATTGAATGCTTGGTATGTGTGGGATCCGACACCTAGTTGTTTTCCTTTGGTAGCCTATCTTACAGGGAAATGCCTCCTAGTGATTCCAATGAGCCTTGGTAGCTTGCTACTGCTCGGAACACGTAGGCTGGCCGGCATGTGTCATTCTTCGTTCCTGTGTCTGTCCCTTAGGGGAAATGTCACGCGTTGTTCCTTTAAGTCCATGTAGCTTGCTACGACTTGGGTTCATACGTTGATGACCGACACGTTCGTTGCTGGGTCATGGATGCCTGTCTCTGTAATTTAGTGCCACTTTTGGTTTATAACTAGCCATGTCGGCCCGGGTTCTCTGTCATATGGATGCTAGCGACACTGTCACATACGTGTGCCAAAATGCGCAAACGGTCCCGGGCCAGGTAAGGTGGCACCCGTGGAGTTACCGTGCGTGAGGCCGCAAAGTGATATGACGTGTTACAGCTAGATCGGTGTGACTTAGGATCGGGGTCCTGACAAGGAGGTCCAGGCGCGCCCTGGTGGGCAGTTCAGACCATGAGCATCCTTTCCACCAACCTTCGTCTCTATAAATACCACAATATTTCAGAAACCCTAGACGAGTCGACAAAAAATTCTTTCAGCCCCCGCAAGTTCCAGAACCACGAGATCCAATCTAGAGCCCTTTTCCGGCACTCTGTCGGAGGCGAACAAGATCACGGAGGGGTTCATCATCCTTATTGGTGCTCCTGTGATGATGCGTGAGTAATTTACCGCAGACCTACGGCCTACGGGTATGTAGTTAGTATCTGGATGGCTTCTTCTCTCTTTTTTATCTTCAATACAATGTTCTCTTTGGAGATCTATTCGATGTAATTATTTTTGCGGTGTGTTTGTTGGGATCCGATGAATTCTGAGTTTATGATCAGATCTATCCACTCATAATTATTATAGCCTCGTATTTCTTCTTTGATATTTCAGTTTTGTTTGCCCAACTTGATTGATTTATCTTGCAATGGGAAGAGGTGCTTTGTAATGGGTTCGATCTTGTGGTGCTCAATCTCAGTGACAGAAAGAGACATGACACGCATGTATCGTTGCTATTAAGGATAAAAATATGGGGTCTATTTCTACATGAATAGATCTTGTCGACACCATGTCATCGTTCTTAAGGCATTACTCTGTTTCTCCATGAACTTAATACAATAGATGCATGCTGGATAGCGGTCGATGTGTGGAGTAATAGTAGTAGATGCATGCAGGAGTCCGTATACTAATCTTGGACGTGATGCCTATATACATGATCACTGTCTTGGATATCGTCATAATTATTTGCTCTTCTATCAATTGCCCAGCAGTAACTTGTTTACCCATCGTATGTTATTTTCTCGAGAGAGGACTAGTGAAATCTACGACCCCCGGGTCTATTTCTTATCGTATATTTTCAGATCTATTTCACAAAAAACCCAAAATACTTTGTTGCGTTTTATTTGCTTTTATTTTATCTGCATCTATCAATCTATCTATTTATCATATTTCAATACCTTGGAGGGATTGACAACCCCTCTACGCATTGGGTTGCAAGGATTTGTTGTTTGTGTGCAGGTGTTGTCTACATAGTTTTGCTTGGTTCTCCTACTAGATTGATAACCTTGCTTTCATAACTGAAGGAAATACTTACCGCCATTGTGCTGCATCATCCCCTCCTCTTCAAGGAATTTACTACCGCGGATCACACGTAGTAGTTAAGTCCTTGGCCCTACCTGTAGTAGGCGACCTCATCATCCAGAAGTCCGCCAAGGATTTCACCATGTCCCATACAGTAGCATGGGTTGTAGGGGGGCGCCATGGCCTTAATGGGCTAGGGGCACCAGCCCCTACAAGGCCCATGCACCTAGGGGTGGGAAAAGGGGAGGGCCCTCCACTTGGCTTAGAGGGCACTACTCCCCTCCTTGGCTGCCACCCCCACCCTTGGAGGAGGGGCAAAGGGCTGGCCACTCCCCCTGCTATATAAATAGAGAGGAGGCACAAGGGGCAGCTGCTAGGTGGCTTCTCACCCCTCGTTGGTTACCCCAAGTGGAAGGTTTGAGATGCAGTGTAGCAGAAGTTTTCCCTTGGCAATACCAAGGATCGATTTCCCAGAGATTCCCAGTTTCAACAAGAAGGTATCAACTGCTAACGACGCCAGATATTAGCAATCAACGTGGACCTGCACACAGATACAAATAACTTTGCTCCCAACGAGTACAGAGAGGTTGTCAATCCCTCCGGCCTTGTAGTTTACAAAGGATCAAACGCAAGTGATAATAGTGATAGATATAATTGCAATAGTAAATAAAAGCGGAAAAGTAAATAGTGGATGTGATCAATGATGGTAATATGGACCGGAGTCTCATGATGTTCACTAGTGATGTCTCTCTCCCAAAAGACGATAAAACAGCTATGTGAGGTAAACGAATTACAGCTGGGCAATTGACAGGACCATGTGCGCAAACCAATGCTGACTACATTGCAAGAAAGGTTGAGGTTCAAAGCATGGGCGGTACGCCGAGGTAAGTAGACCGAAATCCATCTGCATCTACTACTAATCATCCACCTTGAGATATCTATCCAGAACATCTCGTTGGTATTAAGTTGCGAGTCCCACCCATAGTGTAAACTCAAAGCAATAGACAACTGCATTAAAAGAACTTTGCGTAAAGTAAACAATCCTTGCACCCGCGGGCACAACCACCGTTGTTTTCCCCCTTGTGGCAACAGCACATCCCCTAGACTCATGTTTCTGTCACTCAAACTAGTCATCGAGGGGCATGAACCCACAATCAAGCATAACGTTCCCTCTTGGAGTCACTACCTACTACTTAGCCAAAGCAATAAATAACAACGGAGAACATGCAAGAATTACTTACAAACATAAATATAAAAGAGGTGAATCAAATATATTACTCAAGCACAATCTGAACATAATCTCATAATCCATCGGATCCCAGCAAACTCATCATAGCAACAGCATAAGGATTACATATGTCCCTCGATCATGTAGGGCAGCTCACGAGGACTAATTAGTGAAGCACAAGAACGGGAGGAGAACATCACATAGCTACTGGTCATGGACCCATGGTCCAAGGGAGACTACTCACAACTCATCCGGGAGGCGTCCATGGTGGTGGAGAAGCTCCCGGTGGTGATCCTCCCCTCCGGCAGGGTGCCGGGAAGAGTTCTCCTGGTGCTCCCGATCTTGGAAGCGGCGGCGGCGGCGGAACAGAGATGAGATCGTGAAAAAGAGTTCCCCTCTCGAGGGTTTCGGGAGACGCTTTAAATATATGCCAAAGGGGGGCATCAGACGAGGCTCGGGGGGCCCAGGCGCCCCCCCGGC
>LR738715.1:161400054-161428895 GCA_902687465.1 Secale cereale | reverse complement strand
CCCCCCCCCGGCGCGGCCCAGGGGTGGCGCGCCGCCAGGGCGCCTGGAGCCCTGGTGGCCCCCCCTGGGTTGTACTTCGGACGCCCGGTAGTTTCTGGAAAGCTGATTTTTTATATAATTTTTCTGGATTTTTTCTGGCAGTTCTCGTAATGTGAAAACCTGAAATACAAAAACAGCCGAAAACAGAAACTGGCACTGGGGTGCACTGAGTTAATAGGTTAGTCCAAATATGATCAAAAGTGTATGGAAGTGTATAAATAACATAGCAATATCACCCAAAAGAGGCATGGAGCAAGCAGAAATTATAGATACGTTTTGGACGTATCAACATCCCCAAGCTTAATTCCTGCTCGTCCTCGAGTAGGTAAATGATAACAAGAATAATTTCTGTGGTGACATGCTATTAACCATATAGGACTTTTTCATAGTCATATGACAAAAGCTTAGTGAGACAATGAATCTATAGTAATTAAGTTGCCTCATGAGAAAATCACAAAGAACTGAAAGTTTTACAATATGATACTGAAACATCAAATAGATTTGTAATGAACATGATGTGCAAATATGATAGAGTGATATCTCGCTTGCCCCCTTTAGTGAAGCAAAACATAAATGCTGGGGCACCTCCAAGGTTTAAGTGATGACTAGATACAATGATTTCAAAATAAACGATATCACAATCATGCAAAAGACAATGCTACTTTGGGACAATGCACATTACACTCAGAATGACAATCATGCTCTCAGTAGTTGGTGCTTTAAAAGAAGGTGGAGACTCTCGAACCGTGGCTTTTGTTGGCAAGGTTGAAAACCCGTAATCGGAAACAAAGACAAAACATGTACCAGAGCTCTTGGTTTTTAAAACAGAGGTAATAATTATTATTTTTTAGATCATGCATGTTTCGTCAACGAATGCTAGCAGACAACTCAATCACTTCTTGAGATGGACAAGTTTCGAGGAACGGCTCCCGAATGAGGACGATCACATCCTCTTAATCTCCTTTGTTTATCACTGCCAAAGTTTTCTGATTTCTCATGAACAAAGCGTGAAGGAGGGTTTGTTTGTTATATTAATTTTGAGCCGGGCGCACTCAATGCCAGTTCCTTCTCGTATTATGGGTTTGCACATTATACATGCAATCCCGGGGTGAAGCTTTTCCAACTTAAAAAGATTATGAATTAACCACTACTTCCTCATGAACTTACAACAGAGGCACAAAATAGGAATTCTTTTTTTTCTTTGAATAATTTCGAGATGGCACATGCAAGTCTCCGTTAGGAATGGCAGGTAAATACCATGTTGGAAGATATGGTGGACTCGTATGGCATAACTGGTATAAAGGAATGTGGATGCACAAGCAGTCAGTCCGCTTAGTACAGGCGAAGGTTAGCAAAAGACTGGGAGCGACCAACTAAGAGAGCAATGACGGTCATAATCATGCAGAGCGACAAAGCAACATTGAATCAGGCATGGAAGTTATATCGCTACTCAGAAACAAAAGATCATCAAGGCTTGACAGACTTTCTTTACAGTCTTAAATATGCGTGAGCATACGCCAAGTCAATCAAAATAAATTCTTGAAGGAAGATATTACTAAACCATACCACATCATAGGCAAACAAACCATGTTGGTACTCCAATAACACATTGGGAACCCCCCCAGCTATTTGAGACTAACCATAAGAAAACATGAACTACTAAGCGCCATTATGCACGTAGCATCTTTATCATAGACATATCAACCAATGCAACGGAAGCAAACTCTCTTAATAAGATAAGCATGATAACTAAAGAGAGTTCAAGCAACCAACTAAACGAAAGCTCTTTAAAAAGATAAGCATGAAACTGAGAGCTGAACATGATAGTAGCTATTAAAAGACAAAGAACACACACATCATAGATACGCATGAAAATTCTATGTTTTGTTCCAGGTAGAAGTGGAGCGTGTTTCTCTCCCACTTAAAGAAAGCTGAGTTCCGACTCGTTATGAAAAACTAAAAAGGAAACTAAAAACAAGACGCTCCAAGCATAGCACATAACACATGAAGTGATTAAAATATAGTGGAACAAAAGACGAACTGATAATGTTGATGGAGAAGGGGATGCACGGGGGCATCCCCAAGCTTAGACGCTTGAGTATCCTTGAATATTTCTTGGGGGTGCATGGGGGCATCCCCAAGCTTGAGCGTTTGACACTCCTGAATCTTTTTATCATCTTCCCTCGCACACTTGAAAACTCCCTTCATACATAACTCATCATAATCTGGTTAGCGAGGTTAGTACCCATAATAAAATAATTGTTCCTTGTTGGAAATAAAGATATTCTTGAAGGTCTACTGTTTCTCAAGATTTCCAAAAGGTTTTTGTAAAGAAAAAGCAAGCTCTAGGTTTGCAAAATGAAGGAAAGGCAAAACAGGACAGAATCTGTGAAAAACAGAACAGCAGGTAGTAAATGATTTGTTCGGGGCACTTATGCAACTCTAATCAAAAACCTCAGAACAGAAGCATGAAATACAATTATATAGAGCAGGCTGTCGAAAAAATTCAGACCAAAAAGATGATCTGGTGATTTTATACGAATTTTTCTATCCAAGGACAGAATCTGTTTCCTGGACAGCACCTCACAACTTTTGAACTTTCTAGCAATCAGAGGCTATACTTGGCACCAATATTGAAAAGTAAAGATACAATGATGATGCTATTGTAGTAAACAACATCAAGACACAACAAAAGCAAAATAAAATTTTTATTCATGTGGGCTGCCTCGCAAGAGCGCTTTCTTTTATGCCTTTAAGCTAGGCATAATGCATACATATCAAGTTTTATCAAGAGTAAAAAAATAGCTAGCCCGTATAACGGACTCAAAAGGTAACTTGATCTTCTTTCGAGGGAAGTGTCCCATCCCTTTCTTGAGAGGAAACTGAAATTTTATATTACCCTCTTTCATGTCAATGATAGCACCAACGGTGCGTAGAAAAGGACGTCCCAAAATAATTGGACAAGAAGGATCACATTCAATATCCATAATAGTAAAATCAACGGGAACATAGTTGTCATTGACAATGATAAGAACATCGTCGATCCTCCCCAAAGGTTACTTGATGGAAGAATCAACGAGACGAACACTAAAAGAACAAGAATCAAAAGGTTTCAATTTAAGCATATCATATATTCTTTTGGGCATAACAGAGGTACTAGCTCCAACATCACATAATGCATAGCAAGAGAAGTCATTCAACTTAATTTTTATCATAGGATCCCAACCATCTTCTAGCTTTCTAGGTATGGAGGCTTCTACTCTAAGTTTCTCCTCCCTAGCTTTGATAAGAGCATTAGTGATATGCTCTGTGAAGGCAAGGTTAAGCGTGCTAGTGCGGGAATCTCTAGACATCTTGTGAAGGAAATCAATAACTTTGGTAAGAGTGCAATTATCAAAATCAAGGTCACTAGCATCAAGTAAAGTGGTAGCGGTGTCCTTTAGGTTCACCTGTTTGGTAGTTTCTATAGTCATAGCATCACCATTAATAGGTCCAATGGGACCAGGAGTGCATTGGGTGCTAAGAGTTTGGATATCCTCAACAACTTGGATAGTAGCAACAGTGTGGTGGGTAGGAAGGCTCTTAATCCTATCTTATTCCTCCCTTTCTCTAGCCCATCTCTCTTTAAGTTTAGCCATCATCCTAATATTTTCATTAATTTGCAATTGAATAGCATTAATAGGAGTGACCTTCCTCTCCTCAAGAGGAGAAGTTCTAATTTTAAGCAATTCTACCTCATTGGCTAAATTGTCTACCTTTGAAGAGAGATCACCTAGTTTGTTTAGTTTTTCTTCTACACTATTATTAAAAGCTTTTTGGGTAGTGATGAAATCTTTAAGCATAATCTCTAGTTCAGTAGTGGAGTTCTTGGTGCTAGGATAAGCATTGTTGTTCACATAAGAATTAGAGGGGAACGGTCTAGGATTGCTACCAAAATTACTCCTATAAGCATTGTTATTAAAATTGTTTCTAGAGATAAAGTTCACATCTACTTGTTCTTGAGCAATCAAAGAATTTAAAGGAACATCACGAGGATTAATAGAAGATTGCTTCGAAAGTAGAGACATGATCAAGTCAACTTTTTCATTAAGGGAGGAAATCTCCTCGACAGAGTTTACCTTCCTACCTGTTGGAGCGCGTTCGGTGTGCCATTGGGAATAGTTGGTCATCATCTCATCGAGAAGCTTTGTGGCAGCACCAAGTTTAGTTGACATAAAGGTTCCTCCCGCAGCCGAATCTAACAAGTTCCGCGAGGTAAAGTTCAAGCCTACATAAAAAGTTTCGATAACCATCCAAGTAGTCAAACCATGAGTAGGGCAGTTCTTGATAAGAGATTTCATACGTTCCCAAGCTTGGGCAACGTGTTAATTATCCAATTGTTTAAAATTCATTATGTTACTTCTTAGTTGGATAATTTTAGCAGGTGGATAGTATTTTCCAATAAAAGCATCTTTGCACTTGTCCCATGAATCTATGCTATTTCTAGGCAAAGACTGAAACCAAATTTTAGCTCCTCCTCTCAAAGAGAAAGGAAAAAGCTTAAGCTTAACAATATCACCATCTACTTCTCGGTACTTTTGCATATCACAAAGTTCAACAAAGTTGTTTAAGTGTAAAGCAGCATCATCTCCAGCACTGGAGAATTGATCTTTCATGACTAAGTTCAGTAAAGCAGGTTTAATTTCATAAGAAGGTGCTGAAGTGGCAGGTGTAGTGATAGGTGTGCAGATAAAGTCATCATTGTTGTGACTAGTGAAGTCACACAACTTGGTGTTCTCGGTGGAACCCATAGCAGCAAGCAAGCAATATAACTATTTTTGTGATTTTCGATAAAAGATACTAAAGCAAAAACTGAAAGGTAAACTAACAAGACTAAAAGCAAAGGTAAAAGATAGCGTGCAACTCCCCTATCCTGAAGAGTGGAGTCCCCGGCAACGGCACCAGAAATTGCTTTGCTAGGTGGCTTCTCACCCCTCGTTGGTTACCCCAAGTGTTGGTGTACTAAAGTAGGGGTACCTTAGTATCCCGACTTGTGCACGAGCAGTAGCAGCGTCCCGTGGTCTGGCTCACCACACGCCCGCCAAAGCCCACTCTAGACCCCTTTGAAGCCATTCAAGAACAAAGTATTCAAGTTAAGAGGCAAGACCCCGGCAATTGGAGCTTGCCGGGAAGGCCGCACCAGGCTCAAGGTTATCATTCCAGCACAAGACCCTGGCAAGAGGAGCTTGCCAGGAAGGCCAAAGAACAACACCTCAGAAGATATATCGCGGCGCATCATGCACCCCGGCAGGACCCGGGGAGCGACAAGCTTTCGGGCCCGGCAAGATAGCGACCCCGGCAAGGTGCTTGCCGGGGGAGGCTTGCACTGTGTGCCTGCGCTCCAGCCAATCTGGCCACGCGTCGCCCTGGGGCCCTTCCAGTGGCACGTGGCGGATGGCTGTGCAGCCTGAGGGACACGGTGGCGAGCCGCGGTGACGAGGCCATCGTCGTGGCGAACGGAGACGCCCGGGCAGACGCTTTTGGGGCGAGGCGACGGGCATTCAATGCCCTTGTCCCCCACCGTCAGGGTTAGGTATAGACCACTGTACATATACTGTTCACGCACTGTTACAACTACCTCCAATTTTACACTTTTGCCCTCCACTACGTTGACACCTGCCGGTGACCCCTTTGAACTATAAAAGGAGGCCCATGCACTACGTAGGGGAGGTTCGATCCCAGAAACTCGATCACTCCTACGCTCGGTGTAGCTAGTACAGTAGATCTTCAAGCTCCCGAGCTCAAGAACTCATATACAACCAAGGCAAGAGTAGGGTTTTACGCGTCCGCGCGGCCCGAACCTGGGTAAACTGCCCGCGTGTGCCCCTCGATCTGCTCTTCGTGCTCCCTCCGCACCCTTGCCGTACCATAGAAGGAGCTCCGGTCCCATAGGTGTCCGTGGGCGACCAGTTTCCCCGACATCTTTAGCGCGCCAGGTAGGGGGCGTCGAGGTTGTGCGAATCTGATCCGGCGCTCACGCGGGCGCAACCTTCAGCAACCTCTCCAGCTTCATCAACCTCATCGACTACATCAGCATGCCTCCGAAGAAGAAGGCATCGGAGGTCGGAGGCCCGTCCGCGTCGATCCCGCCGCCACCAGAACCGACGGTTGGTGGGGGAGACGTTGGCGGAAGGGTGGACGCCGGCGAGGACACTCACGGCGTCGCCAAGTCCAAGGACAAGACGGACGACCGGGTGAACTCCAAGACCTCGGCGTCCGTGCACGCGCCACGTCCTTCTCAGGAGGTGCCGGACCAGCAGCGACGTGGTACCGGGGGTACCATACGCTTGCTGGGACGCGGACAAGCCGGCGGGTCGCGGAACGCTCAAGGCCAGCATCCTGGCACGAGCAAGGCGTGGTCGCCGGGGCGAGAACATGCTCCTTCTAACGCGGTTAGAAGTCCGAGCGTATCTCGCTCCTCACACCGCTCGCCACCGCTCCCCTCCTCTCCAGCAGAAGCCCTAGCTAGGGCTCAGTTGCTCCTCGACTTCCCTCCAGCGGCGGACAAGGCCGAAGACTGGAGGGTAACGATCCAAAGCCTCATCGCCTTCGCCAACAATGACACGCCGCAGCAGCCGGCAACGTCGCGGCCGCGGCAAGTCAGCCAAGCGAAGGCCGATGGAGACAAGACCACCGGGGGTGCAACTACCGTGCACTCCCCGCCGCGGAAGCAGAAATCGCCGCCCCGCCGGATCAACGTCGACGATGACTCCACAGCCTCGTCAGATCCGCGGGCTCGCCGCGATCAGCGCCAAGTCCTCGACGACAGGCGACAAGAGGACGCTCGAACTCGTATCGAGCGTCGAAGAGAAGCCCGAAGACAGTCCGATCAGCGCGCTGGGACCGCTATCGACATGCACGCGCCCGGTGAACCAGGCGACTTGCCGTACGCGGCAGGTTGCCCTGCATTCACCCGAGAGCTGCGGCAAGTCCAGTGGCCCAGCATGAAGAACTTCAAGCCCGACGTACCCGAGAAGTACGACGGCAAGACACACCCCTCTGAGTTCCTTAGCATCTACACCATTGCGGTGCAGGCTGCCGGGGGACGCGACGAGAAGATCCTAGCAAACTACTTCCCGCTCGTGCTTAAGCCAAACGTCGGGTCTTGACTTATGCACTTGCCGAAGAACTCCATCTCTTCTTGGGCAGATTTGTGCCACCAGTTTGTCGGCGCCTTCACGGGCGGCCACAAACCCCACGGCTAGGAAAGTGATCTCCACATTCTTGCCCAGAAGGAGGGTGAGTCCCTGCGCAAGTACATCCAAAGATTCAGCCGCGTTCAGCACAACATCCCGGATGTCCACCCTGCCGCGGTTATCAGCGCGTTCCACCAGAACGTGCGTAACCGCCGGATGAGGGAGGAGATGGCAATGACCAAGATCCGGGACGTCAGCGAGCTTTATGCTCTGGCTGACAAGTGTGCCCGTGCTGAAGAGGGGAGGAGACTCCCCGGAGAGGATACTGGAGCAGGAGGAACGGATAGCGAGGATGCCGCCCCGGCAAGGAAAAACCGGCGGCGGAACAACAAGAAGAAGAAGAACAAGGAGGTGCTGGTTGTCGAGCAGTCCGGCAAGGAGGCTGCCGCCAAGAAGACATAGGCTGGTGGCTCCGGCAAGGAGGCCACCCCTGTAGCAGCAGCCGACAAGCAGGACGGCTCCGACAAGCAGTACTGTAAGATCCACCGCACCAAGGGCCACGATCTCCAAAACTGCAAGAGAGTAGAGTACCTCGTAGAGCAGCAGAAGGCTGAATACGAGCGACGCGACAAGGAGAAGGCCCAAGGAGGCGGAGGAGAGCCCATCAAGAAGCGGCCGTTTAATGTCCGGGGAGGACGTCGCGGCAAGGCCAAGCAGCGGCAAGGAGACAGACCTCCCCGGGGCCGCGACAAGGATGAAGACGAAGACGATGACAAGGACATGGATGACGGAGATAACAGCGAGCAGGAGTTCCAGAAGGCCACGGAAGTCCTGTGCGTCGATGGAGGTGCCTCTCTGCACACTTCCCACCGCCAACTCAAGCAGTGGGTGCGGGAAGTGAATGCAGCTGAGCCACCCGTCGAGTCGCGCAGACTGCTGAAATGGTCCGGCACGCCCATCATCTTCGACCTTGAGGACCACCCTGACCGCACAACTACGGTCGGCTGCTTGCCGATGTTGGTTTCACCAACTATCCGCAACCTCAAGGTCACCAAGATGTTGGTTGACGGCGGGGCCGGCCTCAACTTGATCTCCTCCGCTGTGATCAAGAAGCTGCAGATCCCCGACAGCGAGCTCGAGGAGACCGGGACTTTTCAAGGAATCAACCCGGGGAGGAGCAAGCCGAAGGGGAAGATCACGCTGCCGGTGACCTTTGGCGGAGAGCTTAACTTCAGGACGGAGAGGATCACATTCGACGTGGCCGATATCCCATTGCCATACAATGGGATACTTGGTCATCCTGCGCTCGCCAAGTTCATGGCAGCCTCCCACTATGCGTACAATATGCTCAAGACGCCAGGGCCAATAAGCGTCATCTCTGTCCCCGGCGACAAGAAGGACGCGCTTATTTGCGCCGACAAGATATACCGGGATGCAGCAGCCGCGGCAGACAGCAAGACACTTGCCGCTGAAGCTCCCGAGGGGAAGACCAAGACCAAGTCCGGCAAGAGCTCTCAGGCCCACTCCGGCAAACGCACCTCTTCGGAGTACTGCACTGCCGTCGAGGACG
This sequence comes from Secale cereale, assembly GCA_902687465.1. Classification (NCBI taxonomy): domain Eukaryota; kingdom Viridiplantae; phylum Streptophyta; class Magnoliopsida; order Poales; family Poaceae; genus Secale; species Secale cereale. The sequence continues at coordinate 161,420,111 of LR738715.1, read as the reverse complement.
CACCATCGAGCTCCACCGGCAGGTGCAAGAAAGGGATGGCAGCTCCACCGGCAACCAAGAAGGTGTCCGCCAAGGAGGACGGCACTGGTGGTACTTTCACCATCAGTGCTACGCTCGACCCCCAAATAGGAAAGCTCGCTCGTTGCCTTCCTGCGGGCGAATGTCGACGTGTTTGCATGGCAACCGTCTGACATCCCCGGCGTTCCCAGGAAGGTAATTGAGCACAAGCTTGTTGTTTGTCCTCACGCGCGGCCCGTCAAGCAGAAGGTCAGGAAGCAAGCGGTGGAGCGCCAAGAGTTCATAGCCGAGGAGATCAAGAAGTTGGAAGCAGTAGGCCTTGTTAGAGGTGTACTCCATCCCACGTGGCTGGCCAATCCAGTTGTCGTGCGCAAGGCTAATGGGAAGTGGAGACTTTGTATAGATTTCACTGATGTGAATAAAGCTTGTCCCAAGGATCCATTTCCCTTGCCGCGCATCGACCAGATCGTTGACTCCACGGGCGGATGCGAGTTGCTTTCATTTCTTGATGCATACTCCGGATACCACCAGATATTCATGGCCAAGGAAGATGAAGAGAAGACCGCATTCATTACTCCATGTGGCACTTACTGTTTTGTACGTATGCCCTTTGGACTGAAGAATGCGGGCTCAACATTTGCAAGGGTGGTCCACACTGCTTTTGAGCCACAGATACACAGGAATGTAGAAGCCTACATGGATGATATAGTGGTCAAAAGCAAGGACAAGGAGACCCTGATTCAAGACTTAGAAGAAACCTTTGAGAATCTACACAAGATACAGCTCAAGTTGAACCCCGAGAAGTGCGTTTTCGGAGTCCCCTCCAGCAAGCTTCTCGGGTTCTTTGTGTCCCAGAGGGGGATTGAAGCCAATCCCGACAAGATCAAGGCCATCGAGCAGATCGAAGCCCCGAAGCGTGTCAAGGACGTAAGGAGACTTGCTGGTTGTGTGGCTGCCCTCAGCAGGTTCATTTCAAAGTCTGCAGAACGCGCCTTGCCTTTCTTCAAAATCTTGAAAAAGTCAGGACCTATGAAATGGACTCCGGAAGCGGAGGCAGCGCTACAAGACTTGAAAGGATACCTGTCCTCTACTTCAATACTTGTCGCACCTAGGCCACAAGAGAAGTTGCTGCTATACTTAGCAGCAACCAATCAGGTGGTTAGTGCTGCGTTGGTAGCGGAGAGGGAGGCAGAGGAAGAACCCGCAGCCCCGGCAAGCACTTCCAGTGACAAGCAGGGGGCTTCCCCGACAAGCTCTGGCCCCGACAAGGACAAGTTTGCGCAGGAACAAGGAGAAGTGCGAAAGAAGATGGTGCAGCGCCCGATTTATTTTGTAAGTTCCCTCTTGCATGGGGCTAGATCAAGATACTCTGGGGTGCAGAAGTTGCTTTTCGGCCTCCTCATGGCCTCAAGGAAGCTGCGCCATTACTTCCAAGCACACGAGATAACGGTGGTCACTCGCTTTCCGTTGAAGAGGATATTGCAAAATCCAGAAGCAACAGGCAGGATCGTCGAGTGGGCACTAGAGTTGTCAAGCTTTGGTCTCAAGTTTGAGAGTACTTCAACTATACAGAGCAGAGCTTTGGCAGAGTTCATAGCCGAATGGACCCCAACACCAGATGAAGAAGTTCCAGAGACAAGCTTCCCCGTCCAAGAAGCAAGCAAGGAATGGATAATGTACTTCGATGGTGCCTTCTCGCTGCAAGGCGCCGGTGCTGGTGTGCTACTTGTCGCACCCACCGGGGAGCACCTCAAGTATGTTGTCCAAATGCACTTTCCCAAGGAGCAAGCGACAAACAATACTGCTGAGTATGAAGGTTTGCTTGCCGGCCTCAGAATTGCGGCCAAACTTGGAATCAAGAAGCTGATCGTGCGGGGAGATTCACAATTGGTGGTCCGACAAGTAAACAAGAGCTACCAGAGCCCTCTGATGGAAGCTTATGTCGATGAAGTGAGGAAGCTTGAAGAACACTTTGAAGGCCTGCAGATGGAGCATGTCCCAAGAGCTCAGAACGATATCGCAGATGGCCTCTCAAAGTGTGCTGCAATGAAGTTACCTGTGGAACCAGGGGTCTTCGTGCTCAAGCTAACTCAACCATCCGTTACACCATCAGTTGGGCAAAGCAAGAAGAGGAAGTTGGTCTCCGGCGACTACTTGCCGGCGGATCTTCCTGAAACCGCCGCCAAGGTCCCCAAGATCAACAACCAAGATGCTGAGAAACAGTCTGCTCCTGCGGACCCAAGGGTCTGTACAGTTGAAGCAGGCGTTCCCGACAAGCCTTGCCCCGGCAGGCTTGCCGGGGCACACTCAGCTCCGGCAGAGCCACGGGTTCTTGCCGTAGAAGTTGAGGTTCCCGCAGCAGCCCTAATGCCTTTAGTCCTGGCTGTTGAGCCTCGGGCTCTAGCATGGGCATAGCAAATCGTCCGTTTTCTTCAAACTGGCGAACTTCCCGATGAGCTAGAAGAGATAGAAAGAATAACCAGGCAGTCAAGTATGTACCAGTTCGTCGACAATGAACTGTACAGAAGAACACTCAATGGTGTCAGATTGAAATGCATTTCCCGGGAAGATGGACAGAAGCTGTTGGCAGAAATACATGGAGGCATATGTGGTCACCACATTGGCGCGAGAGCACTTGCCGGAAAGGCGTTCCGGCAAGGTTTCTTCTGGCCAAAAGCCCTCCAAGATGCAGCCGCACAAGTAACCAAGTGCGAAGCGTGCCAGTTCCACGCCAAGCAAATACATCAGCCAGCTCAAGCTCTCCAGACAATCCCTTTGTCCTGGCCCTTCTCGGTCTGGGGGCTCGACATCCTCGGCCCCTTTCCCCGAGCTGTCGGGGGCTTTGAGTACTTGTACGTTGCAATCGACAAGTTCACAAAGTGGCCAGAAGTGGAACCAGTGAGAAAGGTGATAGCACAGTCAGCAGTCAGGTTCTTCAGGTCGATCGTTTGCCATTTCGGAATCCCTAACAGGATCATCACCGACAACGGCACACAGTTCACAAGTCGCACCTTCATGCAGTACGTCCAAGACCTTGGCGCCAAGGTCTGCTTCGCTTCTGTTGCTCACCCGAGGAGCAATGGTCAAGCGGAGAGGGCCAATGTTGAAGTGTTGTGCGGGCTCAAGACAAGAACCTTCGACAGGCTGCACAAGTGTGGAAGAAATTGGATAGAGGAGTTGCCGGCGGCTCTTTGGTCAATCAGGACGACACCAAATCGAGCCACCGGACAGACACCCTTTGCTCTTGTCTATGGAGCAGAGGCAGTTCTCCCCACGGAACTCGTATACGGGTCTCCTCGAGTGCTCGCTTACGACGAGCTCGAGCAAGAGCAATTGCGGCAAGATGATGCATTGCTCCTCGAGGAGAATCGTCTCCAGGCTGATGTACGAGCTGCTCGATACCAGCAAGCCTTGCGTCGCTATCATAGCTGCAAGGTCAAGGCCAGGAGTCTCGAGGAAGGCGACCTTGTTCTTCGGCGCGTTCAGTCCGCCAAGAACTCCAACAAGTTGACGCCGAAGTGGGAAGGCCCTTATCGGGTGAGACAAGTCACGAGGCCCGGCGCTGTCCGCCTTGAGACCGAAGAAGGCTTACCGGTGAGCAACTCCTGGAACATCGAGCATCTTCGTAAGTTTCACCCGTAAGGCGCGGTTGCCGTGATCCGCTCCGGCAACCACCTTTTGTACAAGTCTTGCCGCTGTTGCATGTAAACCTTTGTACAAAGCCGGGTGCAGACCCCGTGCATAAGTAAAACATTTGTGCTCCGCACTGTTTGTCATTTCATGCTTTTCTTTTTACTTGCATGTATCATCTGACACTTTGTGCAGTACACATCCCCGGTAAGCAGCAACAAGCCGCAAGGCTCCATACCTGTGTTTCCTCCTCTTTTCCTTTCTCTCTTAAACAGAAGAAGTGTTCCTCGCGCACAAGTTTGCCGGGGGGAAGGAGATAGAGGTATGGGCCAAGTGTTGTTCAAGAAAGGGAAGCCTTGCCGGGAAGCAAACAATCCATGAAAGCTAAGTTGCCAGAACTTGAGCAATTCAAATTCAAATTTTTAAAAAATTTAGTTGTCTTCCTTGAACAACCACACTTTGTATGGAAAACCTGTGCGTGGAGGAACCTACCCGTGGCTAGCCGCACCCTTACTTTGTTTCGAGCACGCTCAACGGCTTAAGTGAGCTGCGACAAGTGTCGCGCCCTTATTTCGTTTTCGAGTTCGCTCAACAATCTAAGTGTGCTGCGACTAGCTGCGGCAAGGTTTCTTGCCGACAAGGGCATTGCCAGCAGGCTGCTAAGAGTCCCGCACTCAGCGCTCGCGGCAAGGGCCCCTTTGCCGGCAAGTTCCCTAAAAGCGTAGGGTGGAAAGCATACAAAGTGAAGGAACTAAACAAGGGAGATAATACTGCATTGATTATCCAAAATAAAAGTTATATTACAAGATAACTTTCCGCTGTTCTAACCAACTACTGTCTACGACTTAATCAACAGCGGCAAGGGAAGCGGAAAGAAGGAAGCCTAGTCTCTTCGGTCCTCGTCGACCCTCTGGATCCTGCCCGCCTTGGCTACGATGTGGGCAACCTGTGCCTTCAACGCCTCCTGGTCAGCTTCGGGCGGCAGGGTCCGGAGGACGTTGACGAGGTTGATCCCGGGGTTGCGGTAGACGATCTTCGACAACACCCGCTCCATAGTACCCATGCAAAGCCGGCGCGCCTCGTCAGCCAGCTGCGCAGGGATCTTCTCCCGTAGCTGTGAGAGAGCCGGCGCCACTCCTCTGAAGAACAGGCTTAGCTTGGCGCTGTGGGGGAGGATCTCGTCGGGGGAGTACACGAGGTGCTCCGCCCTCAGCGCCACCATCTCCCTGTCGATGTTGGCGGCGGAGGCGACGAGCTCCTCGGTCCACTGCTCCACCGTCCGCTGGAAGTTGTTTTGCGAGACGGCGGCGCTTTCCAGCAAGGCCCTCTTAGTACGAAGATCGTCCTTCAGCTTCGTCTCGCGGTCCCGGGCGGCGTCAAGCGAGTCGGTGAGAGTGGAAACCTTCAGCTCCAAGTCTGCAATAGAGTCCTTGGCGTCGTTGAGCTCTTTGCCTTTCTCGGAGAGGCGGACTTGCAGCTCCGAATTGGTGCGGGCGTCCTTCTCCCGCGCCAAGTTGAGCGCGGCAACCCTATCCTCGCTCGTCTTCAGGCTCGTCTCCAGCTGCGCCACCCTGGCCTCCAGGTCCCTTTTGGCGGTCTCTGCGGCAGTAGTGGCGTCCCTCGCCTCCTGCAGAGCCCCGCCAATGGCCTGCTCTCGAGCGGTGAGGTCATCCTCGTGGTTGTCGAGGTCGACCTTCCGCTGGTTGAGCTCTCCCTCCCGCCGAGACAGATCCTCGGCGGCCAGTCGCTGCTGCTCCTCCACCTCGGCCTTCTCGAGGAGGAACGCCTGGTGTGCTCCGGCAAGCTCTTCGCGCTCCTCCGCCAAGTTCCGGAGGGCCGCCTGGTTGGCGGCACGGAGCTCCGCGGCGCGCTTCTCCAAATCAGCACCGGCCTTGGCAGCCAGAGCCTCTCGAGACTCCAACTTGGCTTGCCTAGCCCGGTACAAACCCAGGAGTCGACGCAGGAGTTGCTCCTCTTCGGGCTCGTCGCTGCTGCCGGGCGCGTCGACAACCTTCAACCCGGCGGAGGCGAGAACTTCCCCGTCGAAGGTCTCCCCCTCCGCGGGTGCCCTTGATGAGGACGCCCACGGGACTTGGATAAAGACCCCGTTGGCGGCCTCCAAATAGACGCCCGACCCAGCCGCAGGGGCGGAGGGGTCGGCGGCCGGCGCAGCGGCCGGCGCTCCTGCGGCCTCGGGGCCAGCAGTACGGTCGCCGGTCCCTTCCCCAGCTGCCGCGTTAGCGGTCGGGGCGGTCTCCTCGGCGGCTGGCTCGTCGGCGCTGGCCATTCCTTCTGCGGCGGTGGCGTCGCCACCGTCGCCGCGCACTTCCTCCTCGGCGATGGTTTCTGTCTCCATCGACTCCGGGGCGGGCAGATCTAACAGAAGAAAAAGAAAAGAAAGAATCGTCAAGCAAATATCCAAAAAAGAAGAGTTCAAAGAAGAAATTACAAGGGTTTACCTGCGCGGGCCTCTTCAACAACGGGGTCCCTTGCCGGGGATTTCTCCCTTGGCGGCGTAGAAGAAGCCCCCGCCGGCGGAGAGCCGCTGGCGCCTTCCCTTGGCGGGGTGCTCACCCTTGTCGGGGTGCTCGCCCTTGGCGGGGTGCTCGCCCTTGGCGGAGTACCCATCCTTGGCGGATAGGGATGGCAACCGGGACCCATACCCGCCAAACCCATGGGGATTTCATCTATTAGGGGGTGGGGATGGGCAGAAAACATCCCCATGGGAATATTTACCAGACTAATTTATTCCCCATAGGGTACAACGGGGATGGGGACGATATCCTATTCCCCAGACCCAATACCCATCGGGGACCCAGTTCGTAACTATGACACTGCGGTCAACCATAAAATATTCACAAACAAACTTGCAAAAACAAAAAAAGCTCTAGAAGAAAACCTTAAACCTATCTCACGTCCTCATCTCAGCTGCCACCATGACCAAGAAGTTAGAACGACCTAGATATGCATTAGCAGGACAAGGACAACGCCATTTATGTATGTTGATTATAGGGTGTCATATTATGTATATGAGTATTTGTTTATGGGGATGGGGACCCTAATGGGGCCCCATTCCCAAGTGGGGCATGGGTATGGGAAAATTTCATCCCCAGTTATGTAAACGGGGATGGGGATGGGATGATAGGGAATAGATGGGGATGGGGATGTTGTAGGTATCCCCATAGGGGATTGTCCCCATTGCCATCCCTATTGGCGGAGCACTATCCCTTGCCGGGGAGCTCATCCTTGGCGGGGAGGGTGGAACAAGCGGTTCGTCGGGGGCGACCTCTTGGTGCTCATGCGGCTGCGGCTCCACTTCTGCACAAGACAACAAAACATTAATAAGGATAACTACCTCAAGCGCGCCCGACAAATAGAAAAGTGAACAAAGGACTTACGCTGGGGGCTGCGCTGGGGGCTGCTCTCCGGAGCAGCAGGCTGGTCCGGCAAGTTTGTCGTTGCCGCATCCCCCGTCGCTGCGGCAGGCTCGTCGTCCTTGAGGTCAACCACAGGGATCTTGGCTCTCTTCACCATCCTCTGGGTCAAGGTCCTGGAAGCCAAACAAGATCAGAGTTAGATGCAAAGGAAATCAAGACAAAAGCAACAAAAAGGAAAGGAAATTAAAATTGCAAGTGCTTACTCTTCCTCCTCTTCATCGGAGCTGAGGGCGGAGAAGTCAAACTGCGCCTCACATGCTCCAGCGCGAGGAGCTGGAGGAGAAGGCTCCCTCGGGCGTTTGGCGGGCTCCGGAGCTGTGGGTTGTGAAGACCCCGCGCCGGTCGTCGCTGAGGACCGAGGGGCAGAAGGAACACCGGAGCCACTCCGGGAAGATCCCCCTCCGCTTGTCGCTCGGGCACGGGGTGCCTCCTTGACGACCTTGCTCGTCGTGGTGGCATGCGTCGCACGGCGTTTTGGCTGCTGTCGGGGCGCCGGCGGCCTCGTCGTCTCAGCGTCCTTGCGGAGGCGCTTTTTCGGCTGTGGCGGAGGACTTGGTGGTGGCGGAGAATTCTCTGAGGATGAGGAGGCGTCGTCGTCAAGGTTCAGTGACCCGCCCGAGTCTTTGTCAGAATCGCCCGATTCGGCGTCCTCCTCGGCAGGCTCACTGGACTCGGAGCCCTGCCCGGCAGCCTCGCTCGTCCCGGCAGGCTCCCCGGCAGGCCCCCCGACAGGCTCCCCGGCAAACTCCTCGGGCGCAATCTTCAACAGCTTGAGGATTTCCTCCTCCTCAGCCTGACTCACCGCGTCCGCTGCTTCCGCTTCGTCCATGGTGTACCCGAACTCACCCGCAGCTGTAGCTGCGGCGGCCTCCTCTATCCTGTTGGCTATGTATGTCACATCCCGGTCGGTGGTCGCCTGGGTGAGGCCCTTTTTCTCCTCGGGGTTGCGTGGCCGTTCAACCAGATTATCAAAGAAGGTCTGCACGGTCTCTGCTGAAGGTGTCAGCCATGTGGGAACAACCCCGTGGGAGTCGCACTCAGGCATTGCCGCGCGGATGGCACTAAGGGCAGTATTGTTGCACAAAGGAACTACTCCGTCCGACGGTCTGAACCACTCCGGGTGCTTGGGGTCATGTTTGAACAGCTCCCGGACCATCCCCTTGAGTTCCAAGACAGTGAAGTTATAATTCAGCCCGGGGCGCAGCCTCATGCGGTCTGCCGCGTTGCCGAACTCCCAGGCAGGCCTCTTCCTTTCCTGCAGAGGGGCAATGCGGCGGCGGAGCAAGTCAGCCCCAACTTCACCTACAGTAAGGTTGGCGGCCCGGAGACGAAGGATCCTAGTGAGGGCAATCTGCAGCTTGTCGTCCTCCGGGGCCAAATCACTCCAATCCTTGCCACGCCCTACCGCAGTCCGGCGCGGCGAGGTGAATTGCTGGGGTTCATTCTCCATGACCCAGCACCAATCAGCCCTCCACTCTTCCCACTTGCCGCGGAGCTCTCCGATCAAGTACGCCTCCTTCTTGCCGAGCCTGAAGATCCAAGAGGTACCGCCGGAGAGTGGGGATCCGGATTCTACTCTAGGTGTGAAGAAGTGGCGGAAGAGAGCTATGTTTGGGTGGACCCCGACATAGTTTTCGCACAGATGTGCGAAAACGGCCAAAGTGAGGATGGCATTCGGGGTGAAATCTAAGAGGTGGAGTCCATATGTGTTCATCACATCGCAGAAAAACTCTGAATACGGAGGACAGAGACCGCAATGGAAGAACAAAGCGAAGAAGTGGTAACCTCCCGGGAACATGTCAACGGCTACGGCGGGGACGACTCTGGTGCGAGGGTGAGCCTTCGTCTCCCTCGCCCAGAACAAGTAGTACTTGTCCTGCAGCTCCCTCGCACCGAGCCTCGGCGGGAAGACCACCATCCTTCTCCGCATGGCTGCCAGCTTCGCCGCCTTTTCAGACTTCTCCTTCTTCGCCTTGTCGCTCTTCGGGGCCATGGCGGGGACGGCGGGGGAGGTCGACGGTGCTGCGGATGTTGGAGACGGCGGAGGAGAGGGTGGAGCTCGGCTCTCTGTCGACCTTTGCGGAGGCAGAGAGCGGCGGTGGTTTCTGGAGATTCAAGACACAATGAAAGCGATGGGGGGAAACTGCCCCTGCTTCCTCTGCTTTTAAGGGGGGAGTGGGGGACGTTCCGCATTTTTCCATTAAAGAAGCAGGCCACGATCTCTCCCACGACACCGCAATCGACGCGTGCCGTTAGGGAGGGATGCGGCGGATGCGGAGTGGGAAACGGCGCGTCGTGGGCCGCGTGTGCCCGTGCACTGTTTTGGGCCTGGCCCAACAGCGCTCGGCACCGTGTGTGGCCCAGGCCCGGGGGCTCCTGTCGGTGTACTAAAGTAGGAGTACCTTAGTATCCCGACTTGTGCACGGGCAGTAGCTGCGTCCCGTGGTCTGGCTCACCACGCGCCCGCCAAAGCCCACTCTAGACCCCTTTGAAGCCATTCAAGAACAAAGTATTCAAGTTAAGAGACAAGACCCCGGCAAGTGGAGCTTGCCGGGAAGGCCGCACCAGGCTCAAGGTTATCATTCCAGCACAAGACCCTGGCAAGAGGAGCTTGCCAGGAAGGCCAAAGAACAGCACCTCAGAAGATATATCGCGGCGCATCATGCACCCCGGCAGGACCCGGGGAGCGACAAGCTTCCGGGCCCGGAAGATAGCGACCCCTGCAAGGTGCTTGCCGGGGGAGGCTTGCACTGTGTGCCTGCGCTCCAGCCGATCTGGCCACGCGTCGCCCTGGGGCCCTACCAGGGGCACGTGGCGGATGGCTGTGCAGCCTAAGGGACACGGTGGCGAGCCGCGGTGACAAGGCCATCGTCGTGGCGAACGGAGACGCCCGGGCGGACGCTTTTGGGGCGACGGCGACGGGCATTCAATGCCCTTGTCCCCCACCGTCACGGTTAGGTATAGACCACTGTACATATACTGTTCACGCACTGTTACAACTACCTCCAATTTTACACTTTTGCCCTCCTCTACGTTGACACCTGTCGGTGACCCCTTTGAACTATAAAAGGAGGCCCATGCACTACGTAGGGGAGGTTCGATCCCAGAAACTCGATCACTCCTACGCTCGGTGTAGCTAGTACAGTAGATCTTCAAGCTCCCGGGCTCAAGAACTCATATACAACCAAGGCAGGAGTAGGGTTTTACGCGTCCGCGCGGCCCGAACCTGGGTAAACTGCCCGCGTGTGCCCCTCGATCTGCTCTTCGTGCTCCCTCCGCACCCTTGCCGTACCGTAGAAGGGGCTCCGGTCCCATAGGTGTCCGTGGGCGACCAGTTTCCCCGACACCAAGTGGAAGGTTTGAGATGCAGTGTAGCAGAAGTTTTCCCTTGGCAATACCAAGGATCGATTTCCCAGAGACTCCCAGTTTCAACAAGAAGGTGTCAACTGCTAACGGCGCCAGATATTAGCAATCAACGTGGACCTGCACACATATACAAATAACTTTGCTCCCAACGAGTACAGAGAGGTTGTCAATCCCTCCGGCCTTGTAGTTTACAAAGGATCAAACGCAAGTGATAATAGTGCTAGATATAATTGCAATAGTAAATAAAAGCGGAAAAGTAAATAGTGGATGTGATCAATGATGGTAATATGGACCGGAGTCTCATGATGTTCACTAGTGATGTCTCTCTCCCAAAAGACGATAAAACAGCTATGTGAGGTAAAGGAATTACAGCTGGGCAATTGACAGGACCATGTGCGCAAACCAATGCTGACTACATTGCAAGAAAGGTTGAGGTTCAAAGCATGGGCGGTACGCCGAGGTAAGTAGACTGAAATCCATCTGCATCTACTACTAATCATCCACCTTGAGATATCTATCCAGAACATCTCGCTGGTATTAAGTTGCGAGTCCCACCCATAGTCAGACAACTGCATTAAAAGAACTTTGCGTAAAGTAAACAATCCTTGCACCCGCGGGCACAAGCACCGTTGTTTTCCCCCTTGTGGCAACAACACATCCCCTAGACTCATGTTTCTGTCACTCAAACTAGTCATCGAGGGGCATGAACCCACAATCAAGCATAACGTTCCCTCTTGGAGTCACTACGTACTACTTGGCCAAAGCAATAAATAACAACGGAGAACATGCAAGAATTACTTACGAACATAAATATAAAAGAGGTGAATCAAATATATTACTCAAGCACAATCTGAACATAATCTCATAATCCATCGGATCCCAGCAAACTCATCATAGCAACAGCATAAGGATTACATATGTGCCTCGATCATGTAGGGCAGCTCACGAGGACTAATTAGTGAAGCACAAGAACGGGAGGAGAACATCACATAGCTACTGGTCATGGACCCATGGTCAAAGGGAGACTACTCACAACTCATCCGGGAGGCGTCCATGGTGGTGGAGAAGCTCCCGGTGGTGATCCTCCCCTCCGGCAGGGTGCCGGGAAGAGTTCTCCTGGTGCTCCCGATCTTGGAAGCGGCGGCGGCGGCGGAACAGAGATGAGATCGCGAAAAAGAGTTCCCCTCTCGAGGGTTTCAGGAGACGCTTTAAATATATGCCAAAGGGGGGCATCAGCGGAGCCTCGGGGGGCCCAGGCCCCCCCCCCCCCCCGGCGCGGCCCACGGGGGGGCGCGCCGCCAGGGCGCCTGGAGCCCTGGTGGGCCCCCCGGGCTGTACTTCGGACGCCCGGTAGTTTCTGGAACGCTGATTTTTTATATAATTTTCCTGGATTTTTTCTGGCAGTTCTCGTAATGTGAAAACCTGAAATACAAAAACAGCCGAAAACAGAAACTGGCACTGGGGTGCACTGAGTTAATAGGTTAGTCCAAATATGATCAAAAGTGTATGGAAGTGTATAAATAACATAGCAATATCACCCAAAAGAGGCATGGAGCAAGCAGAAATTATAGATACGTTTTGGACGTATCAGCAGCTGATGGGTCTCGAACCCCTCGTTGGTTACCCCAAGTGGAAGGTGTAAGATGCAGTGTTGTGGAAGTGTTTTCCCTTAGCAAAGATGCCAAGGATCGAATCCCCAGAGACTCCTAGGTTCAACAAGTAGGTGTCAACTGCTACGGCGCCAGATTAGTAGCAATCAACGTGGACCTGCACACATATACAAATAACTTTGCTCCCAACGAGTACAGAGAGGTTGTCAATCCCTCCGGCCTTGTAGTTCACAAAGGATTAAAAGCAATGATAGTAGTGATAGATAATGTTTTGCAATAGTAAATAAAAGTGAAAAGTAAATAGCGGATGTGATCAATGATGGTAATATAAACCGGAGTCTCATGATGTTCACTAGTGATGTCTCTCTCCCAAAAGACGATAAAACAGCTATGTGAGGTAAACAAATTACAGCTGGGCAATTGACAGGACCCACGAGCGCAAACCAATGCTGATTACATTGCAAGAAAGATTGAGGTTCAAAGCATGGGCGGTACGCCGAAGTAAGTAGACCGAAATCCATCAATATCTACTACTAATCATCCACCTTGAGATATCTATCCAGAACATCTCGCTGGTATTAAGTTGCGAGTCCCACCCATAGTGTAAACTCAATGCAACAGACAACTGCATTAAAAGAACTTTGCGTAAAGTAAACAATCCTTGCACCCGCGGGCACAAGCACCGTTGTTTTCCCCCTTGTGGCAACAGCACATCCCCTAGCCTCATGTTTCTGTCACTCAAGCTAGTCATCGAGGGGCATGAACCCACAATCGAGCATAACGTTCCCTCTTGGAGTCACTACCTATTACTCGGCCAAAGCAATAAATAACAACGGAGAACATGCAAGAATTACTTATGAACAAAAATATAAAAGAGGTAAATCAAATATATTACTCAAGATCAATCTGAACATAATCTCATAATCCATCGGATCCCAGCAAACTCAACATAGCAACAGCATAAGGATTACATAGGTGCCTCGATCATGTAGGGCAGCTCACGAGGACTAATTAGTGAAGCACAAGAACGGGAGGAGAACATCACATAGCTACTGGTCATGGACTCATGGTCCAAGGGAGACTACTCACGAGTCATCCGGGAGGCGTCCATGGTGGTGGAGAAGCTCCCGATGGTGATCCTCCCCTCCGGCAGGGTGCCGGGAAGAGTTCTCCTGGTGCTCCCGATCTTGGAAGCGGCGGCGGTGGCGGAACAGAGATGGGATCGCGAAAAGAGTTCCTGTTCTGAGGGTTTCGGAGGACGCTTTAAATATATGCCAAAGGGGGGCATCAGGGAAGCCTCGGGGGGCCCAGGCGCCCCCCCGGCGCGGCCCAGGGGGGCGCGCCGCCAGGGCGCCTGGAGCCCTGGTGCCCCCCCCCCCCCCTCGGCTATCCTTCGGACGCAAGGTTGTTTCCGAAATGCTGATTTTTTATATAATTTTTCTGGATTTTTCCTGGCAGTTCTCGAAACGTGAAAACCTGAAATACAAAAACAGCCGAAAACAGAAACTGGCACTGGGGTGCACTGGATTAGTAAGTTAGTCCAAATATGATCAAAAGTGTATGGAAGTGTATGAATATCATAGCAATATCACGCAAAAGTGGCATGGAGCAAGCAGAAATTATAGATACGTTTTGGACGTATCAACATCCCCAAGCTTAATTCCTGCTCGTCCTCGAGTAGGTAAATGATAACAAGAATAATTTCTGTGGTGACATGTTGTTAACCATATAGGACTTTTTATTGTCATATGACAAAAGCTTACTGAGACAATGATTCTAAAGTAATTAAGTTGCCTCATGAGAAAATCACAAATGACTGAAAGTTTTACAATATGAAACTGAAACATCAAAAAGATTTGCAATGAACATGATGTGCAAATATGATAAAGTGATATCTAGCTTGCCCCCTTTAGTGATGCAAAACATAAATGCAGGGGCACCTTCAAGGTTTAAGTGATGACTAGATACAATGATTTCAGAATAAACGATATCACAATCATGCAAAAGACAATGCTACTTTGGGACAATGCACATTACACTCAGAATGACAATCATGCTCTCAGTAGTTGGTGCTTGAAGTGCTAGAGCTTTTTATTTTGAAAACATAAAAGCAATTTTGTCAACGGTAGTAGTACTTCATATGTGTCATGCATAAGACATCCTATAAGTTGCAAGCCTCATGCATCGAATACTAATAGTGCTCGCACCTTGTCCTAATTAGCTCGGATTTCCATGGGTTATCATTGCATTGCATATGTTTCAACCAAGTGTCACAAAGGGGTACCTCTATGCCACCTGTACAAAGGTCCAAGGAGATAAATCGCATTTGATTTCTCGTTTTTGATAGATCTCAACTTGAGGACATCCATACCGAGACAACATAGAAAATAGATGATGGACTCCTCTTCAATGCATAAGCATATTCTCATAAGAGATTGAGGATTAAGGTCCAAGCTAAAACTTCCACCATGATACATGGCTTTGGTTGGCGGCCCAATGTTCTTCTCTAACAATATGCATAGTCATTCAACCCACGGTAAATCACCCTTACTTCAGACAAGACGAACATGCATAGCAACTCACATGATATTCAACAAAAGTGTGACAGTTGATGGCGTCCCCAGAAACATGGTTACCGCTCAGCAAGCAACTTATAAGAAATAAGATACATAGGCAACATATTCTTTACCACAATAGTTTTTAAGCTACTTTCCCATGAGCTATGTATTGCAAGTTAGTTCGCTTAGTACAGGTGTAGGTTAGCAAAAGACTGGGAGCGACCAACTAAGAGAGCAATGACGGTCATAATCATGCAGAGCGACAAAGCAATATTGAATCAGGCATGGTAGTTATATCGCTACTCAAAAACAAAAGATCATCAAGGCTTGACAGACTTTCTTTACAGTCTTAAATATGCGTGAGCATACGCCAAGTCAATCAAAATAAATTCTCGAAGGAAGATATTACTAAACCATACCACATCATAGGCAAACAAATCAAGTTGGTACTCCAATAACACATTGGGAACCCCCCAGCTATTTGAGACTAGCCATAAGAAAACCTGAACTACTAAGCACCATCATGCAAGTAGCATCTTTAACATAGACATATTAAACAATGCAACGGAAGCAAACTCTCTTAATAAGGTGAGCATGGTAATTAAAGAGAGTTCAAGCAACCAACTAAACAAAAGCTCTTTGAAAAGATAAGCATGAATACTAAGAGCAGAGCATAATAGTAGCTATTAAAAGACAAAGAACACACACAGCAAAGATAGACATGAAAATTCTAGGTAGAGGTGGAGCGTGTTTCTCTCCCACATAAAGAATGCTGAGTTTCGACTCGTTATGAAAAACTAAAAAGAAAACTAAAAGCAAGACGCTCCAAGCATAGCACATAACACATGAAGTGATAAAAATATAGTGGAATGAAAGACGAACTGATAATGTTGATGGAGAAGGGGATGCACGGGGGCATCTCCAAGCTTGAGCGCTTGACACTCCTGAATCTTTTTATCATCTTCCCTCGCACACTTGAAAACTCCCTTCATACATAACTCATCGTAATCCGATTAGCGAGGTTAGTACCCCTTAATAAAATAATTATACCTTGCTGGAAATAAAGATATTCTTGAAGTTCTACTGTTTCTCAAGATTGCCAAAAGGTTTTGGCAAAGAAAAAGCAAGCTCTTGGTTTGCAAAATGAAGGAAAGGCAAAACAGGACAGAATCTGTGAAAAACAGAACAGCAGGTAGTAATTGATCTGTTCGAGATACTTCTGCAACTCAAATCAAAAAACTCAGAACAGATGCACGAAAGACAATTATATAGAGAACGCTGTCGAAAAAATTCAGACCAAAAAGATGATCTGGTGATTTTATACGAATTTTTCTATCCAAGGACAGAATCTGTTTCCTGGACAGCACCTCACAACTTTTGAACTTTCTAGCAATCAGAGGCTATACTTGGCACAAATATGAAAAGCAAAGATACAATGATGATGCTACAGCAGTAAACAACATCAAGACACAACAAAATAAAAAAAATTATTCATTGGGCTGCCTCCCAAAAGCGCTTTCTTTTATGCCTTTAAGCTAGGCATAATGCATATATCAAGTTGTATCAATTGAACCATCATCAAGATCATCAAAAAGCTCTTCAATAATACAACTAGTCTTAAGAGGACTCTCAAATAAAGATCTCATAGAGATACTTCTAGGTAGAAGACCAAAAGGATAAAAGTCAAGGGAAGATTCATTTATAAATTTATCAAAGACAGGTGTTTCTTCCAAAGTCTTTACAGTTTCAACCCCTTTGGCAATAGGTGGATTATTTTTAGAACGGGGAGCCTTTGGAACGTGAACGAACTTAGGCTCCCTCTTTGCCGGAGTTTCTACCTTTTTGGTTTTGATCGAGGAGAAAGTAGTTCCTAGAGTATCAAATATTTCCTCAATCTTATCTACCCTAGAAGAGTCCAAGTCATGGAATTTGATGGTCTCCAAAATTTTAAAAAAATTATGCATGGAGCTATCAAGCCTATTCAAATTCCCTTGGATCTTACGATCCAACTCATTTATCTTATTAATGCTTGGCATCTCTAGCTCTATCTTTTCAAGTTTTTTTCATAATGTGAGCTAGAGTGATGTCCTCTCGAATGCTAACGACAGGGAGATTCCCAACAAGATTTTCAATAATACTAAGAGACTCCCAAACTGGGGCCTCTAGGAAATTCCCATTGATAGCAGTATCTAGAATAAACCTATTCCAGGAAGTAATTCCAACATAAAAATTTCTGAGTAAGATAGTAGTAGGTTGCTTCTTAGTGGCTCTTTTTTGTGAATCATTAATTCTATACCAAGCATCTTTCAAACTTTCCCCACCTCTTTGTTTAAAGGTGAGAACTTCTGCCTCGTCAAAGACAAAAGGACTCGACATAATGACAACTAAAGAACGAGATAACTATTTTTGTGATTTTCGATAAAAAGGTACTAAAGCAAAAATGAAAGGTAAACTAACAAGACTAAAAAGCAAAGGTAAAAGATAGCATGCAACTCCCCTATCCTGAAGAGTGGAGTCCCCAGCAATGGCGCCAGAAAATACTCCTTGATGGGCCTCGAACCCCTCGTTGGTTACCCCAAGTGGAAGGTGTAAGATGCAGTGTTGTGGAAGTGTTTTCCCTTAGCAAAGATGCCAAGGATCGAATCCCCAGAGACTCCTAGGTTCAACAAGTAGGTGTCAACTGCTACGGCGCCAGATTAGTAGCAATCAACGTGGACCTGCACACAGATACAAATAACATAGCTCCCAACGAGTACAGAGAGGCTGTCAATCCCTCCGGCCTTGTAGTTCACAAAGGATTAAAAGCAATGATAGTAGTGATAGATAATGTTTTACAATAGTAAATAAAAGCGAAAAGTAAATAGCGGATGTGATCAATGATGGTAATATTGACCGGAGTCTCATGATGTTCACTAGTGATGTCTCTCTCCCAAAAGACGATAAAACAGCTATGTGAGGTAAACAAATTACAGCTGGGCAATTGACAGGACCCACGAGCGCAAACCAATGTTGATTACATTGTAAGAAAGATTGAGGTTCAAAGCATGGGCGATACGCCAAAGTAAGTAGACCGAAATCCATCAATATCTACTACTAATCATCCACCTTGAGATATTTATCCAGAACATCTCACTGGTATTAAGTTGCGAGTCCCACCCATAGTGTAAACTCAATGCAACAGACAACTACATTAAAAGAACTTTGCGTAAAGTAAATAATCCTTGCACCCGCGGGCACAAGCACCGTTGTTTTCCCCCTTGTGGCAACAGCACATCCCCTAGACTCATGTTTCTGTCACTCAAGCTAGTCATCGAGGGGCATGAACCCACAATCGAGCATAACGTTCCCTCTTGGAGTCACTACCTATTACTCGGCCAAAGCAATAAATAACAACGGAGAACATGCAAGAATTACTTATGAACAAAAATATAAAAGAGGTAAATCAAATATATTACTCAAGATCAATCTGAACATAATCTCATAATCCATCGGATCCCAGCAAACTCAACATAGCAACAGCATAAGGATTACATAGGTGCCTCGATCATGTAGGGCAGCTCACGAGGACTAATTAGTGAAGCACAAGAACGGGAGGAGAACATCACATAGCTACTGGTCATGGACTCATTGTCCAAGGGAGACTACTCACGAGTCATCCGGGAGGCGTCCATGGTGGTGGAGAAGCTCCCGGTGGTGATCCTCCCCTCCGGCAGGGTGCCGGGAAGAGTTCTCCTGGTGCTCCCGATCTTGGAAGCGGCGGCGGCGGCGGAACAGAGATGGGATCGCGAAAAGAGTTCCTGTTCTGAGGGTTTCGGAGGACGCTTTAAATATATGCCAAAGGGGGGCATCGGGGAAGCTTCGGGGGGGCCAGGCGCCCCCCGGCGCGGCTCAGGGGGGGCGCGCCGCCAGGGCGCCTGGAGCCCTGGTGCCCCCCCCCCCCCGGCTGTCCTTCGGACGCAAGGTTGTTTCCGAAACGCTGATTTTTTATATGATTTTTCTGGATTTTTCCTGGCAGTTCTCGAAACGTGAAAACCTGAAATACAAAAACAGCCGAAAACAGAAACTGGCACTGGGGTGCACTGGATTAGTAAGTTAGTCCAAATATGATCAAAAGTGTATGGAAGTGTATGAATATCATAGCAATATCACCCAAAAGTGGCATGGAGCAAGCAGAAATTATAGATACGTTTTGGACGTATCAGCAGCCCATCCCTTGACCACGGTGGTTTCCCTCTGCCTCTTCCCCCACCTCTCGTCCATATAGCGCTTAGCGAAGCCTTGTCGGAGTTCCGCTGCCACCACCACCACTACGATGTCATGTTGTATCATATCTCATCTACCTCTTCTCCCTTGCTTGCTAGATCAAGGAGGAGGAGACATCATCGAGTCGTACGTGTGCTAAACTCGGAGGTGTCGCACGTGCGATACTTGGGTCAGATTGGATCGGGACACGAGTACGACTACGCCAACCATGATCTCTAGATGTTTAACGTGTTTGATCTACAAGGGTATGTGGACTCACTCCCCACTTGTAGCTATGCATCCCGTAGATTGATCTTAGGTGTTCGTAGGATTTTTTTGATTTTCATGCTTCATTCCCCATCAGGAGAGTGGGGCGGTGGGTGCGGGATTCCTCCTTGGCGGACCATGGAGAAATACGGTGTGAAGGAGAGAGGGCGACATGGAGAAGATGAGGTGTGCCCAACAATGGACATCATATTATTATTTTTGGAATGCACGACATTCAATTGTATGTTACAATGTGGAAATGGCTCAGAAGGCATTGGATCCACCTTCTTGGCTCGAGGGGGGTGGGAGGCGCCACGGGCGACGCATGCCTCTTACCCCTTGATGGGGGTGGCGGATCGACACAACCATGGGGTAGGGGATCCGGGCGGAGAGCGGGGCAGTTGGTGGGGAGCTCCTCCTTGGCGGTCCGTGGAGAAGTACGGTGTGAAGAAGAGAGGTTGCCATGGCGAAGGTGTGGTGGGCGTCATCCGATTTTAAAGGAGAGGGCTCCAGCAAGAAATGTCCCTCTACGGAGGGAAACCAAGCGGAAAGGGGAGGGTCCGGTAGGAAAAGGAAAGACTGCGCCGTGGGGTGTGGTTTTTGTGTTGGGCCCACATGTTGGAGATAACATGAAGAATTGTCTCGACAACCACATTTCCCTCGAGGGAGAGGGGGGAGGCGGGCGAGTAGCTGATCGGCGCGAACATGAGGGGATGGGATCGGGATGGAGAGTGGGCGGCTGGTGGCGGACTCCTCCGTGGCGGTCCGAAGAGAAGTATGGTGTGTAGGAGAGAGGGCTCCATGGCGAAGATGAGGTGTGCCCAACAACGGACATATTGGATCTATCTTTTTGGCTCTGATGTGTGTGTGTGCGCGTGCGCGTGCGTTCGTCCGTGTGTGTGGGTGTGCGTGTGGGTGTGGGTGTGCGT
>LR738715.1:161358835-161399722 GCA_902687465.1 Secale cereale | reverse complement strand
ACACCGCCGGTGGGCGTTCATCCGGTTTTAAAGGAGAGGGCTCCGGCGAAAAATATCCCTCTACGGTGGTGTAGGATCAAAAGTATGTCTAGAGGGGGGTGATTAGACTACTTGACCAAATAAAAATCTAGCCTTTTCCCAATTTTAATTCTTGGCAGATTTTAGCAACTTAGCACAAGTCAAGCAATCAACCTACACATGCAATTCTAAGAGTATAGCAGTGGAAAGTAAAACAATTGCATATGAAGGTAAAGGGAGGAGTATGAGGGAGCAAACGCAATGTAGACACGGAGATTTTTTACGCGTGTTTCCGATAGGTGGTGCTATCGTACATCCACGTTGATGGAGACTTCAAACCATGAAGGGTAACGGCTGCGTGAGTCCACGGAGGGCTCCACCCACGAAGGGTCCACGAAGAAGCAACCTTGCCTATCCCACCATGGCCATCGCCCACGAAGGACTTGCCTCACTAGGGTAGATCTTCACGAAGTAGGCGATCTCCTTGCCCGTACAAACTCCTTGGTTCAACTCCACAATCTTGTTGGAGGCTCCCAAGTGACACCTAACCAATCTAGGAGACACCACTCTCAAAAAGGTAATAGACGGTGTATCGTTGATGAACTCCTTGCTCTTGTGCTTCAAATGATAGTCTCCCCAACACTCAACTCTCTCTCACAGATTTGGATTTGGAGGAAAGGTGATTTGAGTGGAAAGCAACTTGGGGAAGGCTAGAGATCAAGATTCATATGGTAGGAATGGAATATCTTGGTCTCAACACATGAGTAGGTGGTTCTCTCTTAGAACAGTGAGTGGTGGAAGTGTAGGTATGTTCTGATGGCTCTCTCCACGAATGAAGAGTGGGTGGAGGGATATATATAGCCTCCACACAAAATCTAACCGTTACACACAATTTACCAAACTCGGTGGGACCAAATCATGAAACTCGGTCAGACCGATTTAGTTCATAATGTGACCGTTAGGCATTTCGGTGGGACCGATATGATCAACTCGGTAGGACCGATTTCATTAGGGTTAGGGCATAACGTAATCTCGGTGAGACCGATTACACAAACTCGGTAGGACCGATTTTGGTAATAAGCTACACGGAGGGTTGGTCAGGCAAACTTGGTGGGACCGATTCGCTCATTTCGGTGAGACCGGAATGTTACGAAGGGGAAACAGAGATTTTGCATTGCGAACTCGGTGGGACCGATCGCTCATCTTGGTTAGACCTAAATGTTACGAAGGGGAACAGAGAGTTTGCAATCCCATCTCGCCGAGACCGAGATCCCTTTTGGTGAGACCGAAATTATTAGGGTTTACTGGCAGTGGCTATGTCAAATGAACTTGGTGGGGCCGGATAGAACTTTTCGGTAGGGCCGAGTTTGACTTTTGGTTTGGGACATATGTGGGTGTGAGAAAGTGGTTGAGGGTTTTGGAGCATATCGCTAAGCACTTTGAGCAAGAACCCATCAAGCAACATCTCATCCCCTTTTAATAGTATTGGCTTTCCTATTGACTCAATGTGATCTTGGATCACTAAAATATAAAATGTAGAGTCTTGAGCTTGAGCCAATATGTGTCCTTAGCATTTTGAGGGGTCCACATTCCTAATCCATTGCCATGACAATCATTGAACTTTCTAAAAAGATCACCTTGAAAGAGCATTAGTTCAATGAGCTATATGTTGTTAGGAATTACCAAAACCACCCAGGGATAGTTGCACTTTCAATCTCCCCTTTTTGGTAATTCATGACAACATATAGATCAAAGCTTCGAAAAATGATAATAAGATTTAAATACGTCATCGCTTTGAGAAGTATGTGTTAAGCAAGAGCTCCCCCTAAAATTGTGCATTATTTAAAATTTGCATTTGAATGCAAATGCACAATAGATTAGGATCATGGGTTACTCTTCCATGTCACATACATCTTGGTGGACTGCTCAAAATGATATAAACTAAAAACATGCACTCATCACCAAGCAAAGTGAATGATCATAAAGAGATATGAAGGATAATGTCATTCAAGCAAGCATTAAGGTAGCATATGATCAATCACATGATCAAACAAGTATCTCACACACGGACATAGAGTATCAAGCAAACACACAAATGAAGTTCAACCAAATAGCAAGAGACCAAGAAGCAAAACACTCTTTCTCGAAGCCTATGATCTATACATATTTCTCCCCCTTTGGTAACAAGTTACCAAAAATTTTGAAAATGCATAATGCTATGCGTCTCTCAGGCTTGATCTTCGAGAGGTGGTGTAGAGAGAACTCCAAGGACGAAGGCTTCAGATGATGTAGTTGGAGGTGGTGGAGTGGCTGCTGGAGGTGGCACTGAAGCTGTAGCTGCTGGTGCTGATGTAGTAGCTCTTGTATCAGGTACATGCACTGCAGCAGACCTCTGACCTCTAGGCACTCTCTGAAAGGCATCTGTGGTAGCGTGCCCTCTCCTCCCTTCTGCTTCCTCCTGGAGCTGCTCAACTGCAGACTGTATCTCTATCACTTTCAGATCAAGACCATAGAACTTTGTTTCAATGATCCTCTCCAAGTTCTTTTGATTCCGAGTCAGGGTGGCCAAGCCCTTCTCAATCCTCATAGTTGCTTGAATCAGAAATGCCATTTGATCTTGCTTTGACTTGAGGGACACCTGAGATGCTTCTTCAACACTTCGCATCTTGGCGGCTTTCTGAGCTCTAGCTTTGGCTCTCTTCTCCTGTGCTTGCACTGATGAAGGTTCATTCTCATCCATGACAACTGTGTTGTCCTCAAAGTCAGGATATAGGGGCAGATGTTCCTTGTCCAACAAGTATATACATGTGCCCATATTGGAGTTGATGAGCTCCTGAATGTGTGGAGCATACCCACATGATCTCTTCTGATATGCGGCTGTCCTCTTGATTGTTTCAACAATCAGACTCATGACCTTGAATTTCCGAGGGACATCAAAAATGTGCAGCAAGTTGATTGAATGTCCTCTGATCATCTTGTGATCTCCAGATTTGGGCAATAAAGTATGCCTCAAGATAGTGTTGATTGTAGTTAGACCAGACAACAAGAAGTGTACAGATCCAAACTGATGTGTTTCCAATGCTTTGTTAGGGATCTCTTTGTACATGTTAGCCATGGAGTTGTGGTCTTGCTTTATTTTGGCATAGACATCTAAGTCATCCTCATGCTCTTTAGGGGCTTTAATCAGCTTGGCCCACTCATCAACAGTTGACTGGTGCCTCGTACCTTCAGACATCCATACAATTCTACCATTAGGATAAAAGTGAGCTGTGGAGTAGATTTTCATGATGAGTTCATCATTCCATTTGGTCAATTTCTGACCCACAAACTTTTCAACACCACATGCTTTGAAACTTTCAAGCACACTTGGGAAGTGATCTTCATTGTCCTTGATATAGTCCCAATCAACCCATCTCATGTCACACACTATGGGCTTCTTGACAAGCAGAATTGTCTCATAGAAGTCTTGCTGTTCTTTTGTATGAAATCTGTAGTCCACAACAGTCCTTCTCCTCACAGCATATGGATCACTTTGTCTCCATCTTCTGAGACCTGCATCCTTCCTCAAATTCATGTCCTCGGCAACAATATGAGTATTATCATTATCAGGGATCTTGGGCTTGAGCTTCATAAGCACTTGGGCTTGAGCATCTTCATCAATCTCAGGCACTGGGGCCTTGTTCTTCTCTGAAGCTGGAATGTTTATAGTGCTTCTCTTGGGTGCAGACTTGGTGGCTTGAGCAGCTTTGGGAGCAGTCTTGGGCTTTGAAGGTGCAGCCCCAGACTTGATTGCATCTCCCATAAGCTTCTGAGCTTTAGGTGCTGGTGCAACAACCTCTTCTTCTTCTTCTGCAGCTTCATCATCATCATCCTCTCTCATGGATGGCTTGCCAATCACTCTGGTTGTGGTCTTTCTTGCTCTCTTCTTTGCTCCTGCTAGCTCATCATCTCGGGTTTCAAGTGTGAAAACCATAGCCTCTTGAGTAGAGGCTCTGGCCTTTGACATTGGAATCCTCTTGGCATGTGCCTTCTTGTTCAAGCCTGGCTTTGTTGCAGCAGTTGTGCCATACTCCTTTCTGAGCACCTTCTTCTTTGAAGTGGCCTCATCAGCAACAAAATCCTCATCATCACTATCAGAAGTCTTCTTCTTTTTTGTCTTGGTAGCTGCCTTGGGCAAGTTGCTAGCTGTGCTCCTGCTACCCTCATCAGAGCTGCTAGAGGGACTAGTGCCCCCAAGTTAACTTGCTCCTCAGACAAGTTCTGGCTGTCACTCTGATTAGACATCTTGGCAAACACACTGACAGCAGACCCTGTGAATAGATGTAGATGAGGTAGAGTGGATAAGCATCACAAACTGCAGAGTTTTTGCAAAACAGATGACTCAAAACTTAGTTTTAGTTCTCTAATGAAAGCATTTCGGAGCTACCGATTTGTTAAACTCGGTGATACTGAAGCAATTCTGGAACCTACACTGGTGAACTCGGTCAGACCGAGTCACAATTCGGTGGCACCGAGATTTCTAGGGTTTCAGAGATAGTTGAACTCGATCGCACCGATTTGCAATTTTTGGTCAAACCGAAAAATCACATGTGCAATGGCCTAAGACAAATCGGTGAGAACGATTTCTACAACTCGGTCGGTCCGAGGTGAGTTCGTCGGAGACCTAACCCTAAATTTTTCGAATCAAAACTATTCTAAGGATGTTTCTGCTGGACAGGATGATTTCAATCATGGCAAGAATCATGGCAAAGCAATGTGCTACGAATCAGAGTTAAGGAATAGCACAAAGATCAAGTTCATACCCTAACTCGATGGTGAACTTGCTACGGCGGCAACGGCGGGGCAGATTGCCGTTGACAGCGGCGGAGACCAGCGATGGGAGGTCACTGGCGGCGAGGAGATGATCCGGAGACCCGAGCAGGTAGAGAAGGTCACGCGCGGGCGAGAGGTTTTGGAAAGTTTTCCAAAATACGACCCGTTGGTATATATAACCTGACCCTGTCGATGTGACCGAGTGGAACAACTCGGTGGCACCAAGATGCAAAACTGCTAGCAGTTACTGCAACTCGTTGCGACCGAAAAGTTCAAATCGGTTGCACCGAGATTGAAAACCTAGATCAACTTAGTGAACTCGGTGTGACCGAAGTGGATGACGCGGTCATACCGAAATGCACAAAGAGGTTTTGGAAGTTTAAGTCTATGACGAATCGGGGACTCTGAGTGCTCCTCACACAAAGTGGTTCGAATCTGACTTGATCAAACTTTGTGATGTAGCATGAATAGAGTTTGAGACAAGAAAAGCATATATATCTAGAGGGGGTTCTTAGGCATTCTTTTCCATCCATTTGGCAAAAGAAAGAGAGTCAAACAATCAAAGCAACAAATGGATGTCCTCGAATGGGAAAAATATGCATTCAACATGCTCACACAATAAGATAGCAAATGGAACATGTGGCAAAGCATGCACAACCATTCTAGCATCTATCAAGCAATTGGCGATGACTAGGTCATCTATAAATGAGTACATTGACTTAGGAGTCCAATGACAACATTTGATCATAGGTCATACTCATCGTTTAAGCACAAGTGGAGTTACCACTTTTACATAAAGCATTGTTGTGTTCACATCATTAGAGTTGCCTTCGAAGGAAATATGCCCTAGAGGCAACAATAAAGATGTTATTTGTATTTCCTTATATCATGATAAATGTCTTTTATTCATGCTAGAATTGTATTAACCGAAAACTTAGTACATGTGTGAATACATAGACAAAACAATATGTCCCTAGTATGCCTATACTAGACTAGCTCATTGATCAAAGAAGGTTATGTTTCCTAACCATAGACATGAGTTATCATTTGATCAACGAGATCACATCATTAGGGGAATGATGTGATGGACTAGACCCATCCGTTAGCTTAGCAATATGATCGTTTAGTTTTACTGCTATTGCTTTCTTCATGACTTATACATGTTCCTATGACTATGAGATTATGCAACTCCTGAATACCGGAGGAACACCTTGTGTGCTATCAAACGTCACAACGTAACTGCGTGATTATAAAGATGCTCTACAGGTGTCTCCGAAAATGTTCGTGGTGTTGGCATAGATCAAGAATAGGATTTGTCACTCCGAGTGTCGGAGAGGTATCTCTGGGCCCTCTTGGTAATACACATCATAATAAGCCTTGCAAGCAAATGACTAATGAGTTAGAATGAGATGATGTATTATGGAATGATTAAAGAGACTTTCCAGTAACGAGATTGAACTAGGTATTGAGATACCGACGATCGAATCTCGGGCAAGTAACATACCGATGACTAAGGGAACAAGGTATGTTGTTATGCGGTTTGACCGATAAAGATCTTCATAGAATATGTAGGAGCCAATATGAGCATCCAGGTTCCGCTATTGGCTATTGACCGGAGATGAGTCTCGGTCATTTCTACATAGTTCTCGAACCCGTAGGGTCCGCATGCTTAACGTTTGATGACGATCGGTATTATGAGTTTATGAGTTTTGATGTACCGAAGGTAGTTCGGAGTCCCGGATGAGATCAAGGACATGATGAGGAGTCTCAGAATGTCCGAGACATAAAGATTGACATATTGGACGGCTACATTCGGACACCGGAAGTGTTCCGGGTGATTTCGGAGATAACCGGAGTGCCGGAGGGGTTACCGGAAACCCTCGGGGAAGTATTGGGCCTTAGTGGGCCTTAGGGAAGAGAGAGGGCAGCAGCCCAGGAGGTGACGCGCCCCCTCCCATGGGGAGTCCGAATTGGACTAGGGGAGGGGGCGCGGCCCCTCTTTCCCTCTCCCTCTCCCTCTCTTTCCTTCCTCCTTTCCCCTTCCTAGTAGGACTAGGAAAGGGGAGTCCTAGTCCTACTAGGAAGAGGACTCCTCCTCTCCTTGGCGCGCCTAGGGCCGGCCGGCCTCCTCCCCTTTCTCCTTTATATACGGGGGCAGGGGCACCCTAGAACACACAAGCAACATTGTTTTAGCCGTGTGCGGTGCCCCCTCCACAGAAACACACATCGATCATACCGTTGCAGTGCTTAGGCGAAGCCCTGCGTCGGTAGCTTCATCAAATCCGTCACCACGTCGTCGTGATGACGAAACTCTCCCGTGAAGCTCAACTAGATCAAGATCTCGTGGGACGTCATCAAGTTGAACGTGTGCTGAACGCGGAGGTGTCGTACGTTCGGTGCTTGATCAGTTGAATCACGAAGACGTTCGACTACATCAACCGTGTCACTAGATGCTTCCGCTTTCGGTCTACAAGGGTACATAGACACACTATCCCCTCTCGTTGCTATGCATCTGGTAGATAGATCTTGCGTGATCGTCGGATTTTTTTTAAATACTACATTCCCCAACAGTGGTATCAGAGCCAGGTCTATACGTAGATGATATGCACGAGTAGAACACAAGTAAGTTGTGGACGATACTAGTCATACTGCTTACCAGCATGTCATACTTTGATTCGACGGTATTGTTGGATGAAGCGGCCCAGACCGACATTACGCGTACGCTTACGCGAGACTGGTTCTACCGACGTGCTTCGCACACAGGTGGCAGGCGGGTGTCAGTTTCTCCAACTTTAGTTGAATTAAGTGTGGCTACGCCCGGTGGTTGTGAAGGTTAAAACAACACATACTTGACGAAAAATCGTTGTGGTTTTGCATGCGTAGGTAAGAACGGTTCTTGCTAAGCCCTTAGCAGCCACGTGAAACTTGCAACAACAAAGTAGAGGACGTCTAACTTGCTTTTGCAGGGCATGCTGTGATGTGATATGGTCAATACATGATGAGTTATATGTTATTGTATGAGATGATCATGTTTTGTAAAGTTATCGGCAACTGACATGAGCCATATGGTTGTCGCTTTATTGTATGAAATACAATCGCCATGTAATTGCTTTACTTTATCACTAAGCGGTAGCGATAGTCGTGGAAGCAATAGTTGGCGAGACGACAACGATGCTACGATGGATATCAAGGTGTCGCGTCGGTGACGATGGTGATCATGATGGTGCCTTGGAGATGGAGATCAAAAGCACAAGATGATGATGGCCATATCATGTCACATATTTTGATTGCATGAGATGTTTATCTTATTTTGCTTAGTACGATGGTAGCATTATGATATGATCCCTTAAAAAATTTCAAGGTATAAGTGTTCTCCCTGAGTATGCAACGTTGCGAAAGTTCATCGTGCCGAGACACCACGTGATGATCGGGTGTGATAAGCTCTTTGTTCACATACAACGGGTGCAAGCCAGTTTTGCACACGCAGAATACTCGGGTTAAACTTGACGAGCCTAGCATGTACAGACATGGCCTCGGAACACTGGACACCGAAAGGTCGAGCGTGAATCATATAGTAGATATGATCAACATAAGATGTTCACCATTAAAAACTACTCCATCTCACGTGATGATCGGACATGGTTTAGTTGATTTGGATCACGTGATCATTTAGATGACTAGAGGGATGTCTATCTAAGTGGGAGTTCTTTATTAATATGATTAATTGAACTTTAATTTATCATGAACTTAGTCCTGATAGTTTTTGCATATCTATGTTGTTGTAGATCAATGGCACGTGCTACCGTTCCCTTGAATTTTAATGCGTTCCTAGAGAAAGCTAAGTTGAAAGATTATGGTAGCAATTACACGGAGTGGGTCCGTAACTTGAGGATTATCCTCATTGCTGCACAGAAGAATTATGTCCTTGAAGCACCGCTAGGTGACAAGCCCCCTCCCGCTAATGTAGATGCTTTGAACGTCTGGCAGACGCGGTCTAATGACTACACGATAGTTCAGTATGCCATGCCTTACGACTTAGAACCGAGACTTCAACGACGTTTTGAACGTCATGGATCATATGAGATGTTCCAGGAGTTGAAGTTAATATTTCAAGCAAATGCCCGGATTGAGAAATATGAGATTTCCAATAAGTTCTACAGCTGCAAGATGGAGGAGAATAGTTCTATCAGTGAACACTTGCTTAGAATGTCTGGGTACTACAATCATATGACTCAACTTGGATGCTAAGTTGACGAAGATAGTGTTATTGATAGAGTTCTTCAATCACTGCCACCAAGCTATAAAGGCTTCATGATGAACTATAACATGCAAGGGATGCAGAAGACAATTCCCGAGCTCTTCACTATGCTCAAAGCTGCGGAGGTAGAAATCAAAAAGGAGCATCAAGTGTTGATGGTTAACAAGACTACTAGTTTCAAGAAAAAGGGCAAGGGAAAGAAGGGGAACTTCAAGAAGAATAGCAAGAAATTTGCTACTCCCACGAAGAAACCCAAGTCTGGAGCCAAGCCTGAAACTGAGTGCTTCTACTGCAAAGGGTCTGGACACTGGAAGCGGAACTGCCCCAAGTATTTGGCGGATAAGAAGGATGGCAAGATGAACAAAGGTATATGTGATATACATGTTATTGATGTGTACCTTATTAATACTCGTAGTAGCACCTGGGTATTTGATATCGGTTCGGTTGCTAATATTTGTAACTCGAAACAGGGGCTATGGATTAAACGAAGATTGGCTAAGGACGAGGTGACGATGCGCGTGGGAAATGGTTCCAAAGTCGATGTGATCGCCGTCGGCACGCTACCTCTACATCTACCTTCAGGATTAGTTTTAGACCTGAATAATTGTTATTTGGTGCCAGCGTTAGGCATGAACATTATATCTGGATCTTGTTTATTGTGAGACGGTTATTCATTTAAATCTGAGAATGATGGTTGTTCTATTTATATGAGTAATATCTTTTATGGTCATGCACCCTTGAAG
Organism: Secale cereale; assembly: GCA_902687465.1. Lineage (NCBI taxonomy): Eukaryota > Viridiplantae > Streptophyta > Magnoliopsida > Poales > Poaceae > Secale > Secale cereale. The sequence goes on along the minus strand of LR738715.1, from coordinate 161,389,891 downwards.
AGTGGTCTATTCTTGTTGGATCTCGATCGTAGTGATACACATATTCATAATATTGAAGCCAAAAGATGCAAGGTTAATAATGATAGTGCAACTTATTTGTGGCACTGTCGTTTAGGTCATATTGGTGTAAAGCGCATGAAGAAACTCCATAGTGAAGGACTTTTGGAATCACTTGATTATGAATCACTTGGTGCTTGCGAACCATGCCTCATGGACAAGATGACTAAAACTCCGTTCTTCGGAACAATGGAGCGAGCAACAGATTTGTTGGAAATCATACATACTGATGTATGTGGACCGATGAGTGTTGAAGCTCGTGGCAGGTATCGTTATTTTCTGACCTTCACTGATGATTTGAGCAGATATGGGTATATCTACTTAATGAAGCACAAGTCTGAAACATTTGAAAAGTTCAAAGAATTTCAGAGTGAAGTAGAGAATCATCGTAATAAGAAAATAAAGTTTCTACGGTCTGATCGTGGAGGTGAATATTTGAGTTACAAGTTTGGTCTTCATTTGAACAATGTGGAATAATTTCACAACTCACGCCACCTGGAACACCACAGCATAATGGTGTGTCTGAATGTCGTAACCGTACTTTATTGGATATTGTGAGGTCTATGATGTCTCTTACCGATTTACCACTATCATTTTGGGGTTATGCTTTAGAGACAGCTGCATTCACGTTAAATAGGGAACCATCTAAATCCATTGAGACGACACCTTATGAACTGTGGTTTGGCAAGAAACCAAAGTTGTCGTTTCTTAAAGTTTGGGGCTGTGATGCTTATGTGAAAAAGCTTCAACCTGATAAGCTCGAACCCAAGTCGGAGAAATGTGTCTTCATAGGATACCCAAAGGAGACTGTTGGGTACACCTTCTATCACAGATCTGAAGGCAAGATATTCGTTGCTAAGAATGGATCCTTTCTAGAGAAGGAGTTTCTCTCGAAAGAAGTGAGTGGGAGGAAAGTGGAACTTGATGAGGTAATTGTACCTTCTCCCGAATTGGAAAGTAGTACATCACAGAAACTAGTTCTAGTGATTCCTACACCAATTAGTGAGGAAGCTAATGATGATGATCATGAAACTTCGGATCAAGTTACTGCTGAACTTTGTAGATCAACCAGAGTACGTTCCGCACCAGAGTGGTACGGCAACCCGGTTCTGGAAGTCATGTTACTACACCATGATGAACCTATGAACTATGAGGAAGCGATGATGAGCCCAGATTCCGCAAAATGGCTTGAGGCCATGAAATCTGAGATGGGATCCATGTATGAGAACAAAGTGTGGACTTTGGTTGACTTGCCCGATGATCCGCAAGCCGTCGAAAATAAATGGATCTTCAATAGGAATGCCGACGCTGACGGTAATGTTACTGTTTACAAAGCTCGACTTGTTGCGAAAGGTTTTCGACAAGTTCAAGGAGTTGACTACGATGAGACTTTCTCACCCATAGCGATGCTTAAGTCTGTCCGAATCATGTTAGCAATTGCCACATTTTATGATTATGAAATCTGGCAAATGGATGTCAAAACTGCATTCCTGAATGGATATCTCAAAGAGGAGTTGTATATGATGCAACCAGAAGGTTATGTCGATCCTAAAGGTGCTAACAAAGTGTGCAAGCTCCAGCGATCCATCTATGGACTGGTGCAAGCATCTCGGAGTTGGAATATATGCTTTGATGAGGTGATCAAAGCATATGGTTTTATACAGAGTTTTGGAGAAGCATGTATTTACAAGAAAGTGAGTGGGAGCTCTGTAGCATTTCTGATATTATATGTGGATGACATATTATTGATTGGAAATAATATAGAATTTCTGGATAGCATAAAAGGATACTTGAATAAGAATTTTTCAATGAAAGACCTCGGTGAAGCTGCTTACATATTGGGCATCAAGATCTATAGAGATAGATCAAGACGCTTAATTGGACTTTCACAAAGCACATACCTTGATAAAGTTTTGAAGAAGTTCGAAATGGACCAGTCAAAGAAAGGGTTCTTGCTTGTGTTACAAGGTGTGAAGTTGAGTAAGACCCAATGCCCGACCACTGCAGAAGATAGAGAGAAAATGAAAGTCATTCCCTATGCCTCAGCCATATGATCTATCATGTATGCAATGTTGTGTACCAGACCTGATGTGTGCCTTGCTATAAGTTTAGCAGGGAGGTACCAAAGTAATCCAGGAGTGGATCACTGGACAGCGGTCAAGAACATCCTGAAGTACCTAAAAAGAACAAAGGATATGTTTCTCGTTTATGGAGGTGACAAAGAGCTCATCGTAAACGGTTACGTCGATTCAAGCTTTAACACTGATCCGGATGACTCTAAGTCACAAACCGGATATGTATTTTTATTGAACGGTGGAGCTGTCAGTTGGTGCAGTTCCAAGCAGAGTGTCGTGGCGGGATCTACGTGTGAAGCGGAATACATAGCTGCTTCGGAAGCAGCAAATGAAGGAGTCTCGATGAAGGAGTTCATATCCGATCTAGGTGTAATACCTAGTGCATCGGATCCAATGAAAATATTTTGTGACAACACTGGAGCAATAGCCTTGGTGAAGGAATCCAGGTTTCACAAGAGAACAAAGCACATCAAAAAGACGCTTCAATTCCATCCACTATCAAGTCAAGGAGGGACACATAGAAATTTTCAAGATACATACGGATCTGAATGTCGCAGACCCGTTGACTAAGCCTCTTCCACGGGCAAAACATGATCAGCACCAAGACTCCATGGGTGTTAGAATCATTACTTTGTAATCTAGATTATTGACTCTAGTTCAAGTGGGAGACTGAAGGAAATATGCCCTAGAGGCAATAATAAAGATGTTATTTGTATTTCCTTATATCATGATAAATGTCTTTTATTGATGCTAGAATTGTATTAACCGAAAACTTAGTACATGTGTGAATACATAGACAAAACAATATGTCCCTAGTATGCCTCTACTAGACTAGCTCATTGATCAAAGATGGTTATGTTTCCTAACCATAGACATGAGTTGTCATTTGATCAACGAGATCACATCATTAGGAGAATGATGCGATGGACTAGACCCATCCGTTAGCTTAGCACTATGATCGTTTAGTTTTACTGCTATTGCTTTCTTCATGACTTATACATGTTCCTATGACTATGAGATTATGCAACTCCCGAATACCGGAGGACCACCTTGTGTGCTATCAAACGTCACAACGTAACTGGGTGATTATAAAGATGCTCTACATGTGTCTCCGAAAGTGTTCGTGGTGTTGGCATAGATCAAGAATAGGAATTGTCACTCCGAGTGTCGGAGAGGTATCTCTGGACCCTCTCGGTAATACACATCATAATAAGCCTTGCAAGCAAATGACTAATGAGTTAGTAACGAGATGATGTATTACGGAACGAGTAAAGAGACTTGCCAGTAATGAGATTGAACTAGGTATTGAGATACCGATGATCGAATCTCGGGCAAGTAAGATACCGATGACAAAGGGAACAAGGTATGTTGTTATGCGGTTTGACCGATAAAGATCTTCGTAGAATACGTAGGAGCCAATATGAGCATCCAGGTTCCGCTATTGGTTATTGACCGGAGATGAGTCTCGGTCATGTCTACATAGTTCGCGAACCCGTAGGGTCCGCACGTTTAACGTTTGATGACGATCGATATTATGAGTTTATGAGTTTTGATGTACCGAAGGTAGTTCGGAGTCCCGGATGAGATCACGAACATGACGAGGAGTCTCGAAATGTCCGAGACATAAATATTGATATATTGGACGGCTACATTCGTACACCGGAAGCGTTCCGGGTGATTTCGGAGATAACCGGAGTGCCGGAGGGGTTACCGGAACCCCCTGGGGAAGTATTGGGCCTTAGTGGGCCTTAGGGAAGAGAGAGGGCAGCAGCCTAGGAGGTGGCGCGCCCCCGCCCATGGGGAGTCCTAATTGGACTATGGGAGGGGGGCGCGGCCCCTCTTTCCCTCTCCCTCTCCCTTTCTTTCCTTCATCCTTTCCCCTTCCTAGTAGGACTAGGAAAGTGGAGTCCTAGTCCTACTAGGAAGAGGACTCCTCCTCTCCTTGGCATGCCTAGGGCCGGCCGGCCTCCTCCCCTTTCTCCTTTATATACGGGAGAAGGGGGGCACCCTAGAACACACAAGCAACATTGTTTTAGCCTTGTGCGGTGCCCCCCTCCACAGAAACACACCTCGGTCATACCGTTGCAGTGCTTAGGTGAAGCCCTGCGCCAGTAGCTTCATCATCTCTCTCACCATGTCGTCGTGCTGACGAAACTCTCCCGTGAAGCTCAACTGGATCAAGAGCTCGTGGGACGTCATCAAGTTGAACGTGTGCTGAACGCGGAGGTGCCGTACGTTCGGTGCTTGATCGGTTGAATCGCGAAGATGTTCGACTACATCAACCGCGTCACTAGACGCTTCCGCTTTCGGTCTACGAGGGTACGTAGACACACTCTCCCCTCTCGTTGCTATGCATCTAGTAGATAGACCTTGCGTGATCGTCGGATTTTTTTAAAAATACTAAGTTCCCCAACAGCTTTAGCTCAATTGATTAGAGTAAAGCTCCCCCTAGATGTGTTATCCCCCCTAAGAGGGATGAACTAACCTTGAGTTTTTTCGATTATGACTTCATGTAGGTGTTGAAAATGTAGATGCTCAATGTTGGTGTAGATCATTTGGAGCAATCCATTGGAGTGAGTTGCACTTTCAATATCTACACGGGTTAGTCCCACAAGGAACAAACAAGGATATCCATGGACATAGAGTGAATTGCACACAAGATGATGTCCATGAAAGCATTAGGTCACCTTGTCCCTTGTCTTACCAACAAGAGGGTTTTTGACTCCTTGAACTAGTGCAAGATATGGAAGTTGTTTGCACTTGTCCTCGCCAAAATGAAATGAGTGAAGTATGTTGGTGGAGTCACCCTCAAGAACTCTCTAGTTCTTCTTCTTCGGGATCCACACCATCTTGATGGGAATCCTTGGAGTTGTAGTCGTACTTGATGAAGTAGAACTTGATGTAGTCTTGGGAACCCACTTGACCAAGGCCTTAGGAGCTTCTTCAAATGTATCAATCTCCTCTTGAAGCTTGTCCTTGCCCTTTAGCTTATGGTCTTGTGGTGGAAGATCATCTTGTGCTTGTTTCCCTTGAATAGAAGTAGGATCATACTTCTCTTGTTGAGGTACAAACTTCGTCTTGGGGTATTGATCTTCTTCCCACTCAACTCCATTGGCATTGAACTTTCGTTCAAAACCAACACCTTGATTCTTCCGGTGTCTTCCTTTCTTGCGTACAATTTACTCAAATTGCTTACTCCCGGCAAGGCTCTTGTAAACACCTTTCTCTATAATTCCCTTCAATAAGCTATTTTCTTGCTCAAGTGTAACTTGGCTAAGAGAATCATTAGTGGAATCAAGAGAACTACTAGAAGCAACATCATTGGATTTATCATGATTGTTGTTACTACTAGAGGAAGAACCTTTCTTATTCTTGTTGCTAGATTTTACTTGTGGCATGTAAGTAGACAAGAGTAAACGCTTGGCAATGTAAGAAGAACTTTTCTTGCGAAGATCATCATTGATTGCCTTTAAGAACTCATGCTCTTGCTCAAGGTTGAGCTTTTCAAAGCGTAACTTCTCATGAGTCCTTAAAAGTTATCGATGATCTTCCAAGGTAGTTTCATGAGCTAACTTAAGAGTGTTTAATTCTTTAGTTAGACGCTCAATCTTCTCCTTATCATTGTCATTCGTTTTATCTTGAGTAGCATGATTAATAGCAATTTCATCATTCATCACTATTGCTACCAACAAGTAAATCATCATCTCCTAGCAAGTCATCTTCATCACTATTAAAATCAAGATACTCGGGTGTGATACCTTAGGGCCTTTAGCCATGAAGCATCTTCCAATTCCTTCATTTGGTGAGTCAAATATGTCGTAGGAGTTGGTTGACACAAGAGAAATTCCGGCAACACCTTCATCTTGAGTATCTTTGGAGTCGGAGTAATAGCTTCTCCCGGAGTGGTCATCGGAGTCGGAACCGGATACCCATTCACCAACGTGAGCTTGATGTCTTCGTCTTGTATAGCTCCTTGATGATTTGTCCTTCCTTTCCGAATCTTTGCTTCTCCGAGAAGGTCTTCGTTCATAACGACCATCTCTACTACTTCTCTCTCTTGGAGGTGATTCTTCTCTTCTACTTCTCCTTTTAGGTGAGTTTTCTCTTCTTTTGTGGGGAGCCGTACACTCATTGGAGTAGTGTCCGGGTCTTCCACAATTATAGCAATTCAGATCACGACTAGAAGATCTTTTGTCATTGTAGGACCTTGACTTGGAACTTCTCTCTTTGCTTCTATTCTCGTAGAATTTGTTGAAGTTCTTCACTATTAAGCTCAATTCTTCATTTGAAGACTTGTTTCTCACTTGATGATGTAGGAGCATCACATGAGGCTTTGTAAGAACCACTAGACTTGTTGTGAAGCTCTTCTTTATCCTTGAGTGACATCTCATGAGCAACAATTCTTCCAATGACTTCCATTGGCTTGAGATCTTTGTAATTGGGCATCATTTGGATCAATGTGCACACGGTATCATATTTTCCATCCAAGGCTCTTAGGATCTTCTTGATGATGAATCTGACGGTCATTTCTTCGCTTCCTAAGCCGGCAATCTCATTTGTGATGAGAGCAAGCCTAGAGTACATTTCAGCGACACCTTCACCATCCTTCATCTTGAACTTGTCAAGTTGACTTTGAAGCACATCCAACTTGGATTCCTTGAAGGAGTCAGTACCTTCGTGCATATCAATCAAAGTATCCCAAATTTCCTTTGCATCCTCAAGACGGCTGATTTTGTTGAATTCTTCGGGGCACAATCCATTGAAGAGGATATCGCAAGCTTGAGCATTGTATTGCAGCATCTTCAACTCTTCCGCGGATGCTTCACGATTCGGTTCCTTCCCATCGAAGAATTCACCTTGCAAACCAATACACACAATAGCCCAAACAGCGGGGTTATGTCCAAGAATATGCATTTTCATCTTATGCTTCCAACTAGCAAAATTAGTACCATCAAAGTAAGGACCTCTACAGTGGTAACTTCCCTCGCTAGACGCCATACTCTCCTAGGTTGTGAAACTAAGGCTATGATCACCAAAGCTATGGAAATCAAGGTAAATGGAGACCAAAGCTCTGATACCACTTGTTGGATCAAAAGTATGTCTAGAGGGGGGTGATTAAACTACTTGGCCAAATAAAAATCTAGCCTTTTCCCAATTTTAATTCTTGGCAGATTTTAACAACTTAGCACAAGTCAAGCAATCAACCTACACATGCAATTCTTAGATTATAGCAGCGGAAAGTAAAACAATTGCATACAAAGGTAAAGGGAGGAGTTTGAGGGAGCAAATGCAATGTAGACACGGGGATTTTTTACGCGTGGTTTCGATAGGTGGTGCTATCGTACATCCACGTTGATGAAGACTTCAACCCACGAAGGGTAACGGTTGCGCGAGTCCACGGAGGGCTCCATCCACGAAGGGTCCACGAAGAAGCAACCTTGCCTATCCCACCATGGCCATCGCCCACGAAGGACTTGCCTCACTAGGGTAGATCTTCACGAAGTATGCGATCTCCTTGCCCGTACAAACTCCTTGGTTCAACTCCACAATCTTGTTGGAGGCTCCCAAGTGACACCTAACCAATGTAGGAGACACCACTCTCCAAAAGGTAATAGAAGGTGTGTCGATGATGAACTCCTTGCTCTTGTGCTTCAAATGATAGTCTCCCCAACACTGAACTCTCTCTCACAGATTTGGATTTGGAGGAAAGATGATTTGAGTGGAAAGCAACTTGGGGAAGGCTAGAGATCAAGATTCATATGGTGGGAATGGAATATCTTGGTCTCAACACATGAGTAGGTGGTTCTCTCTCAGAACAATGAGTAGTGGAAGTGTAGGTATGTCCTGATGGCTCTCTCCACGAATGAAGAGTGGGTGGAGGGGTATATATAGCCTCCACACAAAATCTAACCGTTACACACAATTTATCAAACTCGGTGGGACCGAATCATGAAACTCGGTCAGACCGATTTAGTTCATAATGTGACCGTTAGGCATTTCGGTGGGACCGATATGATCAACTCGGTAGGACCGATTTCATTAGGGTTAGGGCAAAACGTAATCTCGGTGAGACCGGTTACACAAACTTGGTAGGATCGATTTTGGTAATAAGCTACACAAAGGGTTTGTCGGGCAAACTCGGTGTGACCGATTCGCTCATTTCGGTGAGATCGAAATGTTTTTTTTTAACCTCTCCCACTGTGATTACCTTTCAAATATTACAATGTACATGGACCGAAATGTTACGAAGGGAAAATAGAGAGTTTGCATTGCGAACTTGGTGGGACCGATCGCTCATCTCGGTTAGACCGCAATGTTACGAAGGGAAACAGAGAGTTTGCAATCCCATCTCGGTGAGACCAAGATCCCTTTCGGTGAGACAGAAATTATTAGGGTTTACTGGGAGTGGCTATGTCAAATGAACTCGGTGGGGCCGGATAGAACTTTCGGTAGGGCCGAGTTTGACTTTGGTTTGGGACATATGTGGATGTGAAAAAGTGGTTGAGGGTTTTGGAGCATATCGCTAAGCACTTTGAGCAAGAACCCATCAAGCAACACCTCATCCCCTTTTAATAGTATTGGCTTTCCTATGGACTCAATGTGATCTTGGATCACTAAAATATAAAATGTAGAGTCTTGAGTTTGAGCCAATATGTGTCCTTAGCATTTTGAGGGGTCCACATTCTTAATCCATTGCCATGCCAATCATTGAACTTTCTGAAATAATCATCTTGAAAGAGCATTAGTTCAATGAGCTATATGTTGTTAGGAATTATCAAAACCATCCAGGGATAGTTGCACTTTCAGGTGGGAAACCAAGCAGGAAGGGAAGGGTCTGACAAGGAAAAGGAAAGTGTGTGTTGTGGAGTGGGGTTTTTGTGTTGGGCTCGGCAGTTAAGACGATTGAATTTTGGGGAGCCTGCTAGGTCCCCATTTGACCTGAACTTGCCCGGATGTAAAGAAATAAATGAACTTCGACTATGAAGACGACATTTGTCATTTGTTTGATTCATTATTTATATTCATTGTAGCTCGTAGTAACGTACATGCGTTCTACTAGTGTATTATATTGATGCTACATTATCACATGTTGGCATATATATTTTGTCACGTGATAGGAGGGTGCGAGACTGGTGTATTTTTGTAAGTTGGTTGTTTCGGATTAATTTGTGAAAGCATTGACCTGTTAAAATCATGAACCAAATTCAGAAATGAACACTCACTTGAATAAGAGAGATCCTTGAGAAATTGTTGACCACCACAAAAATTAGAAACTCAATGTGAAATCATATTGATGCTATGGTGTTGCGTGTTGGCATTTAACTTTTGTCGGTGATGATAGTGCGTGAGAGACTGATATATTTAAAAAAATCCAGAACAATCCTATTTCCAAAATCCAGTTTGAAATTTTGAATTTTAGGCGTAGTTCATGCGAGCCAAGCAAAGTTTGAGTACTAAAGTCTTCTTTGACTCATCTGGTGTGGCGGAACTCTTGGGAACCAACGAAGCCTCATAGTCCTGACACAACTCTAACTCGAAAAAACAGGAGGGTGTATTCTACGGATTTGATACGTAGCATGAGTGAGAGTTGTTCGAGGAGCCAGTCCACGGCAGATCGCAAGTGGCGACTGTTCTTAATTTATGTTTGGAAAACCAAGTAGCAGCCGGTTGCTGAGCTTCATTTTGTCGTGCGAGATCGGTGGTTTGGGGCCTTTGGCGTGAGCGGAGCTGTGGTCTGGTTGACCACTCGCTCGAGTCATACGACGTTCGCTCGCGTATGGACTACGAGTTTCTCAAAAAGGAAAAAAAAAAAGGAGTAAGAAAAAAAATCATTTGTTTGCGTCATTCATAGAGTGTCAAATCTCAACCATGCGCAAACCAACTGTGGTTAGATGGTTAGAGAGAGAATGGTATCCCGGTCCATCAGGGTTTAAGTCCTGGTGCTCACATTATTGCTGAATTTATTTCAGGATTTCCGATGATGTGCGTTCAGTGGGAGAAGACGTTTACGTCGACGACGAGGCGCCTACAATGACTATGTAAATCTTAAGATGATATGCCGGCTTAGTCTTTCGAATGTGTTCATAAGGATATAGTGTGCGTTCGTAAGAGTGAGTATATGCACGCATGTACTCCCTCTCTCTCAGTTTATAAGGCGTGCGCGTATCCCTAGGTCGTCAATTTAACCAACCTAATAGAAGTCATATATTACAAAAATATATCATTATAAACTTCAGATGTTCTATTTTCAAAGGGTATAATTTTTGTGTAGTTTATATTACGATGATCAAATTGACAACCTAAAAGTACGCGCACGCCTTATAAACTGAAACGGAGGGAGTATAAGCGCTTGCATCTCTACTATGTTAAGAAAAATCTCAACCATGTGTGGGGACCAATGGCTCGATGGCGTTGGTGGTCTGATTTGTGAGGCACGCAATTTCCTCCCCCTCTCTCAAAAAAAAAAAAAGAGGCACGCATTTTCTTGGGTAAATGTCATGCCATTGTAGTACTCCACAAAGAGCTTGAGTTTGATGTGTTGTCTGTTTCCGCAAGTCTCCAAATAGGTAGTGCCTTCATGAACTTTCTCTACTGGTTATCGATAACTATCGATTGGTGTACGCTCTACCGTTAATCAGTTCATCCAAAACTAGAGAAAGCACCCCGATCTACTTACATCTTAATCTAACATATCACCCCACGAAATGCGGTCCAAACTACTGTAGTTTTTTTTTTTCTAGAACAGCTACTACAGTTCAGTGTGGCTACTTTTGAAAATTAAGAAAGAGGTCGGCATGTGCGCTCTCGGCCAAAATGGTAGGGCTCTTCAATCAGTTCGTGCCCACCCCTAAGCCCAGTACCGTACCAGTGTAGTACCGCGCCTAGCGACTAGCAGTACCCAAAAGAAAAAGGCCGCTTCAATCATCCAACAACGAAACAGTAGCAGCACTCGCTCATAAGGTTGCCCCCCATGCCTAAGCAGTGGTGATCGCTAGTGCTACGCTTTTTTTTCCCGAATGATCTGCTTCAGCGTGTTACTAACTGCCAGCAGCTCGGGAATCATACGAGCGGCCCATCGAAATCTGGCCACGAGGAAATCGTTTTCCGGGTCAGATTCGGCGTAAATGCGACCCAACTGTGTGATGCAAATGTTGTCGCCGGATCAACCAAACAATCAAAGTTAAGCGTCGGTCAACCGCAACAAGATATGGCCAGCAGAGAAAGGTGTACGTGCAACACGACACGTCCACCAACGGCCGTGCGGCGAGACCTGTGGCGCAGCAGCGTTTCTCGCTTTCCGCGTCGTGGACGGACGCGCACCTCCCACTCCCACATTTCCGGGGCGGCCGGCCACGTCGCTCTTGTTCATAAAGGCGCATCATGGGTCCGGAGAAGATCGGGGCGGCCTGCGGCGCCGTCCGATGCGCATCTGACGGTCAGGCGTGGGTCGTCAGGGATTCGCCATGAATACGCCGATGACGACGGCTAACTGGTTGACGGGGTAGCTAGCATGGTTGTACACACGACGGAGGATGCTAAGCAAGATTTGGGTCACTTGTAGGAGTGGTCGGCAGTAGCTAGTCGGCACGCGTGATGATAATGGCAAAAGGTGTCATGTCAAACTGGCTAAATACTTCGAAATGATTGTTGAGAACTACTAGGGCAGGGTCGAAATGCCCTTCCCTAAGCCTTTGCCTAACTCGCCGTTCTCAGAATCTTCTGAATCAGTATCATCCGTGGTTGTGTCTGTTGGCGTGGCTGAAATGAACAAAAAGCGAGACGATTCAAATCGATTGATATATGACATGATCTTTTCTACTCCCTCCGTTAGTTTTTATAAGACTTTCAGACAGCTTGCTTTGTATGTTTTGTATGTCTGAATGTCTAAAACGTCTTATAAAAATTAACAAAGGTAGTATCAATAATACTGGGTTCGGTGTAATACTACACCTCAGTGCCCCTGACCTGAGTCACTGACTACTGTCTTGACAATATTATTTTGGATTTCCGCTGTCTCTGTCCTTCTTCCTTTCTGGAAGTAACAAACAAAATGCCAGCGAGAGCCAAAGGAGGAATCTCAAACTCAAAGCATCAGGTAACACGAAGCAGTTGAGCAAATGATCTTCAACTCCAACTTGGGTGTACTCCGTATAATATAAAATCAGGCGAGAGCAGCAAACTAAAAATCCAGACGAACGACCAAAAGCCACAAGAAAAGCGACAAGACTGAGACACCTCAGTGCCCGGCAAGATTTTGAAATCCATTACAGAAGTGGGGCTACTCCTCCGTCAAGCCAGTTCATGGCATCACAGGACAAAATACTGCAGTAGCTTTGGATATTCACTACCAAAAATTCAAAATGGAAAAGAATTACACTGTACTGACCAGAGGTATTTCGCACCACCTTTCATGCTACAACAAACACAAGTATTTCAACATCGGCTCGGCCAGTATGGGGCCAGGCCAGATATAAAACTCAATCAGTCGCCGGTAACATTTTTCACCATCATGTTGAAGAGAACCACTTATTTGTATAGACTACGGGGGCTCCTTCGATTCTCCAGCAGCAATTTACATAGCAACAACAAGCATCAGCATTTTGTGCACAGCTGGGAGCATCCATGCTATCTCAACAGTGGCCCTGGATTATTCATGGGCCTTTGAATCAGAGTTTGTTGCCAGCAAGGAAAGCAAACGATCAACCAGCAGGCTGTACTCTGCTCCACCGGCTGTCGTCGTCCTTGAGCTGTTGGATATAGCTGTATCGGTTTTCTCTGATGTAAGTTACTCCAGACCATATCCCTCTAACAAGAAGGATGCTTACGAACACCATGCTTCCAAATGTGCAGACCACCTGCGCAGAAAATACAAACAAGTTACTGAAAGAAAAGACTAAAAGTTGAACTTGCCACAAGCATCAATGCAACGTTTCAGACAAACTGTAAATTCATCGTTCTGATAAATCTCAACTATGGACTTTGCCGTATCTCCCTGAAATGCAAAGTCTGTAAGTTAAAGCTTTGAGAGGTACTCCCTCCGTTCGGAAATAAGTAACGCTACATGGCAAGTACATTACGTGGAACCATTTAGCTTGCCCAATAAATGCAGTGCGCGGGTAGCTGGGTACCTTCCAAAAGCTGAATAATATAACCTTGATTAATATCTCGAAAACAAATGCACACATGCCAATGAATGCAACTAGTGATTTTTCGTGCCTCTGTTTTAGGCAGCTGGAACCCTAACTGGTGTATTGATTGCACGAATCAACTACCAGCGTGACATCAATTTCTTGGCTAGCAGGTAACCACAAATATGATATAAAATATGTATGCATTCAATAGATTATGCTGGCAACGTAACTGATATCCAGAATTTGAAATCCGGGCTACGTGTTGATTCTACAGCCATATTTCTGATTCTGGTTGGTTCTGTCACCAGTCACTATAAACACAGGCTGGAACTAGCTTACATGAAATACAACCGGTCATGCAGCACTTCAAAATGTTATTGATGTTCATGCCCATATAGTGTGAGGACTCTGCTAACCCTGAAGGGGAGAGATGCAATTTCGCAGGCTCAACCAACACCCTGGAGGGTTACCTTGGATTACTGTTTCTCATCCAACAAAATTCCAGTAAATAGAAATACAAAGTAGAATCCATCCCAGATGCTAAGGGTGTGATAATGAAGTATGGGGCATCTTGCAAAATAAAAGGCTGAATTGCAGAAACAGGAAAGACTGGTTCAAAATCCGTGTCCATGGACCATACATGGAATAGACAAGCCAAGAAAGTGACAGTATCATTACACGAGATGAATGGCGTAAGCCATAAGGTCATCTTCATGTCTTGGTGGGTACTGTTTAACTGTGCAAGTGCCAAATATACTTAACTATTTGCATGCCAGGAAAGTTTCCTGCTGGCGACTCAGTAGAATCCTCATAGAGTGGTCACTGAATTAGACTCTGTGTATGTGGTACAGACCATGAACTTAAAGGTTGATGATCCCTGTAAGCTTGGCGTTTTAATCCAGGAAGGAAAAGAGCTGCCGCAGCAAATCAGTTACGAGGGAAGTAGAGATGAAAAGAAACAGAACAGGGTTCTTCATTAACTAGCTCAGAATGTTTGGCTTAACAAGGTTCTCACTTTTCCATCACAATAAATTAACCTATCCACAGAAATAAGGTTGCAACTTTTAACTGCTGCAGAATTTTCCAAAAAATTAATTGCAATTTGCAAGCCCAGCTACTAGTCAATTTGTGTGACAGAGTCCCCTCTGATTTAATTCTGTTGAGTTAACCCACAACTACCTGTAGCAGTCAGTTTAATTGTGTCTGTCACATCACTAGTAGAAAATAGAATGGGCCTATCTAGGGAATTACTGTGTAACATGAAATAAGCAAAAAAGTGCTAGAAAAAATGGGCTAGAGGGGTTAGATTGCACAAACCAAATAATAGACAGGCTTAAAAAGAACTTCAAGGTAGAAATTGTTGGCTGCACAGAATCAAACAGTACAGAGACATAAGCTGCAACTTTACATTTTCTATCGCAAACTGAGAGTGGTGGATCTGTACCATCTACCACAGGGTTACTGATCTGACACGTAACAGCATTAAACCAGCATAGATAGCTTTGGTGGCTGAAAAGAAATCAACAGCGGGGAATTTTAAGGGTCATTTACCAATAAGCAAAACACCACGTCTTGCACAAATGTTTTGGCCTCATTTCACCAATCTATTATATGCACAGCAGTAACATCCTGCCTCTGGCATCCTATGATCCAACCTGATGCCCTGATGGCCTGAAGAATGCACCTTCCCTGAGTGATTAATGCTTCTCCTTGGGCTAGTCCTACTAAATTTCGGGGGCTCTATGTTCTATTTGTACTAAGATCTGGAGCTATCTCACTTGTAAACTCTCCAAGTGAGGAATGCACTCATATATATTCTTGTACTGGACCTATTTTCTAAAAGCAAACGGCGCTGATAACAAGGAAGTCAGTATGTCTTGGTGTGACTAACTATCTGTGCGGTCTTACACATCTATTGAAACATTCACTTTTGAGCGACTGCCTAAAAGAAAACCGGGGCAACCCCCTCACCATTTTTAGAAAACATCCATCAACCCAACAAAGCGACGACCTCACTTATATCGGGCCAATTAATTGACATATAGCTCCAACCATATGGAGTCAGCAACAATAACAACCACCCATTTTACTGCCCGTCAAATTAGCTACCTATGCCAAAATTTCAGAAACCAAGGTTCCTATACATGTTAAGCATTTTCTAAGCAGACAAGTAAAGACTACTCAATAATTCTTCCTCACTGCCTAAGAAAACGGTAGCCAAACCAGTACGTATTTGTTCTCCGAACCAACATGCCCTCTAGAGACAGAAATAAATCAGACAAGGAACACAACGCTTTGTTCATATCAAGAGCACCACATCAGCACTGAATCGACATTTCATCAAGTACTTCCCAAGCAGACAAGTAAAGACTGCCACATCAATAGGCACTAGCTGTCTTCCTCAGCTCTCACTGCCTAAGCAAACAGAAACAAAGAGTACCTATTTGTTCCCTGCACGAACATGCCCTTTCGAAGCACAAACCAGTGACTATCCCATGATCATACAGCATCACAACCATTTGTTGCGCATAGAAACACTGAATCAGAAATAGTATATGCCCACAATTTTGAAACAGGGCATCAGACAGCTTATATGTGAAGGAATTCCTCACCTCAAGAAGCCCCTTCAGGATCCACAAGAAGGTGAGAACCAGCACACCATTGACCGAGAACTTCACCTGCACGCGCATAAACACGGGGACACCAGATCACGCACAAATCCAGTCGAGATCTCCATGCCGCTGATTCCGGGCAAACATATAACAAATTCATTCAAGCTAATAAAGCAAGCAGCGAAACGGACCAGCTCAGCGGGGACGGAGGGCGGCAGCACGGACCTGGCGGCGCGGCGCGCGCGGCGGGAGGCCTTCCTGAACACCGAGTGCAGGAACCGCGCCAGGAGGTCCAGGCTGCGGTCGTCGTCGTCGTCGTCCGCGTCGTCCTCCTCGTCTCCATCTTCCTCCCTCCCGTCCCGGTAGGAGGCGGCTCCCGACAGGTCGCTGACCCAGGGGCGGGCGTCTGGGACGACGACGACGGCGTCGGGATGGCGGCGGCGGGCGGCGCGGAGGAGACGAGTCGGAGGCGGGGCGTGGAGGTGCCGATTGAAGGGGGACGGGGAGGGCTTGAGGTGGCGATGGTGACGGGAGGCGGGGCCAGGGAGGAGAGGGGGGAGGCGGCAGCCGATGGTCGCCATGAGAGAAGGCCGCTGGTGCTCAGCCTGCCAAGGGAAGCTAGTGGTTTGTCCCCCTTTTACATTTTCCTCTTCGTTTTTCACATTAAATTTGGGTTTTTACTGTTCGAAAACTTCACGCCATTTGGAACATTTGGAACTAGTGACACTGTAATTGGGAAATTTAGCATCCATTTTATCTCTACGTGTTACTTGTATTATTACTTGGCTAAGGGTCCTTCCAAATTCAGTTTCACGATTAATTGGAAACTTCGTTGTAGAGCAGTGGGTTTTTGTTTGGCTTCCAGCTCTAAAGAAAGGAAAGTTTTCATGAAAAAGACCACAAGAATGATGATGCCAAAACTATGCTGCTGCTGCTGCTGTTGATGATGATGTCAAAGAAAAAACACACGAACGATCATGACCAGAATAACCACGAAGAGCTTACGCTTAACAAAATCCTTGCTTTAGGTCGGCTCTATCTCTATGCTATATCCACCGTGACATCGAAAACCAGTAGTTTTTTTTTCGATAAGGGGCATTTTATTGAATTGAATTATCGAGTTGATACAATTGCATCAAAAGAAGGCTCGGTCTCTGCATAGCTAGACGCACACAACCAACAAATCCAAAGGTACGAAAACTAAAAATCGAATTACAGCAAAGTTTAAAGCAGCCTATGTCGTGGCAGGCTCTATCCGGAGATCACACCGCCAACCATGGGGGTAGAAAACCTCCCGGACCGTACGCTCCAATCGTGAAGACACCATCATAAAAAGGTCCCTGTCCTTCGGCCTCTGCAGGATAGACCAAGTACGGAGCCATCGCGTAAATATATGAATAACCTGCGTAGGAGAAGAAACACATTTATTATTAAAAATCACATCATTCCTGATAAGCCACAACGCCCAACATAAGGCAACCGCCCCACAAAAATGTGTGCAGAAAATTGTTTATCGATCCCTCGCAACCAGTTAACATGTTACGTGCACTGCGTGGGGGGGATAAGTTTGAAGCTACTTTAACTATGGCCCAGACCGTCCGAGCAAACTTACACTCAAAGAATAAGTGTTTAATAGACTCGTTATGTTGACAAAATACACATTGCTTGCTACCTTGCCAGTTGCGTCGTGCCAAATTATCTCTAGTTAAGATGACCCCTCTATTTAGGAACCAGAGGAATATCTTCACCTTTAAAGGAATCTTGAGCTTCCACAATTTTCTATTATCAACCGAAACCTCACTATGGACCATTGCATCATACATTGACTTGACTGTAAACTTGCCCTTCTGATGCAACTTCCATCGAAAGATATCCGGTTCACCTGACAGCTGAATAACCTCCAGACGTATGAGTAATTCATTTCATGCTGCCAGACGAGGTCCTAATAAGTCCCTAAGGAAATAAATATCAGGGTTTTTTGTCCCAAAACTTGTTTGATCGTGACAAATTTATGTCTTACGATCCTATACAAGCTAGGGTATTGCACCATGAGAGGAGTGGTCCCTAGCCAGGTGTCTTCCCAGAATCAAACCTGAGAACCGTCCCGAGAATGTTTCAAATTGGAGCCTTCATTACCCCACTCCAGAAATGTGAATCGTCGGGTTTTCAATGGACCTGAGAAATAGCTTTGGATCCCACGTACTTGTTACGAATGGTTTCCTGCCATACTCCATTCTCGGTGAGTAGTTTGTATACCCATTTGCTGAGAAGAGCAATGTTTTTAATCTCAAGCTCTTGAATTCCCAGTCCCCCTTGACTTTTAGGTCGACATAATACAGTCCACCTAGCTAGTCAATATATCTTGGATTCGTTATCACACTGCCAAAATTTGACGCCCGAAGACCGACGTCCCAGAAGATTCCAGAGATTCCAGATGTTCCGGGTTCTCCCGTGTGTTTCATTTGTGCTCGTGTTATTTTTTTTTTTTTTGCATTGCATCATGTCATCATGCCATCATGTCATATTTCTTTTGCATCTCAACCTAAATAAATCATGAGGACCTTCGGTCCATTTAAATCGAGGGAAGGATGACTTCTCTTTATAACATATCCTCCCAATATATGGAGCTATATAATATTCCATTTGTTTGGAATTAACCAACACACTTGCATATTTTCCCCATGCCTTCTCTTTCTCTTTTCTTGCCTCTCCTATTTTTCGTGAACCGTGGACATTTTTGCGAGTCCAGGAAAATAACCTCTTGCCTAAATTCTTTCCCTAACTACCCCTTTCTTTTTCTTCTCTCCTTTTTCTTTTTCTTCTCAGTTTTTTTTATTTTTCAGAGGGGAGAGAGAGATAGACCATGGTCTAAGCCCAGCTTGGGCCTCTTTTCGGCCTGCGGCCTCTCCCCCCAGCCGGCCCATCTAGTCCTCCTGGCCCGATCTCCCATCCAACCCTAGCCCGAGCCTCGACCTCTCCCTCTCGTCCTTCTTCCCCCGCAGCCCGCCGCACCTCTCTTCTCATCTCCCTCGTTCCCTCGACCCCGTTTCCCTCGATCCCCTCGCTCATCTCCCTCCGCTCGATCTTCCTTCGGCCCGGACCGCCCCGCCTGGTCCTCCTCGCGTCGGCCCCTTCCTCCCTAGCCCGATCCCCTCGTCGGCCTCCTCCTCCATCGCCCTCGCGTGCCGCAGCCCCGGTGCGCCCCGTCCCCGCGGGCGGCCGTGCCTTGTTCCGCGGCCAGGGGAGCTGCCGCCGTCCGCCGCAAGGTCCCGCGCCTCCTTGCCTCCATCCCCAGCGCCTCGCGCCGGCAACGGCCGCCCCAAGCCGACGCCCCGGCCTCTCCTCCTCGCTCCAGGGAGAGCAGCGCCTCCAGCAGGCCCCGGTCGCCGTCTCCCTCCAGCGCGCGCGCCCGCGCCTCGTCCTCCCGCGCCGGAGCAGTCCGGCCAGAAGCCCTCCAGCCAGCACCCCACGCCCGCCGCCTCGCGACCCTGCGCCTCGCCTCCTTGTTGCTGTCTTCATGGAGCCCGAGCAGGGGTTTTCTTTTGCTAGTTTCGGTTCTGCCAAGTTGCTGCCAAGTGATCGGAGCCTTCGGTTCCACCAAGTACCACTACGTCACAAGAACCAAGACCGACCCCGACAAGTACCACGACGACCCGAACATCTACAAAAAGCGAGCTCCGTGAACGACTACCGTCGCCGTGTACCACTACCGTCGCCAAGACCAAGATGGCGCCAAATGACAAGACGACCCGTGAACGACTACCGTCGACCCTTGAGGACCCCGTGGAACTTACGGACATCAAGTACCACTACGAACCGCCAAGTACCTCGACGCCCGATGTCAAGTTCGACTACAAGGAGAAACGTCAAGTACATCTACGAAACGAGAACGTCTACTTCCACTACCGTCGCCCCGTGTACGACTACGAACGGAACGACTACTTCCACTACGTCCCTCGACGACTCGAACCGCCCCGAAACGAATGTTCCGAAGGTATAACCCCGAGACGACCCCGTGGACGAATGCTTGTTGTGTTGTATGAGATGTTTTCCCTTGTGTGCACCGTGCACATTTATTCTTTTGGCATGCTCCTCGGTTGCCTCGTCGCCGACTCGTGGGAACCCGATGACGGGATCACCCCACCTTTCATCTTGTTCGGCTTGCTCACGCCACCTTTCTTTTGCCCCGGACTCTCAACGAGTTACCGGAACCGAGATGTTGTCGTTGCATCATTTTCGGATCATTGACGTGGCACCCTTTCTTTCCACCACGGTGACAATACTCCATATCTCTTCATGTTAACCTTTAATTAATAAGTTGCATAAAAATTGATCATGTCATCCGCATCATGATAACAACCTTTGGATGTTTAATTGTTGTTTGCTTAAAAATTGCTAAACATGCTCATGGGGATTTTTCCCGGAATTGTTGCTGTTATTTCCGGCCTCATTTAAACTTGCCTGAATAGGTAGTTTGCTCTTGCTTCACCTCTTGCCATGTTAACAAACATTTAATCTTGTCTTGTAAATAAACGAGAGTCAATTAAATAATTAAAAGGTGGTGTTTCGTCAATAGGCAACTCGTTGCATATTGAGCTCCACTTAACTTGTAATACTTGTTTGTGCACTTTGCCATGCCATGCATAATTAAACCGGACATGCATCATACTTGGATGTGCATCGTATGCCATGTTTATGCTTGTGTGTTTACCGTGTTATTTGCTTCTTTCCGGTTGCTTCTCTTGTTAGCTTCGGTTTCGTTCTGGAGTTGTGAGGATTCGCTCGACTATGTTGCTCCCTCTACTTCATGGACTTGTTCTTCTCCCTTGCGGAATCCCAAGCAAGATGATCATACCCTTGGATACCTTTACTACCATTGTCATTGCTTAGTTGTCTCGATGCTATCGTTACATGTCGCGCTACCCATCTTTTATGTCAGCCTCTCCTTGTTGCCATGAAACCTCTAACCTTTGAAACCTTCCTAGCAAAAACCACTGTTTGGCTATGTTACCGCTTGCTCAGCCCCTCTTATAGCGTTGTTAGTTGCAGGTGAAGATGAAGTTCGTTCCAGGAGGGAACTTGTTGTTGGAATGTCACAATATGTTATATTATTTTTAACACACCTATATACTGGGCATGGGTGGAAGGCTTGGCCTTTTGCTCGGTGTTTTGTTCCACTCATGCCACCTTAGGCACCGATAAACCGGCATTATGTTCCTTGATTTTGTGTTCCTTACACGATGGGTGGATGGGGACCCCTTGACAGTTCGACTTTGAATAAAACTCCTCCAGCAAGGCCCAACATTGGTTTTAATTTGCTCATAATAACAACTTAATTAATTAATTAATTAAATTGCATAGGGAGTTAGCGCTACCCGAGGATTCTTTCTACATAGCAGGGGAGGCCAGTGCTGATGGTGTTGGTCCCAAACGGGGGTTCTGCAGGGCCACCTTGGGGAAACCCGAGGTATCTGGTATAACCTGTAGCATCGCCCATCCGGTTGTGGCCTGAGACGAGATACGCGGGGCTACTATCAGGGTGTCGACACACCGGGAGGTCTTGCTGGACTTGTTTTACCATTGTCGAAATGTCTTGTGCACCGGGATGCCGAGCCTGATCGGATTTCCCTAAGATAAGGGGTGATGATATTATATTTATCGCTTCAGCTAATCGTGAGAGCTTGTGATGGGCTAAGTTGGGACACCCCTGCAGGGTTATAATCTTTCGAAAGCCGTGCCCGCGGTTATGTGGCAGATTGGAATTTGTTAATGTCCGGTTGTAGAAAACTTGACAGAGGATCCGAGATAAAACACACAACTGTGTGAGTAACTGTGACTGTCTCTTTTCACTTTGAGAAGAGAACACGGTGGGGTTATGTTGATACGTATGTAGTTCAGGATCTTTAGTGATCACTACTAGTTGCGACCGTTTGCGTAGAAGCTCATCTTATTCTGGTACTCGTAAGTTAGCCACCATATTATGCTTAGCCGCTGCTGCTGAAGAAAATATGCCCTAGAGGCAATAATAAAGTTGTTATTTATATTTCCTTATATCATGATAAATGTTTATTATTCATGCTAGAATTGTATTAACCGGAAACTTAGTACATGTGTGAATACATAGACAAAACAGAGTGTCCCTAGTATGCCTCTACTAGACTAGCTCATTGATCAAAGATGGTTATGTTTCCTAACCATAGACATGAGTTGTCATTTGATCAACGGGATCACATCATTAGGAGAATGATGTGATGGACAAGACCCATCCGTTAGCATATCACTATGATCGTTTAGTTTTACTGCTATTGCTTTCTTCATGACTTATACATGTTCCTATGACTATGAGATTATGCAACTCCCGAATACCGTAGGAACACCTTGTGTGCTATCAAACGTCACAACGTATCTGGGTGATCATAAAGATGCTCTACAGGTGTCTCCAAAAGTATTCGTGGTGTTGGCATAGATCAAGATTAGGATTTGTCACCCCGAGTGTCGGAGAGGTATCTCTAGGCCCTCTCGGTAACACACATCACAATAAGCCTTGCAAGCAAAAGACTAATAAGTTAGTCGCGAGATGATGTGTTATGGAACGAGTAAAGAGACTTGTCGGTAACGAGATTGAACTAGGTATGGAGATACCGACGATCGAATCTCGGGCAAGTAACATACCGATGACAAAAGGAACAACGTATGTTGTTATGCGGTTTGACCGATAAAGATCTTCGTAGAATATGTAGGAACCAATATGAGCATCCAGGTTCCGCTATTGGTTATTGACCGGAGATGAGTCTCGGTCATGTCTACATAGTTCTCGAACCCGTAGGGTCCGCACGCTTAACGTTTGATGACGATCGGTATTATGAGTTTATGAGTTTTGATGTACCGAAGGTAGTTCGGAATCCCGGATGAGATCATGGACATGACGAGGAGTCTCGGAATGTCCGAAACATAAAGATTGATATATTGGACGACTATATTCGGACACCGGAAGTGTTCCGGAAAAGTTTCGAATTTAACTGGATTGCCGGAGGGGGTTACCGGAACCCCCCACGAGGGGGGATGGTCCATAGTGGGCCTTGAAGGAAAGGAGAGAGGCAGCCCATAGAGGCTGGCCGGCGCCCCACCAGGGGATCCTAGTTGGACTAGGATTGGGGGCGCCACCTCTCCCTCTTTTCCTTTCCCTCTCTTCCTTCTTGGTGGACTCCTACTAGGAATAGGATTGCAATCCTATTTCTAGTAGGATTGCCCTAGCCGCACCATAGGAGGCCGGCCAGCCCTCCTCCCTTGCTCCTTTATATACGGGGGCAGGGGGCACCCAAAGAAACACAAGTTGAATTGTTCCAGCCGTGTGTGGTGCCCCCCTCCACAGAAACACACCTCGGTCATACCGTCGCAGTGCTTAGGCGAAGCCCTGCGCCGGTAGATACATCATATCCGTCACCACGCCGTCGTGCTGACGAAACTCTCCCGTGAAGCTCAACTGGATCAAGAGCTCGTGGGACGTCATCAAGCTGAACGTGTGCTGAACGCGGAGGTGCCGTACGTTCGGTGCTTGATCGGTTGAATCGCGAAGAAGTTCGACTACATCAACCGCGTCACTTGACGCTTCCGCTTCCGGTCTACGAGGGTACGTAGACACACTCTTCCCTCTCGTTGCTATGCATCTGGTAGATAGATCTTGCGTGATCGTAGGAAAATTTTAAAATACTACGTTCCCCAACAGTGGTATCAGAGCCAGGTCTATGCGTAGATGATATGCACGAGTAGAACACAATGAGTTGTGGGCGATACTAGTCATACTGCTTACCAGCATGTTATACTTTGCTTCGGCGGTATTGTGAGATGAAGCGGCCCGGACCGACATTACGCGTACGCTTACGCGAGACTGGTTTCACCGTTACGAGCACTCGTTGCTTAAAGGTGACTGGCGGGTGTCTGTCTCTCTCACTTTAGCTGAATCAAGTGTGGCTACGCCCAGTCCTTGTGAAGGTTAAAACATCACATACTTGACGAAACATCGTTGTGGTTTTGTATGCGTAGGTAAGAACGGTTCTTGCTAAGCCCGTAGCAGCCACGTAAAACTTGCAACAGCAAAGTAGAGGACGTCTAACTTGTTTTTGCAGGGCATGTTGTGATGTGATATGGTCAAGACATGATGAGTTATACGGTTTTTGTATGAAATGA
Organism: Secale cereale; assembly: GCA_902687465.1. Lineage (NCBI taxonomy): Eukaryota > Viridiplantae > Streptophyta > Magnoliopsida > Poales > Poaceae > Secale > Secale cereale. Next base: position 161,365,828 of record LR738715.1, on the reverse strand, counting down.
TCATGTTTTTGTAATGTTATCGGCAACTGGCAGGAGCCATATGGTTGTCGCTTTATTGTATGAAATGCAATCGCCATGTAATTGCTTTACTTTATCACTAAGCGGTAGCGATAGTCGTAGAAGCAATAGTTGGCGAGACGACAACGATGCTACGATGGAGATCAAGGTGTCGCGCCGGTGACGAAGGTGATCATGACGGTGCTTTGGAGATGGAGATCAAAAGCACAAGATGATGATGGCCATATCATGTCACATATTTTGATTGCATGTGATGTTTATCTTATTATGCTTCTTATTTTGCTTAGAGCGACGGTAGCATTATAAGATGATCCCTTACTAAATTTCAAGGTATAAGTGTTCTCCCTGAGTATGCACCGTTGCGAAAGTTCGTCGTGCCGAGACACCACGTGATGATCGGGTGTGATAAGCTCTACGTTCAAATACAACGGGTGTAAGCCAGTTTTGCACACGCAGAATACTCGGGTTAAACTTGACGAGCCTAGCATATGCGGATATGGCCTCGGAACACTGGAGACCGAAAGGTCGAGCGTGAATCATATAGTAGATATGATCAACATAAGATGTTCACCATTGAAACTACTCCATCTCACGTGATGATCGGACATGGTTTAGTTGATTTGGATCACGTGATCATTTAGATGACCGGAGGGATGTCTATCTAAGTGGGAGTTCTTAAGTAATATGATTAATTGAACTTTAATTTATCATGAACTTAGTCCTGGTAGTATTAGCATATCTATGTTGTAGATCAATAGCTCGCGATGTTGCTCCACGTTTATTTTTTATATGTTCCTAGAGAAAATCAAGTTGAAAGATGTTAGTAGCAATGATGCGGAATTGCTCCGTGATCTGAGGATTATCCTCATTGCTGCACAGAAGAATTATGTCCTTGATGCACCGCTAGGTGACAGACCTATTGCAGGAGCAGATGTAGACGTTATGAACGTTTTGACAAAAGCTCGATATGATGACTACTTGATAGTTTAGTGCACCATACTTTACGGCTTATAACCGGGACTTCAAAAAACGTTTTGAAACGCCACGGAGCATATGAGATGTTCCAAGAGTTGAAATTAGTATTTCATACTCATGCCCGTGTCGAGAGGTATAAGACCTCTGACAGTACTTTGCCTACAAGATGGAGGAGAATAGCTCAACCAGTGAGCATGTGCTCAGATTGTCTGGGTAGTACAATTGCTTGAATCAAGTGGGAGTTAATCTTCCAGATAAGATAGTAATTGACAAAGTTCTCTAAACACCATCACCAAGTTAGTAGAACTTCGTGATGAACTATAATATGCAAGGGATGACGAAAGTAATTCCCGAGCTCTTCACGATGCTGAAATCGGCGAAGGTAGAAATCAAGAAAGAGCATCAAGTGTTGATGGTTAACCAGACCACTTGTTTCAAGTAAAGGGCAAAGGGATAGAAGGGGAACTTCAAGAAGAATGACAAGCAAGTTGTCACTCCCGTGAAGAAACCCAAAGCTAAACTCAAGCCTGAAACTAAGTGCTTCTACTGCAAAGGAAATGGTCACTAGAAGTGGAACTGCCCTAGATATTTGGCGGATAAGAAGGATGGCAAAGTGAACAAAGGTATATTTGATATACAGATTATTGATGTGTATTTTACTAGTGTTCATAGCAACCCCTCGGTATTTGATATTGGTTCAGTTGCTAAAGAGTAGTAACTCGAAATGGGAATTGCATAATGAACAGAAACTAGTTAAAGGATGAAGTGACGATGTGTATTGGAAGTAGTTCCAAGATTGATATGATCATCATCGCACACTCCCTATACTTTCGGGATTAGTATTGAACCTAAATAAGTGTTATTTGGTGTTTGTGTTGAGCATGAATATGATTTGATCATGTTTATTGCAATACGGTTATTCATGTAAGTTGGAGAATAATTATTGTTCTGTTTACATGAATAAAACCTTCTATGGTCATACACCCAATGAAAATGGTTTGTTGGATCTCGATCGTGTGATACACATATTCATAATATTGAAGCCAAAAGATGCAAGGTTAATAATGATAGTGCAACTTATTTGTGGCACTGCCGTTTAGGTCATATTGGTGTAAAGCGCATGAAGAAACTCCATAGTGATGGACTTTTTGAATCACTTGATTATGAATCACTTGGTGCTTGCGAACCATGCCTCATGGGCAAGATGACCAAAACTCCGTTCTCCGGAACCGTGGAGCGAGCAACAGAGTTGTTGGAAATCATACATACTGATGTATGCGGACCAATGAGTGTTGAAGCTCGCGGCAGGTATCGTTATTTTCTGACCTTCACTGATGATTTGAGCAGATATGGGTATATCTACTTAATGAAGCACAAGTCTGAAACATTTGAAAAGTTCAAAGAATTTCAGAGTGAAGTGGAGAATCATCGTAACAAGAAAATAAGAGTTTCTACGATATGATCGTAGAGGTAAAATATTTGAGTTAGCGAGTTTGGCCTTCAATAAAAACAATGTGAAATACTTTCACTACTCACGCCACCTGGAACACCACAGTGTAATGGTGTGTCCGAACGTCATAACCGTACTTTATTAGATATGGTGCGATCGATGATGTCTCTTACCGATCTACCACTATCGCTTTTGGGGTTATGCATTAGAGACAGCTACATTCACGTTAAATAGGGCACCATCTAAATCTGTGGAGATGACACCGTATGAACTGTGGTTTGACGAGAAACCTAAGCTGTCATTTCTTTAAGTTTGGGACTGTGATGCTTATGTGAAAAAGTTTCAACATGATAAGCTCGAACCCAATTCGAAGAAGTAAATCTTCATAGGATACCCAAAAAGAAACTGTTGGGTACACCTTCTATCACAGATCCTAAGGCAAGGTCTTTGTTGCTAAGAGTTGATCCTTTCTAGAGAAGGAGTTTCTCTCGAAAGAAGTGAGTGGGAGGAAAGTAGAACTTGATGAGGTAATTGTACCTTCTCCCGAATTGGAAGGTAGTACATCACAGAAACTCGTTCAAGTGATTCCTACACCAATTAGTGAGGAAGCTAATGATGATGATCATGAAACTTCAGATCAAGTTTCTGCTGAACTTCGTAGATCAACCAGAGTTCGTTCTGCACCAGAGTGGTACGGCAACCCAGTTCTGGAAGTCATGTTACTAGACCATGATGAACCTACGAACTATGAGGAAGCAATGATGAGCCTAGATTCCGCAAAATGGCTTGAGACCATGAAATCTGAGATGGGATCCATGTATTAGAACAAAGTATGGACTTTGGTTGACTTGCCCGATGATCGGCAAGCCATCGAAAATAAATGGATCTTCAAGAGGAAGACCGACGCAAACGGTAATGTTACTGTTTACAAAGCTCGACTTGTTGCGAAAGGGTTTCGACAAGTTCAAGGAGTTGACTACGATGAGACTTTCTCACCCGTAGCGATGCTTAAGTCTGTCCGAATCATGTTAGTAATTGCCGCATTTTAAGAAATCTGGCAAATGGATAACAAAACTGCATTCTTTAATGGATTTATTAAAGAAGACTTGTATATGATGCAACCAGAAGGTTTTGTCAATCCTAAAGGTGCTAACAAAATGTGCAAGCTCCAGCGATCCATCTATGGACTGGTGCAAGCATCTCGGAGTTGGAATATACGCTTTGATAAGTTGATCAAAGCATACAGATTTATACAGACTTGCGGTAAAGCCTGTATTTACAAGAAGTGAGTGGGAGCACTACAACCTTTCTGATAAGTATATGTGAATGACATATTGTCGATCGGAAATGATGTAGCATTTTCTGGAAAGCATAAAGGAGTGTTTGAAAGGAGTTTTTTCAAAGAAAGACCTTGGTGAAGCTGCTTACATATTAGGCATCAAGATCTATAGAGATAGATCAAGACGCTTGATAAGACTTTCGATGAGTACATACCTTGATAAGATTTTTAAGTAGTTCAAAATGGATCAGTCAAAGAAGGAGTTCTTGCCTGACTTGTAAGGTGTGAAGTTGAGTAAGACTCAAAGCCAGACCAAGGCAGAAAAATATAGAGAGAATGAAAGTCATTCCCTATGCCTCAGCCATAGGTTCTATAAAGTATGCCATGCTGTGTACAAAACACGTTGTGTACCTTGCCATGAGTTTGACAGGGAGGTACAATAGTGATCCAGGAGTAGATCACTGTACAGCGGTCAAAATTATCCTTAGTAATTGGATGACTAAGGAAATATTTCTCGATTATGGAGGTGATAAAGAGTTCGTCGTAAAGGGTTACGCCGATGCAAGCTTTGACACTAAATCCAGATGACTCTAAGTATCAATCTGGATGCGTATTGAAAGTGGGAGCAATTAGCTAGAGTAGCTCCATGCAGAGCATTGTAGACATAGAAATTTGCGAAATACATACGGATCTGAATGTGACAGACCCGTTGACTAAACTTCTCTCACAAGCAAAACATGATCACACCTTATTACTCTTGGGTATTAATCACATAGCGATGTGAACTAGATTATTGACTCTAGTAAACCCTTTGGGTGTTGGTCACATGGTGATGTGAACTATGGGTGTTATTCACATAACGATGTGAACTATCGGTATTAAATCACATGGCGATGTGAGCTAGATTATTGACTCTAGTGCAAGTGGGAGACTGAAGGAAATATGCCCTAGAGGCAATAATAAAGTTGTTATTTATATTTCCTTATATCATGATAAATATTTTATTATTCATGCTAGAATTGTATTAACCGGAAACTTAGTACATGTGTGAATACATAGACAAAACAGAGTGTCCCTAGTATGCCTCTACTAGACTAGCTCATTGATCAAAGATGGTTATGTTTCCTAACCATAGACATGAGTTGTCATTTGATCAACGGGATCACATCATTAGGAGAATGATGTGATGGACAAGACCCATCTGTTAGCATAGCACTATGATCGTTTAGTTTTACTGCTATTGCTTTCTTCATGACTTATACATGTTCCTATGACTATGAGATTATGCAACTCCCGAATACCGTAGGAACACCTTGTGTGCTATCAAACGTCACAATGTAACTGGGTGATCATAAAGATGCTCTACAGGTGTCTCCGAAAGTATTCGTGGTGTTGGCATAGATCAAGATTAGGATTTGTCACTCCGAGTGTCGGAGAGGTATCTCTGGGCCCTCTCGGTAACACACATCACAATAAGCCTTGCAAGCAAAAGACTAATAAGTTAGTCGCGAGATGATGTGTTACGGAACGAGTAAAGAGACTTGTCGGTAACGAGATTGAACTAGGTATGGAGATACCGACGATCGAATCTCGGGCAAGTAACATACCGATGACAAAAGGAACAACGTATGTTGTTATGCGGTTTGACCGATAAAGATCTTCGTAGAATATGTAGGAACCAATATGAGCATCCAGGTTCCGCTATTGGTTATTGACCGGAGATGAGTCTCGGTCATGTCTACATAGTTCTCGAACCCGTAGGGTCCGCACGCTTAACGTTTGATGACGATCGGTATTATGAGTTTATGAGTTTTGATGTACCGAAGGTAGTTCGGAATCCCGGATGAGATCACGGACATGACGAGGAGTCTCGGAATGTCCGACACATAAAGATTGATATATTGGACGACTATATTCGGACACCGAAAGTGTTCCGAAAAAGTTTCGGATTTAACTGGATTGCCGGAGGGGGTTACCGGAACCCCCCACGAGGGGGGATGGTCCATAGTGGGCCTTGAAGGAAAGGAGAGAGGCAGCCCATAGAGGCTGGCCGGCGCCCCACCAGGGGATCCTAGTTGGACTAGGATTGGGGGGCGCCACCTCTCCCTTTTTTCCTTTCCCTCTCTTCCTTCTTGGTGGACTCCTACTAGGAATAGGATTGCAATCCTATTCCTAGTAGGATTGCCCTAGCCGCACCATAGGAGGCCGGCCAGCCCTCCTCCCTTGCTCCTTTATATACGGGGGCAGGGGGGCACCCAAAGAAACACAAGTTGAATTGTTCCAGCCGTGTGCGGTGCCCCCCTCCACAGAAACACACCTCGGTCATACCGTCGCAGTGCTTAGGCGAAGCCCTGCACCGGTAGATACATCATATCCGTCACCACGCCGTCGTGCTGACGAAACTCTCCCGTGAAGCTCAACTGGATCAAGAGCTCGTGGGACGTCATCAAGCTGAACGTGTGCTGAACACGGAGGTGTCGTACGTTCGGTGCTTGATCGGTTGAATCGCGAAGAAGTTCGACTACATCAACCGCGTCACTTGACACTTCCGCTTCCGGTCTACGAGGGTACGTAGACACACTCTTCCCTCTCGTTGCTATGCATCTGGTAGATAGATCTTGCGTGATCGTAGGAAAATTTTAAAATACTACGTTCCCCAACAGCTGCAACCTCACCACTTTACCTCTTCCTACCCATAAAGCTTTGCTAGTCTTGATACCCATGGTTATGGGATTGCTGAGTCCTCGTGGCTCACAGATACTACAACACCAGATGCAGGTTCAGCCGAGATTGATGCAGGAGCTGGTTCAAGTACTTGACTGGGAGCTCGATGAAGAGAGTGGCCGTATGCTTGTGACGTTTTACGACGATCAGTAGTGGTTTCTACTAGGGGCGATTCGGACCTGTGGCTTTATGTTTTTGGTATCTTTCTTTTGGATCTTCGCCCGTAGTCGGGTTGTGATGTTTTGCTTATGTAATGTATTGTGTGAAGTGGCGAGTGTAAGCCAACTATCTCCTTTTGCATTTTAATCCCTCTTTTACATGAGTCGTGCAAAGATACCAAACTTGAGATCATTCCAGAATGGGCTTATACCTTTAAGTCGTGCCTCGACACGTAGGAGGTATAGTCCCATCCTGGGCATTACACAAAAAAATCTAGATCTAAAGTAATTGAGACGCTGCAGAACACCTTTTGGGAGGTGAAAGAATGACAACATGTATAAAATCATGTTGCTGAGGACAGAGTTCATCAAGATTAATCGCCCCCCCC
>LR738715.1:161292700-161358722 GCA_902687465.1 Secale cereale | reverse complement strand
CCCCCCCCCCCCACCCCCCATAAGACAAGAGTTTCGCCTTCCAGCTGGCTAATCGTTTCTCAAGTCTCTCTTCCACATACTTCCACTCAGCGATAGTTAAACATCGATAGTGTATATGGGGATTCCTAGGTACCGAATCGGGAATTGCCCAAGCTGGCAGCCAAAAAATCTCAGCATACTCGGTTGCCGATTCTGTGGCATCACCAAAGCAAAACAGTTCACTTTTATGAAAAATAATTTTGAGGCCAGAAAGTTCCTCAAAAGCACATAAAAGCAACTTGAGATTTCTTGCTTTCTCTAGATCATGATCCAAAAACAAAATAGTATCATCCGCGTATTGTAGAATAGACAGATCATCTTCTATCAAATGAGGAATGACAACGCTGACTTGATCGGCCAACTTAGCCCGCTCAACAAGTGTAGCTAACATGTTGGCCACTATGTTAAAAAAAAATAGGGGATGCGGGGTCACTTGGCGAAGCCCCTTTCTAGTATGAAAATAGTTGTCAACATTATCATTAACCTTGATGGCCACAATACCTCCAGACACGAAACTCTCTGTCCATCGACACCATTTTTACGAAAATCCTTTCATGCGTAAAGTTTGCAACAGGAATGTCCATTTAACTTTATCATAGGCTTTTCGAAATCTATTTTAAAGATGACTCCATTCAACTTTTTATGATGAAGCTCGTGTAGATCAACTCATCAAACCCAATCATTATTACCACTAATAATTCCAGTCCGGGCAGAGATAGCACATCACAGCGGACCACAAGCTTTCCATCCGTCTGCTTAGTCAAACTGTACAAAAGTCACACACGCACACACCCACACACACACACACACTTGGAGAATCCTCCTCTCAACGACAGCAGTTAAACTCGCTAAAGCCCGAGGAGATCTGTGCAGCCTTTGCACATGGTTAGCCGTCAGCTTGCTGGCTAGCTACTCCACCTTCATCGACTCTGCAACAACAACAACAAAAAAGATTCATCAGACCACTCCACAGTCAACACAGCTACAGAAGAAATGCAACGGAGAGAAGCATGAGATCTACCGGAGTTCTCTAAGCTACTGGCGCCGACGACGTCCGACGGGAAAGCAGCCGGACCAACGTTGCCAAGCTCCTCCTCCCAAACGATGCTCCTCTGTTAGTCATCAGTGAGAAAACAATATTAATCTCGACCTCCAAGATGTAAAATCTAGTTAGGATGTTTTGATCGAGGGTGTTGGATGCGGACGGACCTGGGGAAACGCAGACAGCTGCTGAGCCGTCCTCGCCATATGAACACTTGCCGGGTTCGGGATGATGACCCCGTTCCCGTATAGCTCTGGACGCGAGAGGCCCGGCAGCTCAGCCCTGTACATATTGTTGCTAGGATGAACGTTGCCCAGTCGCTGGCCGTATCCCGGAAACGCGGAGCGGGCGTCCTGCGGGCAAAGGATCTGCACGGCGGAGGCGAACAACCAGAGGCGAAATGGTCAGTCTGCGACGAATGCTATGTTTTTAACAGTGTATAAACACATGCGAGTTCTTTGTTGTTCAGAGTCTCGATTGATCTTACGTCTTGGAGGTCGAGATCGCAGTTCAGCTCGGGGCTGACCGCCGAGAGCTTCATCGAGAGGAACTGCAGAAACCAAAATGGGCAACACCAGGGGCTTCAGCCATTGTTGGCCGAGAGTGAGTGAGTGATCTTTGAGGAATCTGTTTCAGTGTGCTTACCTCGACCTGCCGCTGCAGGGACTGCACATAGTTTATGATCTCGTCGAGCATCATGGCCTTGCCTGTAATCTTATTTGTCACAGGCAGCCGTGTCGGTTAGAATGAGCAAACCCATAAACATTTTACAATGAGCAAATCTCTGAAACTTTTGCTAAAGAGTAAATTTTCAGTTGCTGATGATGTTGATAGTACCTTGTTGCAGCCTGGGACGAGGTCTTGTAGATGCTTCATCCTCTCGTTGATCTTCTCCCTCCGAAACTGCATTTCAGACGGACAAGCTATTACCAGCAAGAAACTCACACAAACTGCAGCGCTGTTAATTATGTTGGTCGAGAGATTGGTCACCCTTTCTGCAAGGCTGTGGTTGTTGGTCGCCTGGCCGCGCTTCGCCCGGATATGCACGTAGTCCTCTCTGTTGCTAGCAGCATCACCTTCCTTCTCCCCAGCGCGCTCCATGCTGACTTCTCTCTGAGACATGCCACCGGTTTCCTCCTGCAGTGGTAGACAAACGATGAGATGCAGTCCACAACTACTAAGAACATAGAAACTCCATAATTTCATTACTTGTGAATGCATCGTCGAACTGCCCTCGCCCGAGCCCTTCCTTTTACCACCCTTCAGGCCCTTCTCCATGCTCATATTTCTACTCAGCTCAGTACCACTACCACCTGGAGAGAGTTGGCAACATGGAAATGCCAGTAGTAAGAAGAACCTTCACAGATGAACGAACAAAAACCTTGTCATGCTTCAACAGGAGAAGCGAGGAGAAGAAAAATACCAGCAGTAGGATTGTAGAACTGGACTCCATCTTGCATCCCTGCATTGTGCATAGGAAAAAGGACGTGCTCATCGAAATCCATGGCATGGTCCAGCAACGCAAGCGGGTTGGCTCCGGCCGCGAAGCTCCGCTCGCCGTTGCTTCCAGGAGCAGAGCAGGGAGGGGAATACATCTGCCAAGAAAACAATGATCAATCGTATGATCTCGACCATGTTGCCAACATTCCACGAATACATTTATGGAAGGAACAACAAAGCCATCAACTTCATCAACCTTGTGCTTGGTGCCCGATCTCAGTGTGATGTTGCAGCCATTCTAAGGAACGCCTAGCCTTCTAAATTGCCGGGTTTGGCAAGGGGCCTGCTTTACTTAAAGGGTGGAAAATGCGGGGGAGCAGATCGGGGTGGAGCTGGCAGTCAATATCTTGCAAGGCTCAACAAGGAACAACTAACCCTTGCAGCCTTACATAAAGATTGTCCTCCAAAGTGAAAAAGTTAAGCGAGCCTAATGCAGCGGACAGACGCAAGGGCAAAGATGGAAACCGCACCACAGTACAGGGAATAGAATTGTCGGTACTGCTATAACAACCGTGTACCAGCTGGATCACGTCCGCGGATCAGAATATATAAAGAGTTCTGAATTCAGCAGATCAGCTGGAGATTTACAGTTGGTGGTACTGCGGAAATCAAGACCGGCCCAAGGATCAGATGCCACTGTCATCCACGTACTGCATGGGCCAGCCCGGAATAAGGTTAATGACTAATCAATGGATGAGCCAGATCTATCCATGCTTAAACCCTACCAAAAATTGAACCGGTGCCCCACCTTCACCAGGATTTCTGAGAATCCCATACAAGTTTTCAGTTTATGGCCCTTCTTTCTTTTGCAGAAAGTTCAGTTTATGGACCTGTGCAGCTCAAGCTCATTTTGGAATAACTCCACAGGGAGACCTCTGATAGGAATACCTTTTTTAACACAAATAAAATGATGTTACTCTGCACCCGTCCACAAACATGAGTCACATTATTATATGTGCAGTCATTGTTTTAAAACTTTTGATCAGCAGTATGCACAAAATTATTAGATTAGGCATATTATTCAGGAATAATATCATCGTATTTGCCTCGCAAAAATACTTTTAAGTTATATCTTTTTACTAGTATATTTTAGGCATATTGCAAGTGAAAAGCTCTCAAACATTGTGCAGTGGAGACCGGGGAAAGCCAAACGCGCCATATATTCAAGAATCACCTCACCACTTGGTGGCATTTACCAAGATGCACAGACTGAATCAAGTCCACTTTTCTTCCATCACAATCTGTCCTGGTCTATACACAAATCATGTGTTCGACATGAGAACTCCACAAGCGCGTTCGATGGGGTGGATGCAAACTATGCGCCTATGCGAGTGTATAGGTTACACTGAATAAACTACTAGCTATCACAGAATCAGATCCACACAACAGGAAAGAGAGCAACATCTCCTGCGTGTTGTGGAAAAGAAATGCAAACCATGTTAGAAATTTAGGGTCCATGATCGAGGGGAAAAAAGCCAGAAACTTAGCCGGTTGTTACTAGTGAAAAAGGGGAGGGTTCCTCATCACCATACAGTGAGTACTGACCACTGCCCCTCCCACTGTCCAAATTCGATGCCAGAACAATGAATGAATGATACGAAGAGAGATGCTGAATTTGCACAAGCTGCAGGAGCCTTGAGACTCAGCTGTGAGCTGTCACCGGTGCAGAACAACGTTAAGAGCGGCAGTCCAAATTGAGAAGCCAAAATCAGCCAAGATGACAGGACAAGGGCCCGGAGGCGTGCCCTTTCATTGAGCGTGTAGATCGAGGGGGATATCATGAGTCAAAAACGATAGGATGAAGCCCCGAAATCGTCCAAGGAGAAAGCTGATGCCACTTATTACTAGGCTAATAATGCTCTTGTACTGTAATTTCTCGAGAGAGATAAACAAATGCCCATGTTACTGTTGAAACACGCAGAGGACACTCATGGGAAGAGGAAGAAGATGCAAGCAGCTCACTGTCCCCAAAGAAAACATTCGACCAAAATGTACTGTTGGAAAACACACAGTTGGCACTCATGGAAGGAGTCGAAAATGCTGCAAGGAGCTCACGCTCCTCCCAAGAAAATATTCTACTACCAAAATGTGCTGCTGGTATGCAAAAGCTGAAATGCAAAACTACTTGCCAGCAGCGAGGGTGTCACAGTAGCATAGCATATGTAGAGCATCAATGGAGGTGAGGAAGTATTGTTGTTACCAGCAAGGAGGCGAGAGCTGCTGCTGCTGCTGCTGCTGCTTCCCCTGCTCCTCCTCTTCTTTTGATCACCAGCGCTGCCTGCAGTAAATCTCAGAGTCTCACCAGCCTATGTATAATGAACAGTGTTCACCATGCAGATGCAGTAGTAGTGGCGGCTTGCGGACATGTGGCGGGCCGGCTAGTAGGGGAGATAATAAAAGGAGAGAAGGGCGCCACCAGGAACTGTTTCTTCCACCGGCTCCCCAGCGCCCTTGTTTTATGACGCCGCAGCATAAGCAATAGTAGAAGTACTTCCCGTTTCTGTACAGGATCAGTTGCATACCCACATCAGCATTTGGTTAGCCCGCCCATTTTGGCTCAGAAAGGGGGCCCCTGCCCCAGCAAGCACTACCTGTTGTGCTGTAGAATGCAACAATGGTGGTAAGATGGGAGCACCGGCAAAGCTGAAAGGGGGCGGTGTCCATGTATGTGTGTGGACGTAGCTAGCACTTCAGCTCACTCGAAGTCATCTTGGAATGGAATCAATATTGGTGTTGGTGTGCATTTGCGGCCACCTTTCTTCTGCTGCTGCTGTTGTTTGAGTTGTTGGGCGGCAGCAGATGTGGGGAGGGGGCTGGACGTGGAATAATACAGTCAAAAAGCTGAAGGCCTGCGGGTGCAGTGCAGGGCAGGGCAGAGCATCCTGGCAGGGGCGGGGGCGGGCATGTATTGGCAGCGAATTGGATTCTTGTTCTCACTCTCTGGAATCCTGTAGAGGCCCGCTGTCGCTTGTGCAGTACACATCCGGCTTTCATGCTACTCTTGTTCCCAAGATAACTGAAGATGGATATGGAAAACTGATCGGGCACAGACGATATATTAGGGCAGCCTGAATGTGTAGCCAAACACAAACAAATAACATGACAACGCTCGAGGTTTCATGTCAGGTTCAGCAAGTAAGAACCAAATGGCTAAATCAATATTTAGCACTGGCATAAATTTAACTAGCGTTTCCACACAAGGAAATGAGACTGACAAAATTCTTTTGCTTGTAATGAGTGATAAATTTCTGATGCCCGCACAAATGCTATGCATATGAAAGACTTTTTTTTTTGACAAAAGAAGGAAGCTGATACGACCGCACTGAGCCTATACCCGGCCTCTGCATGACATGATACACATAGCCAACACGCCGGAAGAAGCAGAAAACTTCGTTTGACAGAGAAAGCAACAGCAAAAGGCATACTAGCACCGAGATCTCCTGGCAGTAAAACACCGCAATGCCTTGCCCCAGCTGGTTTTGTAAACTATTTCTCCCCATGCCCTCCCTCCCCGGCATTCTTTCAGTGCACCAAACCACAAGCAAAGAGCAGAAAGACGAAGCCTTTCTCGGGCACTGGGGCTGATCCGTACGGCTGCCATTTGAGTACTACGACCGGTGACGGTGGGTTACAGCCCCAGCGCCAAAGGTGCAGGAGTAGTAAATCTCATGACAGATATTTCGTGGTTTAAAAACGTTACCATCAAGATGAACCAGGCCAATCGTCAACAGGACATGTGTGGGCAAAGCCGGGAAGATGCACGCCTGCACCAGAAAGGTCATCCTTTCTCCCCCCTGTGGTCAATGAAAAGCTCGCTTAGAAAACGAGAGCAATCTTTGGTCCCTGCGACGCAGGAGGAGCAGCAGCTCCGTGCTTCACTCGACCCATCATAGGCCACGGGAAAAGAACATGGATTACCGAGATGCTTTACAGGTCTAAGCAAATGATGATGGGCACACAGCATCGGAGTTTCATGGTTTCATATGACTTGCACAAAATAACCGTCCAGCTTTCGACTGCTGGTGGAACTCAGAAAATACCTCCAAAGTTCAGACAAATGGACACTCTGCAGGGTAAGCTTATGGATACCAAGAATGGATCTGCACCGCAGCTTCAAAGTGTTGGTTTTCACTTTTCACCATGTTCATAGCTAAAGGTTGTAACTGTTTGGAGCCCACAACCTGTAATACCGTCAATCAACACAAAAAATCTCTTGCTGATCATATATCATCACCAAGAGGTTCGAGGCCTCTATGCATATTCTCCATATATACATCATCCTCAAGAAATTAAACTACTCTGATATGCCTTGCATCTGATTAGCTGGCTCATCTGGAAGCATTTTACCAGAAGCAATTTAAGGAAATGGAATGATAGCTAACTCTACTCCAAACTATTAAGCTGCAACATTCTAAAATGCTCCAGGTGACAGAATCATGCAGAAAGGCATCACAGAAACAAATATTACATGTACTTTCACAAAGACAAGAGACCACTTAGATAAGAAAACATGACATATATTTCATTAAAAAAAGAACTATGGTGACAATAGTTCACTGTGAAAAAGGCAGCTAGAAAAGTGGTACAATTACAATTAACTTGTTGATCATATTAACAAGTAATATGTCGAGTAAGTAGCAACTTCTCGGTTGTTGTGAACTACTCCCTCCGTTCCAATTTACTCGTCGTGGTTTTAGTTAGTAAATCGGAACGGAGGGAGTACCTCTGAAAGCCATGATATCAGGTACACTTGGTGATATTAAATGGAAAAACAAAGCTAAAAGACAACCTGCAGTACATTTAGTGATCAGTGTTATATTTTTCATCTGTTCATTTTGAGCTAAAGGCCTATATATATATTCTCTATATATCATCCTCCAGAAATTAAACTGCTCTACTATATGTGTGTTGCATCTGTAGTACAGCTGGTTAGCGCATTTGGAAGCATTTTACCAGAAGCAATTCACAGAAATTGTACCATAGCTAACTTTCACTCATATATTAAGCTCTAACTTTCTAAAATCACTCAGTGATAGAATCATGCAGAAGGGCATCACGGAACCAAATATTACAGGTACTTTCATAAAGACAATTGAGGACCACTTCACTAGATGAAAAAACAGGTAATATATTCTATAAAAAGAAATACAAAGTTATGTTAGGGGAGTTCCTGGTTATCCTGTAACTAGATTCCCCAGAACCACAAGAATTCTTAGAATGGGATTCCAACTCAGCACCTTTTGTTTTGAGATTTTGAGAAGAGAAATATAGTTCACTGGAAAACAAGGCAGCTTGATATAAGTAATACAACTACATTCAACTGGTTGATCATACTATATGCGCAATGACTAGCAATTTCCTGGTTGCCGGGAACAATCTTTGAAAGGCATAGGTACACTTAGTGATGATAAATGGAAAAAACAGAGCTAAATGCCAACAGTGTTAAATCTTCCATCTGTTCATTGTGAGCTAAAAGTCCACTAGATAGCCCGAAAGGAAACCTAAATTTGCAGTGACCTAAGAATAGCCCTCTACTGAGATGTACCTGACAACATTGCATAATACATGAACAGTAGTGCTATTGACTTGTAGAATACAAAATAAAACGAGGATAACTTGACATCAATATATATTTAAGGTTGCAACTCAAAACGCCACCAGTAAGTCCGCATACACAACTTCCGAGTGTTTAAAACCAATGTGATATGAGTAAGGCCCTGTTCGGTACCACTCCGCTCCACAACTCCGGGAGCGGAGTTGGCGGAGCTGCAGTTGAAAACGGTGGAGCTGCACTTCCCCCGCTCCGCAGATTCCGGGAGCAGGTGACTACCGAACAGGGCCTAAATATTCCGTTCTTGCTAAGAAAACAGTCCATTCTTGCTACTAAGAAAGGCACCAGGTGAGCTTCATGTATTTCACAACTTCCTAAATGCCATTTATGCTCATAAATTATGGTAACAATAGGCACTTACCATAATAATAAACATAACCCGAGCCCTATTTCAAGATTTGTTGATGAAAATAATCGGCTATGGGATAAAACGTACTAATAAAATTACTTATTCACTCCGATCCATATTAATTGTCGCTGATTTAGTACAACTTTGTCTTAAATCAGCGACAATTAATATGGATCGGAGGCAGTGTTAAACTGTCAGATGAAAGCTGATACCGAAACATGTATAGAGAGCAAAGTTGAGCTCTCGGTACCATAAGTCCAAAGCTATTTATTACACAATCGATCATGACGTTGGCTAGATCAATAGTCTGAGAAGAGAGCAGAAGTACTTTGGTGTCATAGCAAGGAATAACCGGAAAACGACAACACATAGGATCTAAGATACAGACAAAAAAGTTCACGAGGATAAGAGCACTGGTGCGCAACTTATCCTATCCATTGCATACTTGAGATACTAGTGAAAACTTAAATCAAGGAAACCCTTGGCGATGACCGTCGAAATTGCAGTTGGGCGAGATGTTCCTCCGCTGATTTCCAAAACTACGCCCAAGGATATTGTGATTTATAAAGGGCAGACGGTCCGAATCACCACCAATTACTGGGAAGTTAAGTGGGTTACGTGTACCGATCCCCCAACCATAGCCCGAAAACCTTGGGCTGGGTGGTCTCTTGTGATGCCTCCTGCTGTTGTCCACCCTCCAAGCTGCCACAAACCTTTGCTTCCAATTTCCGCTCCATCCAGAACCCTTGCTAGAAGGACTCATCTCCAATTCAAACCTCATCTTCCAAAGATTATCATCCGCTGCAAGATCCTGCAATTCCTTGCATGTGCACTGAACCCTTGCAAGCTCAACCCCAGGAACAAACTCCAAGACTTTAGCCTTCAGATCACCTGGCAATGCCATCAAGCACGGCGGCAAGCGCAACCCGTTGAGTTGGCACAAAGATATCATCAGCGGAAGACACAGCTCATCCTTCAGCACCCTCCAAAGCTCAAGAATCTCCTTCTCCTCTGTTGCACCCACTTCATTGCTATCCAGATATAGCAGCGGCACCAGCTTTGGTAACTCCAAGCACAATCTGCGCACTTCTGAGCGTGCCCCGGGCACACACCCATATATCATCACAAAATTCGGCATCAATGAGCAGTTCAAAACCACCGTCTTCCCCTCTTCACCCTCAGGTAGCATGGCGACAAGCTCCGGCAGGGTGTATTTTAGGGTCAGTGTTGCCGCTGCACCCGAGGCCCAGTCCTTCAGCAATCCGACGCGAGACCCCATTGGATTCTCCGCAAGGAAGCCAGCATCGACCAGAGCTGCCTGCAGGGACACAGCTAGGCGATGGATAACGGTACCATCTGCGCCCCCAGCATTCTCCGCCTCCATCTGCCGCTTGAGAATCCCAATCACAAGGTTCGACAAGCTCTTGGGCGCGTGGACGGCCTCCGCCATCACCACATCGGGCGGATCAGATGCCACGGGCAAACTAGGCTCCACGTGTAGGGTTCCCGGCCTCGACGAAGAGACAGGCTCTATGTGTAGATTTTGCGGCGGCGACGAAGAGACGGGCTGTATGTGTGGATTTTGAGGCAGTGACGAGGATCCACCGGCCTCGCCAGGAGATTTGGAACCGGAAGCAATTTGCCCGATCGAGGCTGTATCCGGACTAGGGTTCCGGGGAAGGATTTGAGGAGGCGGTGGCTGCGATAATAATTCTGCGGAGAGCGTGAAATAGAGGAGGTCACCGGATGCGAGGCCGAGGGCGGAGAGGGTGGCTGAGGGGTCGGGTGAACGGAGCTCCTGCAAGCGGTTGAGGGAGAGGCGGACGGACTCGGCGGGGACGGGCTGCGCCGCGGAGAGGTTGGCGGCGAGGAAGGACTTCACATCGGAGAGCACGGCCGTGTCCGGCAGCTGCACGCGGTGCGTCTCAGCGACGCCGCCGCGCGCGTCCATGGATCGCAACCGAAGCTTCATGGTCGTCTGTTGGGGAATTTTGCAGTTCTGGATCAGCACGACACGCGACGGATTTGTTTGGGGTGGGGGTGGGGGTGGGGGGAGGGTGTGGCCAGTAGCGCGGGGGCAACCAGGCCCTTAAGGCCTCGTTTGGCACAAGGGGGTCGGAGGGGTTTCGAGGGAATTATCCCCGCGAGGACCATGCAGTCTGTTTGGTACGCGAGGGTTAGATGGGCCAAACCGGTCGGTTCCTCTTTAATCCCCTTCTACCCACGCGCTTCAGAAAACTCGAGGAGACGCATGGATTTTTTAGAGCATAAGGGGATTTTAGGCCTCCGATTCCATTAAAAAATGAAATCATGAAGTCTTACATCACACTTCCAACAGAAGCATATTCCGTTATCACAAGCCATCATAAATTAGAAAACAGAAATCGCATCAGCCTCCAGCCACGCTACTTAAAACTTTATATTATATATTAAGATTGAACTCTCTGAGGAATTTCAACTACTCCCAGGCATCAGCTCTGGTTCAGCACCTCCAAAGGGAGCAACACAGCCTGGCCATATGGCCTTGTCTCGCGTGATCAGCATCAGCCTCGACATCTTGATTTGCTCCACGACATCGCTCCTCATCTTTTTGAGTGGCTGGGTCAGCGAGCCAGGCATCTCCAGAGGAGTAACTAGGCTTGATGTAGTCTGAACAACTTTCTTCAACGGGACATCAAGCGCTCGGGTAGTGCTCTGCTTCCAAAGATCCTCACCTGTCCTCAGTGATAGGTTGGCGAGCATAGAGGTTTGGGAGACACCTTTAGTGTCAACCTCACCATCATTCACCCCATTGTCAACTGAAAGGGCGTTGCGAGGATGCTGGATATCCAGAGCGAGATTTGCTGCAACTTCTCCAGCGACTCCCCTTTGTATAGGATCATCCATCTTTTGAGCGTCATCCAGACTTGTCACCATATATGTTTCAAGCTAGACCAGACAACATTATTAAACACATGATTGTTTATAGTTTTCCATATGCTCCACAAGACACAAGCCACAAAGGCATTCATAGTTGTGTGATTCTTGTTAGCCGGCCAAAACCTGGCAATGGATAGGTAGTTTGCACCTAAATCAATAGAAAAAAAGTTTGATATATCACTCCAGATTTCCCTGGCAACCACACAATCAAAGAACAAGTGATCAACCATTTGTTGCTCCAGACAGAAAACACATTCCGAAGGTTTTTCTATCCCCCCCCCCCCTTGAGCAAGTTATCTTTGGTCATCAGCTTGTTGTGAGCTAGTAACCACAGGAAGACCTGCACTCTGGGTGGTATTACCAAAGACCAAATGGAAGGGATATAGACAGGTTTTACACCCCTAAAATTAATAATAGCATAGAGAGAGCTAGAGGTATAAATCCCTTTTGATTCATACTGCCAGATCATAGCATCATCCTCATCAGAGAGGGGAGTCTGCTTAATGATCTGTTCAAGGCAGTACCAATCCTCCATCATAGCAGTGGTAAACACTCTCCTAAAAGTTAACTTGATATTCTCCCCATCCCAAATCTCAGACACTGTTACACATTGTTGGTGGCAAATAGAGTACAAATGCCAGAGCTGCATAGAGAGGGGTGAGGTCCCAAACCAGATATCCTCCCAAAATCTGATTTTCCTCCCACTCCCAATTTTCCATCTATAACCAAACTTCAAAGCTTTGGCAGCTCACATCACACCCTGCCAAAATTTTGAGGCTGCTTGTGGTCTGCTAGCAAAGATATTGGGGGCATTTCTAACATACTTATTATCTATAATAGTCTTCCAGATTTTTCCATTGTCTTGAGAATATCTCTTAACCCAGCTCCAAGTAAGCAAAGATTCACATCTTTGATATTTGGCACCCCTAAGCCTCCATGCTCTTTTTTCATGCAGACCAAGTGCCAGTTGGCTAGGTGAAGTTTTCTGTTTCCCTCAAAATCACTCCACAAACAATGTGCCAATTAACTATTAATTAAGTCTAAGGCCCATTTTGGGAATTTGAAGATAGATAATAGATAGACTGGAATACTTGCTAAACAAGCTTTAATCAGAGTAAGCCTAGCTGAGTAAGAAAGAAACTTCCCTCTCCACCCAGCCATCCTTTTCAGGATTTTATCTATAAGTGGTTGGATGTCCTCTCTTCTCAGTTTATCATAGTGTAATGGGATCCCTAGGTATTTTATGGGAAAAGTACCTACAGTACACCCAAAGATATCAGCAAATGATGCTACCTCTCCCTCATCTACACCTAGAGGGATCAACTCACTTTTAGAATAGTTAATTCTCATGCCTGAGACTTTTTCAAAACAGGTTAGGATTTTTTTAAGATTAGCTGCTTTTGTCTTATCTTCATCCATGAAAAAGGATGGTATCATCTGCATATTGCAAGCAGATGACACCCCCTGGAATGAGATCAGAACCCAGCCCTCTAATCAAACTATGGGAGGATGCTTTAGCAAGCATTCTTGTCAAAACATCTACAACAAGATTAAAAAGTAGAGGTGAAGCAGGGTCTCCCTGTCTTAATCCTTTGTTAGTTACAAAGAATTTGATCACTACCTGTTCTCTAAGTTTTTGATCACTACCTGTTACAAAGAATATTAGCCTCTAAGTTTTTACTCCAGTCTCTAGAAAATCTTCTAAACCTTCTTACCTTTTCCTGCCACACATCTATAGGTTTAGTCATCTTAACTGGAGCAGCCCAGTTTTTAGCAACTAGCTCCTTAAATTCTTGGTGTAAAAGCCACTATTTTTCAAACTTATAGCTAGATGCTCTAGGGGAGCTTCCAATGCCTGAATCCCAGAGCAGAGGAGTGTGATCACTACCTGTTCTAGGGAGAGCTTGGGATGTACTCAGGGGAAAAATAGCATCTAGTTCTGTGGTTCAAAAGATCCTATCAATAGTAGACATGATAGGATCCCCCTGGTTATTAGCCCAGGTGAATTTCCTACCTGGCATCCTAATCTCTAATAAACTCTAAATTTCTACCCAAGCATTAAACTTGTCAGCCCAATGGTGATTTATATTACCATTGTTTTGTCTTACTGGTATCTAACCAAGTTAAAGTCTCCCCCTGTTAGAGTGGGAAGATGTTCATCTACAAATAGGCTATGCAGCTCTGAGATAAAGTCATCTTTTCCCTCATCATATGGGGAACCATAAACAACCACCACTCTAATGCAAACACCACTAGTTTTAACTTTAAGATTACATGATACTGAAAATTTAAGGGAGCTCCATTGCAGGATATCAAGTATGTCTACATCTACTCCAACTAACACACCTCCCACTATTCCCACTGCAGGGAGGTGTTGCCATTGGAAGTTTTTACTACCACTAATAGATTTCAGGAAAGAGGCAGAGAGCTCTTCTTTCTTAGTTTCTTGAAATGCAACTATGCTAGCATTTGTTTTATTGAGAGTGTCAACTATACATGGGTTTTCCCCATGTGTAGTGATCCCTCTAACATTTCAGAAAAGACAATTCATCTAAAAAGGACTTTCTTGGGGTGCTTGCCCCGCCCATGTTTAGAGATTTTGGTCCAGATCTCACTCTGATCCTCTATACTAGAGAAGACCCCTTTCAACCCCACATGTGTACTAGGAGACTCAATTATATTATCTGGACATTCTAACCCTGCAGGTCTGTCCATGCCCTAATCTACAGTCATATCACTTTTCTTACTAGTGTTGTTTACCATTCTATTCTCTCCTTGTTTGAGCCCTTCAGGCTCTTGAGGAGGATGGTGCTTGGTTACTATGCTAGCATAGGAAGTTTTTGGTTCAACAATCTCTATGCCTACTTTCTTAGCTAGAGAAATGAATATTGGATCATTGAAATTATCAAAAGGATTGGCTTTAATAGTACCTTTAAAGTTTCCTTTAGGCTCTTCAAGGTTTTGCACTTTTTTGGATTCCATAGCTATTTCCAGCATGGTCCTGTCTCCAACATCCACCCTGGTGCTTCTCCTTTGTGCCTGAACAGGGCCCCATGTCTGAGGAGGGGCCTGTTTTGGCCCTTCTGGAAGACTTGGACTGAAGACCACTTCATCTTGATCATCACCTTCTTGCATCACACTGGTTTGATCATCAAGCATAATGTTGTTGTCTTCCTCTTCATATTCCCCACCTTCCATGTCTTGCAGTAGTTTGAAGCTCTCACCTAAAGAGATAGGATCTTGCAGCTGGTGTAGGTAGCTTAACACATTTTGCCTGACTTGTTGTGAAGTATCTGAGCTGGCACTGCTTCCTCTGTTTGAGTTGGAAGGGGTTTTAGGAGCTGAATTGGAGCCTCCAGCTCCACTCCCACTATTGGTGTTGTCCCGAGCTTCTTTTGTCTTATTGTTGTTGTTATCTTCATCCAGCAGGTCTTCATCCTCTCCTTCCTCTACTGGTGGTTCTACTACAATCTTGATCTTGTACAATTTATCTCCTATCCCAAAAATCATCTCAGAAGGGATTTTGGTGAAGTATTTACATCTGATCTTGATTCTCACCACCTCAAAGAAGGATTTGAAGTTCCCTTGCCAGTCAACATCCACTAGTTCACCTAGGACTAAGGCAAACTACTCTAGTACCGACCACTCAGCCCAGCTAGGTGCAACTCCTCTCAGTTGGAGCCACACCGTTTGAAGTTTTGCATGGAATTCCATCTCACCTTTTCAGATTTTTTTTTCAAAACTATGACTTAATTTGTAGCAATTTTGGAAAGTATAGCATTGAATGCAAACAAATCAAAACTATCACCCTGTCGGTCACGCGTTGGTCGAAAAGTGTGTTTTCGGGCAGGGTTAGGCCGAAGTGGGCTTTTCGGCCTTGCATTGGCCGAAAAGGGGCTTACCTGGGCTGAAAAGACCTTTTTGGTCAGCGGTAGGCCGAAAAGACCTTTTTGGTCAGCGGTAGGCCGAAAAGTACTTTTTGGTCAGCAGTAGGCCGAAAAGTACTTTTTGGCCAACAGTAGGCCGAAAAGTCCCTCGGGCCTACCTTTTCACGTTAACGAACGGACGAAGCTGCTTGGCAGCACTCTTCGGCTTATGTTAGGCCGAAAAGTTTTTTTAAAAAAAATTTGGCTCATAAATACTGTGCAATCATTGCCCGTCTTAGACATTGCAAAAATATAATTTCGCGCAACCCTTTACCTCATTATTTTCCCGCCAACTCCTTCCCATGAGGCGGCAACTAGTCGCAACTGTTCATGCATTCAGTGCAGTCGCCGATGCTTAGTGGTGGTGCTTCGTTCTTTGAGGGCGACGGCAAGGATGATGACCAAGATGCAAACACTTATGCCTTCCCTCAGATAGTGTTTCACACTCCACCACCAACGAAGCATCATCCTCGTGGGAAGGAGTTGGCGGAAAAAGAATGAGGTAAAGGGTTGCGCGAAACTATATTTTTGCAATGTCTAAGACGGGCAATGGTTGCACAGTATTTATGAGCCAAAACTAAAAAAATACTTTTCGGCCTAACATAAGCCGAAGAGTGCAGCCATGCAACTTTTTCCATTTGCTAACGTGAAAAGGCGGGCCCTAGGGACTTTTCGGCCTACTGTTGGCCGAAAAGTACTTTTCGGCCTACCGCTGAACAAAAAGTACTTTTCGGCCTACCGCTGACCAAAAAGGTCTTTTCGGCCTAGGTAAGCCCCTTTTCGGCCAATGCAAGGCCGAAAAGCCCACTTCGGCCTAACCCTGGCCGAAAACACACTTTTCGTCCAACGCATGGCCGACAGGGTGATAGTTTTGATTTTTTTGCATTCGGTACTATACTTTCCGAAATTGGTACAAATTAAGTCATAGTTTTGAAAAAAAAATCACCTTTCCACTCCGCCACATTGACTGACACACCTTCAATTTCAGGCAGCCCAAAGTTAGGGTATCCAGCCACTGTAGCAACTGGGATATGTGGTGGAAACTTAACTAGGAAGGTCCAGTTGTTAAGCATCCTAATGTGCCATGGCCAGTTGGTCTTGTAGATTGCAGAGAAGTTGTGTGTTAGTTCCTCCTTGGTGACATGTCCAGCTTCAACATAGACTATACCAACATTCCTCCTATTCCCAACATGCTGCTCATTTACATCAGGGACATCCACTTTGAAGAACCCCAGGCCTGATGCTGCACTCCCAACATAATTGGCACCATTCCTTGGTTTCTTCCTAACTGGGCATTCCTCAACCTTGTGTGTAACCATTTTGCAAATAAAGCAAGAGGGAGGATTGGGGCACTGAGCCTTATTATGCCCAGGTTCCCCATAGGTGTAGCAAGTAACATCACTATACTCAGCCTTCGCAGAATCTTTGGCTTTGCTAGCAATCTTGCCCTTGTTCTACGGCTTGTTCTTCTTCTGCTGCCGAGGATAGTTGATGTTCCCTTTGTTGGTTTCACTACCTTTCTGTCCTACAATCTGCTGTCCTTGCTACCCCTGATTCTGCATCTGATTTGTAGATGGCCCTTGGAATTGTTGGCCCTGAGCTTGTTGCATTTGTTGCCCTCCAACCATTCCATCCATCTGGCCCTTCCCACAGTTCCCAGGGGCCCCCCATTGATTCATCATAGGCGGCTGCATGAAAGGACCTGGGAACCACGGGGATGGAGGACCTTTCAAGCCAAAACCGAAAGGGATTTGTTGCTGTGGCCGCCCAAATTGCGGATCAAATTGCTGCGGCCACTGATTTTAACCGAAATCCCCTCTTTGATTCTAGTCGGATTGGATCTGACTCTGTTGACCATCAACAACTCTCTGGATCCTAGCAGCATTGCGCTTGCCACGGCCCCGCCCTCGGCCCTATGCCTCGGCCATCTCTAATAGGTCGGAGAAATTGGGTAGATCTCTGCTACCTCTTGAGCTTGCGTTGTATTCCCTCGAAGAGGAAAGGGAGATGCAGCACAATAGCGTAAGTATTTCCCTCAGTTTTTGAGAACCAAGGTATCAATCCAGTAGGAGACCACACGCGAGTCCCTCGCACCTGCACAAACAAATAAGAACTTCGCAGCCAACGCGATAAGTGGTTGTCAATCCCTTTACGGTCACTTACGAGAGTGAGATCTGATAGAGATGATAATTATATTTTTGGTATTGTTGGTTTAATAAAACAGCAAAAAAGCAAGAAAAGTAAAGTAGATGTAGATTGATATGTTGAGAATAGACCCGGGGGCCATAGTTTTCTCTAGTGGCTTCTCTCATGATAGCGATATTCTACGGCGGGTAAACGAATTACTGTCGAGCAATTGATAGAAAAGCAAATAATTATGAGACTATCTAGGCATGATCATTGTATATAGGCATCACGTCCGAGACAAGTAGACCAAAACGATTCTGCATCTACTACTATTACTCCACACATCGACCGCTATCCAGCACGCATCTAGTGTATTTAGTTCATACGAACAGAGTAACGCCTTAAGCAAGATGACATGATGTAGAGGGATAAACTCAAGCAATATGATGAAAACCCCATCTTTTTATCCTCGATGGCAACAATACAATACGTGCCTTGCTGCCCCTACTATCACTGGGAAAGGACACCGCAAGATTGAACCCAAAGCCAAGCACTTCTCCCATTGCAAGAACTATAGATCTAGTAGGCCAAACCAAACCAATAATTCGAAGAGACTTGCAAGGATATTATGAGCACACATAAAAAGTTCAGAGAAGAACCAAATATCTTTCATAGATAACCTTGATCATAAACTCACAATTCATCGGATCTCGACAAACACACCACAAAAAGAGATTACATCGAATAGATCTCCTCGAAGACCGAGGAGAACTTTGTATTGAGATCCAGAGAGAGAGAGAAGAAGCCATCTAGATACTAGCTATGGACCCGAAGGCCTGAGGTAAACTACTCACAACTCATGGTGAGGGCGATGATGATGATGATGAAGGCCTCCGTGATGGATCCCCCTCCCAAAACAGGCTCCAAGTTGGGATCTCCACAGGAACAGAAGCTACGGCGATGGAATTAGGGTTTTCTCTCTGCGTATGGAGTTTCTGGGGTACGTAGGTATATATAGGAAGAAGGAGGGCACCGGGGGCCATGTGGGCCAGCCTCGAGGCAGGGGGGCGCGCCCTGGGAAGGAGGGCGCGCCCCCCACCCTCGAGGGCTGGCCCTTCGTCCCCTGACTTGGTCCCGAAGATTCCCGAGCGTGATTTCCTCCAAAAATATCTCTCGCGAAGGTTTCATTCCGTTTGGACTCCGTTTGATATTCCTTTTCTGCAAAACCCTGAAATAGGCAAAAAACAGCAATCTGGACTGGGCCTTTGGGTTAGTAGGTTAGTCCCAGAAATGATATAAAAGTGAATGATAAAGCCCATTAAACATCCAAGACTTCATAAATAATAGCATGGAACAATAAAAAATTATAGATACGTTGGAGACGTATCAAGCATCCCCAAGCTTAATTCCTGCTCGTCCTCGAGTAGGTAAATGATAAAGAAAGATATTTTGATGTGGAATGCTAACCAATATAGTTTTTCAATGTAATTCTCTTAATTGTGGCATGAATGTTCAGATCTGAAGGATTCAAGATAAAAGTCTATATTAACATAAGAAATAACAATAGTTCAAGCAATACTAACAAAGCAATAATGTCTTCTCAAAATACCATGGCTAAAGGAAGTTATCCCTACAAAATCATATGGTCTGGCTATGCTCCCTCTTCATCACACAAAATATTCATATTATGCACAACCCAGATTTCAGCCAAGCACTTGTTTTCATACTCTATTCTTTTCAAACCTTTCAACTTTCACGCAATACATGAGCGTGAGCCATGGATATAACACTATGGGTGGAATAGAGGTGGTTGTGAAGAAGACAAAAAGGAGGAAGATAGTCTCACATCGACTAGGCGTATCAACGGGCTATGGAGATGCCCATCAATAGATATCAATGTGAGCGAGTAGGGATTGCCATGCAACGGATGCACTAGAGCTGAATATGAATGAAAGCTCAACAAAAGAAACTAGTGGGTGTGCATCCAACTTGCTTGCTCACGAAGACCTAGG
Source organism: Secale cereale (assembly GCA_902687465.1). NCBI lineage: Eukaryota > Viridiplantae > Streptophyta > Magnoliopsida > Poales > Poaceae > Secale > Secale cereale. The sequence goes on along the minus strand of LR738715.1, from coordinate 161,339,197 downwards.
GCATTTGAGGAAGCCCATCATTAGAATATACAAGCCAAGTTCTATAACAAAAATTCCCACTAGTATATGAAAGTGACTAATCATGAGACTCTCTACAATGAAGATCATGGTGCTACTTTGAAGCACAAGTGTGGAAAAAGATAGTAGCAATTGTCCCTTCTCTCTTTTCTCTCATTTTTTTGGAGGGGCTTTCCTCTTTTTTTTATTTGCCCCTCTCTATATTTTTTTGGGCCTTCTCTTTTTTTATTGGCCTTTCCTCACACAGGACAGTGCTCTAATAATGATGATCATCACACTTTTTGTTACAACTTGAAATTACAACCTGATACTACAACAAGTATGACTCTACATGAATGCCTCCGGCGGTGTACCGGCATAAGCAATGAATCATGTGTGACATGTATGAAAAATTATGCATGGTGGCTTTGCCACAACTACGATGTCAACTACATGATCATGCATGGCACTATGACAATATGATGCGTGTCATATGAACGGAACGGTGGAAAGTTGCATGGCAATATATCTCAGAATGGCTATGGAAATGCCATGATAGGTAGGTGTGGTGGCTGTTTTGAGGAACAACATGATGGCTGTTTTGAGGAAGGATATATAGTGGGTTTATGGTACCGGCGAAAGTTGCGCGATACAAGAGAGGCTAGCAATGGTGGAAAGGTGAGAGTGCGTATAATCCATGGACTCAACATTAGTCATAAGAACTCAATACTTATTGCAAAAATATATGAGTCATCAAAAACAAAGTAATCAACGCATGCTCCTAGGGGGGGAGGTTGGTAGGAGTTAACCATCGCGCGCCCCCGACCTCCACACAAAGGTTGGCACTCTACAAATACCTCATGCTCTAACTTCGTCACATAGCGGTTCACCATACGTGCATGATACGGGAATCACTAACCTTAACACAAGTATTCTTCAATTTCATAATAACCCCACTAGCATGACTCTAATATCACTATCCTCATAACTCAAAACAATTATCAAGCATCCAACATCTCATTCTATTCAATGCACTTAGTGTGAAAATTTTACTACATTGACATTGGATGTTTATCATGTGAAGACTAGTTTCCTTAGCCTAAACACATTACCATGCTGTTTTTAATATACTCTCAAATAGATATAAGTGAAGCATGACAGTTCAACAATTTCTACAAAATATAACCACCGCCATGCTCTAAAAGATATAAGTGAAGCACTAGAGAAAAAACTATTCAACTCAAAAGATATAAGTGAAGCACATAGAGTGTTCTAATAATTTCTAGGCCATATTTAACCCTCTAAAATAGGTGTGTCCAGCAAGTATGATTGTGTCAAACTAACATAACACTCAAATTATACAAGACGCTCCAAGCAAAACACATAGCATGTTGTGAATAAAAATATAGCTCCAAGTATAGTTACCGATGGATGAAAACGAAAGAGGGGATGCCTTCCCGGGGCATCCTCAAGCTTAGGCTTTTGATTACCTTGATTTTACTTGGGGTGCCATGGGCATCCCCAAGCTTGGGCCTTTGCTACTCCTTGTTCCATAGTCCATCAAAGCAATACTCAAAACTTGAAAACTTCACAACACAAAACTTAGACAAAAATTCTCGTGAGCTCCGTTAGTAAGAGAAAGCAAACCACCACTCAAAGGTACAGAAAGGAATTCATTCTTTGTTTATATTGGGTGTTAAACCTACTTTACTCCAAGTTCTCAATGATTCATATCCTCCAATATTACTCATAGATGCATCAGAATAAGCAAAACAACACACGAAAAACAGAATCTGTCAGAAACAGAACAGTCTGTAGTAATCTGCTGGGTTCGCCTACTTCTGGAACTCCAAAAAAATTCAAACTAAATTGGTAAATTTGCAAAATTTGTCTACCAATCAGCAGCAAAAAGAATCAACTAAAAAGCACGCTCCAGTAAAATCTGAAGTCTACTTTAGCGAGCGCTAACGATTCTGTTTTTCACAGCAAGATCGTATAAACTTCACACAAGTCCTACCAAAGATTCCACTTGGCACAAACACTAAACAAAACATGCAAACACATCTAATCAGAGGCTAGATGAAATATTTATTCCCTAACAGCAACAAAAGAAAAAAACATAAAATTGGGTTGCCTCCCAACAAGCGCTATCGTTTTACACCCCTAGCTAGGGACGATACAAGATAGATCTAGGTATTGCCATCTTTGATCTTCACCTTTTTAATGGTGTCAAGCTTGAATCCGGGAGGTTCCTTACGTTTCCCTTCATATTCGGAGATCTTTAGATCTAAAGCATCCAACCGTTTATTACAAAGGGTAATCAACATATTCATACGGTGGATATTTCCACTAACATTCTTAAGTGGTTCGAGAGACTTCTGTAGTATTTTTGTTACTTCGCATATTTTCTCAAAAACTTGAGTCTCTTCTTGGGTGGAAGGCTTCCCCAATAGATCTAATAGGACATTATAAGAATTAAGGGTATGATTTCCCAAGAAATTTCCTCCGATAATGGTATCAAGAACAAGCCTTGTAATGCCCAGGATGGGATTATACCTCCTACGTGTCGAGGCACGACTTAAAGGTATAAGCCCATTCTAGAATGATCTCAAGTTTGGTATCTTTGCACGACTCATGTAAAAATAGGGATGAAATTGCAAAAGGATAGTTGGCTTACACTCGCTACGTCACACAATACATTACATAAGCAAATCATCATCCAAATAACATCACAACCCGACTACGGGCGAAGATCCAAATGAAAGATACCAAATACATAAAGCCACAGGTCCGAATCGCCCCTAGTAGAAACCACTACTGATCATCGGGATAGTGCACATAGTATCGACTACGTTCTTCATCGTACTCCCAGTACAGCTCCGTGCCGTCACCTGAGTAGTTCACCATAGTACCTGCATCTGGTGTTGTGTAGAATCTGTGAGCCACAGAGGACTCAGCAATCCCGTTCCCGGGTAGCAAAACTATCTAAGCCTTGGGTGTGGAACAAGGCTGAAGAAAAGAATAAAGGTTGCAGCTGCACTAGCACTAGCTTACGTGTTTAGAGCGAGAAGAGAAGTGCCACAAGCGTCAAAGTGATCACGAAGTGATCCTATCTAAGCACGTCAAACATAACCCCATCGTGTTCACTTCCCGAACCCCTTTCGGAAAATGACCGTCACGGTTACTCACGCTGGTAGTGTATTCAGAACATGGTGTCAAGTTTTCTACAATCGGATATTAACAAATTCCCATCTGCCACATAACCACGGGCATGGCTTTCGAAAGTTCAAAACCCTGCAGGGGTGTCCCAACTTAGCCCATTACAAGCTCACGATCCGCGGAGTCGCAACTCCAAGGTGGGAAGGCCCGAGTATTCTCGGAATCCCGTGCTCAAGATATTCCGACTAAGGTAAGACTAATCCAGCAAATCCTCCCGTCGTTCCGACACCCTGATAGTAGCCGCGCGTATCTAGTCTCAGGCCACGACCGGATAGGTCAGCCTACAGGAAAATACCAGCCCTCGGGTTCCCCCAAGGTGGCCCTGCAGTCCGCCCATTTTGGACCAACACTCAAATCGAGCATTGGCCCAGGGGGTTGATTAATTAATCCTCGGGTTAATTACTCCCTTGGCAAGTTTTTAGTTGTTAGGCAAATGGAGTACCAATGTTGGGACTTGCTGGAAAAGCCTTAGCGCTAAGCGGTTTATCGAGGGGGTCCCATAACCCCAGCCGTGTGAGGAACGCAAAATCAAGGAACATAACACCAGATTATACAGTTCCTAGGGCGGCATGAGTGCAACAAATCACCAAGCAAGAGGCTTAGCCTTCCACCCATTACCAATATATAGATGATTTAGTTTAAGAGTTTATATAGTGTGATATCCCAACAATAACTTCAACATGAAGCAAGAATCTTCAAATCTTCTCCTGCAAGTAGCAATGCTATAAGAGGGGCTGAGCGAAGCTTACGTAGCCAAACAATGGTTTGCTAGGTTGGGTGGTTAGACAGATTCATGGTTACAATAGGAGGCTGACAAACAAACATGGGCATCGAGGCAATAAGCTAAAGAGCGAGACATCTAGCAATAGGCAAAGATATTAATGATATCTGGGTCAGGTCATCTTGCCTGTCGAGTCGTCGATGGGATCGTAAGACGGCCCCTCGTACTCAACTTCGGTAGTAACCTCGTTCTCGGTCTCGGCTTCCGGCTCTACTCAACACAAGAACACAACAAGGCACGAGAATCAAACAAGGTGCAATGCACATTCAACATAATGCACATATGATTCAATACATGGCAAGGTAGGAAGCACAGAGAAACAACACAATAATATGACAATATGCTCAAGCAAGTATGATGCAAGACAAGTCTATATATGATGCAATACATGGCAAGGTAGGAAGCACAGAGAAACAACACAAGAATATGACAATATGCTCAAGCAAGTATGATGCAAGACAAGTCTATATATGATGCAATACATGGCAAGGTAGGAAGCACAGAGAAACAACACAAGTCAACAAGTTTAAATGAGTCCGGGAACTACATAAGCAAATCCGGTAGGTCCTCATATGCATATGTTGAAAATGGTCCAGATCTGAACAAACCTTAAGTTAAAGTTTTTAAACAGCAATTTAACATGCACCATGATGATCTACACGAGATTCTAGTCAAGTTTCATATAAAGTTTGTTTAATTCGGAGCTACGGTCTAGAAGATATGAGCACAACAAGTTAATCATGGCAACGGTGCAAGATGCACCCAAACATCAAGCAAACATACTCCAAACATGTAAACAAGATGATATTATTAATCTACATGCAAAATCACACAAGTTTCATGTAGGGCACGCTCAAAACGGAGCAACAGTTCAACACATACACACGAAAACAAGATTCAATGCAAAGCTGAAATTAACAGCCACATAGCAACTTTGGAGCAAGAAATATATACTCTACATCACTCAAACATGGTTACAAGAAGCATGGACATTAAGTAGACATATCCTACAGCAAACAACTCCATTGGAGCAACTCCATAGGAGGCATGGATCAATAGCAACAAGCTACAACATTTTGATCAAGACGTTAAAAACCTGACAATAATACTTTAAAGCAACTTGGGAGCAAGAAATAAATAAGCTACAACAACCCATATGAGCAAGTGAGGGCATGGATGGATAGAAAACAACATGTACAACAAGGAATTATCAATGACCACCCCAAAACTAACATGGATTTGCCTAGGGCATCAAGCAAACATAGCATTAGGATATGACAGATTCCAGACTTTGTAGAATTTCACTAAGTGTTAAAACAGTAACATTGGCATGGCATGTTTGCAAGCATGTTTAAGTCACCTCAAGGCATATCATGAAAAATGGTTTGCACCACAGCAAAGACCACATGATGGAGATTCTAAAACATATTGGCATGTGACAAGGGGACAAACACATCAATAGTAACGAGCTCTTCAAATCAGCATCTCCTAACATGTTACAAAACTTAACAGCCACATGCACTTTTGCAACCAAGTTTAACATGGCAATATGAACCCTAACATGCATGCTACAACAACCAACATGTAGAGCATCTCATGATGAGCATTTTGACATCTCATTTGCTTCATTTGGATAAACATGCACCAAGTTATCACATCTCAAACATGGCATGAAAATAACAAGTAGCAGCAGTTTATATCAAGAAGCACTCTTGTCACGAAGTTTAATACATCTAGATGAACTCAAAGAAGCATGGCACGATGGAACAAATTGTAGTGCACATCACCATGATCATTTTGATATATCATATGCACAAAACGGACCTACGAGGACAAAGTTACGGGCATGCAAAGGAGGCAACAAAACATTACAGATCTGGGACTTAGTGGAATTTTATACCTCCAAAAGTCAACGCGGGATGGATCCGTGCGGGACGAGGAGATCCGGGACGGAGCGAAGGCGTTTGGATCGGGGACGGGTGGATCTCGTCCCGATTTGGAGGTTCGCCGGAGAAGTTGCCGGAGTTGGGGAAGAAGAAGACCGCAGCGGCGAGGAGATGGCCGGAGGCGGCCGGAGACGGGCGGCGCGGAGGTTGGAGGGCGCGCGGCGGCGGCGGTCAGAGGCGGCGGCGGCGCACGTTGAAGAAGGGCGGCGGCGGCGGAGCTTCGAAGGAGGCGGCGGCGTGCTTCGAAGGAGGCGGCGGCGTGCTTCGAAGGAGGCAGCGGCGCGGCGGGGATGCTCCGGCGAGGCGGCGGCAAGGTCCGGCGATGGCGGCGGCGAGGTCCGGCGGTGGTCCGGCGAGGCTCCGGCGGCCGGCGGGTGAGGTTGCGGCGGTGGAGATGGGGTGAGGTGGCGCAACCAATGAGAGGTCGCCACGTGGCGGCAGGGATGACGTGGCGGCCTCTGGTTGGTTGGAGTGATGTGGCCGCGGGTCAGACGTGTCCGGTGGCTGTGCGGACATGTCCGGCGCGCGGAGCGGGAGGAAAATTAGGGTTGCACCGAGATTTCGGGGATGTGGACTAATTTATTGATTCTGGGAGTTAGGAAACTCCAAATGAGGAGCGGTTTTCGGCCACGCGATCACAATTCGACGACCGAGATGATGGGAGTGGTTGTGCTGGGTTTGAGGGCTGTTGTGGAGGGGGTCTTGGGCCTCAAATAAGAGGTTCTTTTAGCCCACTAGGTTACCCGTTGGAGTACCAAACGAACTCCAAACGCGACGAAACTTGACAGGCGGCCTACACGTACCAAAACAACAACACACGACAAGTCTCACGTCATTCCGGAAACGTTACACGGCCACACACGAAAGAAGGACTCGGGGATACCACGGGCACGTGTGAGAGCGTCGGAACTCGAAACAGACAATGGGAAGAGACGAGTGGGACCGGATGCAAGTGACAACACAAATGCAATGCAATGCACATGACAACATGACATGGATGAAATGCACACACGCACATGACAAAACGAAGAAAACCCAAAATGAAGAAGAGCCCAGAACGGAATTGATGAAGCCAAAGTTTATATATTGCCATATTGGGAAAATGTTACATCTGGGGCATTACAAACTCTCCTCTACTACGAAAAGATCTCGTCCCGAGATCTAGGACTGGAAGAAGGAAGGATACTCGGAACGAAGGTGATCTTCTTGTTCCCACGTAGCTTCTCGGTCGGTATGGTGTGACCACTTAACTTACAAGAACTTGATTGACTTGTTGCGGGTCTTGCGCTCGGTTTCTTCAGGAATAGCAATGGGGTGCTCACGGTAAGACAAGTCTTGTTGAAGATCAATCTCCTCGAACAGAATGGTGCGTTCAGGTGTCTTGAAGCACTTGCGGAGTTGAGACACGTGAAACACATCATGAACATTTGCAAAGTTGGAAGGGAGCTCAAGTTGATAGGCTAGATTGCCTCTTTTGCCAAGGATCTTGAAAGGGCCCACATATCTAGGAGCAAGCTTGCCTGTGATACCGAATCTTTGGGTTCCTTTCATAGGAGAAACACGGAGATAGACATGATCCCCAATGTCGAAAACCAAATCACGATGCTTTCCGTCATAGTAGCTCTTTTGACGCGACTGAGCGGCCTTGAGATTCTCACGTATGACTTTGCACATTTCTTAGGCTTCTGAGATCAAGTCATTGCCAAGAAGTTGACGTTCACCAGTCTCGGACCAGTTGAGAGGAGTATGGCACTTTCTGTCATAGAGGATTTCAAACGGAGTTTTGCCGGCACTTGCTTGGAAACTGTAGTTGTAAGAGAACTCAGCAAACGGAAGGCAATCTTCCCACTTCATGCTAAAAGATATGACACAAGCTCTAAGCATGTCTTCGAGGATCTGGTTCACTCTCTCGACTTGACCACTAGTCTGAGGGTGAAACGCAGTGCTGAAACGGATCTTAGTGCCCATGGCTGACTGAAAGGAGTCCCAGAACTTGGATGTGAACAAACTTCCATGGTCTGAGGAGATAACTTGAGGAATGCCATGTAAGGACACAATTCTGGAAGTGTACAACTCTGCCAGCTGAGCTGCATTGATGGATTCTTTGACTGGAAGGAATTGAGCTACTTTGGTTAGCTTATCAATCACAACAAAGATTGAATCATTCCCCTTCTTGGACTTGGGAAACCCAGTGACGAAATCCATTTCAATGTGGTCGAATTTCCACTCGGGAATAGGAAGAGGTTGGAGGAGACCGGCTGGACGTTGATGCTCTGCCTTCACTCTTCTGCATACATCACATTCATTCACGAATTGGGCAATCTCCCTTTTCATGCGAGTCCACCAGTAAGATTGCTTGAGGTCTTGGTACATCTTGGAACTTCCAGGATGAATCGAGAGGAGGGAGTCATGTGCTTCGTTCATTATGAGCTTCCTGAGATCACCCTTGGGAACCACAAGTCTGTCCTCAAAGAACAAGGTGTCCTTCTCATCAATGTGATAGCACTTGTATTTGGGTGTACCCTTTGCAATACCATGTTTCACTTTCTGCACCATAGCATCACTGAGTTGGGCCTCACGGATCTGATCTTCCAAGGTAGGAGCAACTTGAAGATTTGCAAGAAAGCCTTGCGGAACAACTTGGAGGTTGAGCTTCCTGAATGCTTCACAAAGCTCAGGCTGAAACGGTTTGATAAGGAGACTGTTGCAATATGCCTTTCTGCTCAAGGCATCTACAATGACATTGGCCTTGCCAGGTGTGTATTCGATGCTTGGATCATTTCAACCCAATGAGTCTGGCGAAAGTTCAGGTTCGGCTGTGTGAAGATGTACTTCAAGCTCTTGTGATCGGTGAAGATGTCCACTTTTCTGCCCAACAGAAGGTGTCTCCATGTGATCATGGCATGTACCACTGCTGCTAGCTCGAGATCATGTGTGGGGTAGTTCTTCTCACTTGGATTCAATTGACGAGAAGTGTAAGCCACAATTTTCTTGTCTTGCATTAGAACACCACCAAGTCCTTGAAGAGAAGCATCATAGAATACTTCGTAGGGCTTGGACTCATCTGGAGGAGTAAGAACCGGAGCAGAGATGAGCTTTTCTTTGAGAGTTTTGAATGCCACATCACAATCCGGAGACCAGTTGTACTTGACATTCTTCTGCAGCAAGTTGGAGAGAGGCTTGGTAATCTTGGAGAAGTTCTCAACGAACCTTCTGCAATAGCTAGCAAGACCAAGGAAGATTCGGAGTTGCTTGATGTTCTGAGGGGGTTCCCAGTTGACAATCGCTTCAACTTTCTCGGGGTTGACAACAATACCGTCAGCAGAGATGATATGGCCCAGATACAAGACCTTATCGAGCCAGAATTCACACTTGGAGAACTTGGCATAGAACTTATGTTCACGAAGTCTGTCGAGAACCAGACGGAGGTGCTTTTCATGATCCTCTTCATTCTTGGAGAATACCAAGATGTCATCCAGATAAACAAGCACAAATTCGTTGGTGTAGGGGTTGAATATGTAGTGCATCATTCTCGAGAAGGTGGGTGGAGCATTTGCGAGGCCAAAAGACATGACTGTGCATTCATAGGAGCCGTAGTTTGTTCTGAATGCAGTCTTGTGAATATCTTCTTCACGGATACGGATCTGGTGATAACCCATCCAGAGATCGAGCTTTGAGAACACTTTAGCTCCTTTGAGCTGCTCGAACAATTCATTGACGTTGGGGAGCGGATACTTGTTCTTTATTGTCTTCTAGTTCAATGGCCGATAATCAACGCAAAGGCGCTCCGTGCCATCCTTCTTCTTGACAAATAAGACACCACAGCCCCAAGGAGAAGTGCTAGGCCTGATTAGACCCATACGCTCTTGCTCATCGAGCTGTTTCTTCAACTCCTTCAACTCTTCAGGGGAAAACTTGTACGGACGCCGGCATGCTGGCTCGGTACCGGGCTCGAGTTCAATGACGAATTCAACTTGACGATGCGGAGGCATGCCTGGAAGCTCTTCAGGGAAAACATCTTCATATTCATTGACCACCGGAATTTGAGAGATGGCATTAATCTCGCCCTTGTCATTGAGAGAGAATAGCCTGATTGTGTTATCTCGAGAGGCGAAGATAATCACGTCTTCATTAGGATGAGTAATCTTGACTTACTTATTTGCACAATCAATGTGAGGATCATGCTTGGAGAGCCAATCCATCCCAAGAATAAGATCAATGTCGGAACTGCCGAGAACTACCGGAGAAGCCAGAAAGCGGTAATCACCCATACGAATAGATACACCCGGAGCATACAATCTTGAATTCATGTGCTTGCCTGGAGAAATAATTGATAACTCCTTGTCCAAGGGTGCCGAAATGAAATCATGTTTGGTAAAGAATGGTCTTGACATGAAGCAAAGTGATGCACCAGAATCAAACAATACTTTTGCAGGAATAGAGTTAACTGAGAGGTTACCCAATATCACATCAGAAGAATTCTCCGCTTGAGCTGCATTCATCAGATTTACTCTTGCATGCTTGGGATTGTGCTTGACAATAGCAGTGCTGACAGGTGGAGGAGGCGGAAGGCACCTTGGGTTGGGGCACTTGTTAGCATAATGACCCTTCTGAGAGCACTTGTTACAAACCACTTCTGAGAGAGGACGGTGATAAGGAGCACTTGACTTTGAAGCTTGAAAGTGGTTCTTTGACTGATTGCTTGGGTTGGGTGGGTGGGAGAAACCACGGCCACCAGAATTCTTGTTGTTGTTGTTGGGAGGTCGGATCACTGGAGGAGGTGGAAGCCAAAATTTCTGTTGCTTTGCGACCACTTGGGAAGAAGAGGAGGAGTGAACAGCGTCTCTGATCCTCTTTTTGGAAGCTTCCATCTTGAGCTGGGCTGCCTCTTGCTTAAGTGCCATGTTATAGAATTGATCAAACTCACCAGGCTCGAACAAGGTGAGAGCTAGTTGGAGTTCATCCTTCAGACCACCACGGAACTGATAATCTTGCTCTTGGCATCTGGGATGTCTTTCTTGGCATAGCGGGCAAGGTTCTGGAACTTGACATTATATTGGTAGACAGTCATTGAGCCTTGCTTGAGGTTGCGGAATTGCTCACGCATACCCTCGATGACACTTGTTGGAATGTGGTGAGAGCGAAAGTCTTTGCAGAAGTCAGCCCACGAGATTTCACGTCCTTCTCTGGAGTCTTTGTACTGCTGCCACCAATCAGCGGCTTGGTCCTTGAGTTGGAAGGCGGCAAACTTCACATAGTCCTCAGGCCTCACGTTACTGCACTCGAAATGCTTCTTGATATCAGTTATCCAGTCTTCAGCATCTAGAGGGTCCACACAGTAACTGAATGCCTTTGGTTGGTTTGCCAGGAACTGGTTGAGTGTAGAAAAGTGAGGTTGGTTGAACAAATTGCCTTGGCCTTGGTTTCCATGAGCACCTTGATTTGCTTGAATGTTCTGCATCATTTGCAAAAACATCTGGGTGTTCTGGTTCGTCGCTTGCATAATTGCTCTCCAGGCCTCAGGCGGAGGAGGAGGGGAAGGAGGATGATCAGGAACCTCTTCACCCTCTGGGTTAGCGTTGGGAACCCTTTTAGGAGCCATCCTGAATGAGTTGACAACTATTAGCCATTGATTGAGAGAAAATATATAAGCTGAATCAACGGCTAGAAATTGCAACATAGTGTTCACAAGAACATTCGAACAACAATGAACGAATGTAATCCATAGTTTAATGATACAACAATCTTCATGAGAAGCCACTTGGGAGAACAAAAGATAAATAAAAACAACAAGGAGCAGATAGAACAAATACAAGATAGAAGCTTCGTTCGACATATTTGTCCTGAAAGCTTATGGAACGTGTTACAAAAGGGTTTTGCAATCCCCGGATCAGCATAGCCAAGGACCCTTTAAGATGCAACTCCCGATCGGAACAACGCCCATAAAACTACTTCACTCAATGTGGAACCCCGAACTCCATATCATGCATTCATTGGAAGAATGCCTACGAACTACTAGATGAACACACCTATTAATTTCCGAAAGTTTCCAGTTATGCAATCAGGTGTTGGGGATACAGGGGAAGCATCACGCACTCAACTCTAATCCTACATCCAGCCGTATCCATCCTTCAACACATAACCAGTTATTTTCGTAAACCGTCTACCTCGGACCTTCGAAACGCATCTACTATACAAGCTATGGCAATACTCCCGAACTACCTCCCCAGTACTGGGTGATGTCGGGGTTATCTTGCCACTAACCGCATAGGAGAGTTTCGATGTCGGCCGCCTTAAGTATTCCAGAACTGCTGCGATATATTTGTGACGACAACACCTCGGAGCTCAACTCCCCGGGACATTGCCACAGCCCCTAAATGACAGGAGGCATCGAGAACAATGTTCTCGTCACAAAGACATCGGAACAATCCAAACAATACCCGCGTGATCCTAAAAAAAATTTGGTGAATTTTTGAGAGTAGAAGAGACAAGAGTAATCGTCAGGAGTCCTCACCAGAGTGAAAAGAGATGAGGAGCAAAAGAAATCCTACTCTCCGATATATATATATATATATATATATATATATATATATATATATATATATATATATATATATATATATATATATATATATATATATAGACTCAAAACATTTTTATGTGTGTGCCTAGACTCAACCGTCAACGATTCGATCAATCGGTGGGGGCTTCTAGGTCGGAGAAGGCTCTGGTACCAACTTGTAATGCCCAGGATGGGATTATACCTCCTACATGTCGAGGCACGACTTAAAGGTATAAGCCCATTCTAGAATGATCTCAAGTTTGGTATCTTTGCACGACTCATGTAAAAATAGGGATGAAATTGCAAAAGGATAGTTGGCTTACACTCGCCACGTCACACAGTACATTACATAAGCAAATCATCATCCAAATAACATCACAACCCGACTACGGGCGAAGATCCAAATGAAAGATACCAAATACATAAAGCCACATGTCCAAATCGCCCTAGTAGAAACCACTACTGATCATCGGGATAGTGCACATAGTATCGACTACGTTCTTCATCGTACTCCCAGTACAGCTCCGTGCCGTCACCTGAGTAGTTCACCATAGTACCTGCATCTGGTGTTGTGTAGAATTTGTGAGCCACGGAGGACTCAGCAATCCCGTTCCCGGGTAGCAAAACTATCTAAGCCTTGGGTGTGGAACAAGGCTGAAGAAAAGAATAAAGGTTGCAGCTGCACTAGCACTAGCTTACGTGTTTAGAGCGAGAAGAGAAGTGCCACGAGCGTCAAAGTGATCATGAAGTGATCCTATCTAAGCACGTCAAACATAACCCCACCGTGTTCACTTCCCGAACCCCTTTCAGAAAATGACCGTCACGGTTACTCACGCTGGTAGTGTGTTCAGAACATGGTGTCAAGTTTTCTACAACTGGATATTAACAAATTCCCATCTGCCACATAACCGCGGGCATGGCTTTTGAAAGTTCAAAACCCTGCAGGGGTGTCCCAACTTAGCCCATTACAAGCTCACGATCCGCGGAGTCGCAACTCCAAGGTGGGAAGGCCCGAGTATTCTCGGAATCCCGATCTCAAGATATTCCGACTAAGGTAAGACTAATCCAGCAAATCCTCCCGTCGTGCCGACACCCTAATAGTAGCCGCGCGTATCTAGTCTCAGGCCACGACCGGATACGTCAGCCTATAGGAAAATACCAGCCCTCGGGTTCCCCCAAGGTGGCCCTGCAGTCCGCCCATTTTGGACCAACACTCAAATCGAGCACTGGCCCAGGGGGGTTGATTAATTAATCCTTGGGTTAATTACTCCCTTGGCAAGTTTTTAGTTGTTAGGCAAATGGAGTACCAATGTTGGGACTTGCTGGAAAAGCCTTAGCGCTAAGCGGTTTATCGAGGGGGTCCCATAACCCCAACCGTGTGAGGAACGCAAAATCAAGGAACATAACACCGGTTTATACGGTTCCTAGGGCGGCATGAGTGGAACAAATCACCAAGCAAGAGGCTTAGCCTTCCACCCATTACCAATATATAGATGATTTAGTTTAAGAGTTTATATAGTGTGATATCCCAACAGTAACTTCAACTTGAAGCAAGAATCTTCAAATCTTCTCCTGCAAGTAGCAATGCTATAAGAGGGGCTGAGCGAAGCTTACGTAGCCAAACAATGGTTTGCTAGGTTGGGTGGTTAGACTGATTCATGGTTACAATAGGAGGCTGACAAACTAACATGGGCATCGAGGCAATAAGCTAAAGAGCGAGACATCTAGCAATAGGCAAAGATAGTAATGATATCAGGGTCAGGTCATCTTGCCTGTCGAGTCGTCGATGGGATCGTAATACGGCTCCTCGTACTCAACCTCGGTAGTAACCTCGTTCTCGGTCTCGGCTTCCGGCTCTACTCAACACAAGAACACAACGAGGCACGAGAATCAAACAAGGTGCAATGCACATTCAACATGATGCACGTATGATGCATGACAAGTCTATATATGATGCAATACATGGCAAGGTAGGAAACACAGAGAAACAACACAAGAATATGACAATATGCTCAAGCAAGTATGATGCAAGACAAGTCTATATATGATGCAATACATGGTAAGGTAGGAAGCACAGAGAAACAACACAAGAATATGACAATATGCTCAAGCAAGTATGATGCAAGACAAGTCTATATATGATGCTATACATGGCAAGGTAGGAAGCACAGAGAAACAACACAAGTCAACAAGTTTAAATGAGGCCGGGGACTACATAAGCAAATCCGGTAGGTCCTCATATGCATATGTTGAAAATGGTCCCGATCTGAACAAACCTTAAGTTAAAGTTTTTAAACAGCAAGTTAACATGCACCATGATTATCTACACGAAATTCTAGTCAAGTTTCATATAAAGTTTGTTTAATTCGGAGCTACGGTCCAAAAGATATGAGCACAACAAGTTAAGCATGGCAACGTTGCAAGATGCACCCAAACATCAAGCAAACATACTCCAAACATGTAAACAAGATGATATTATGAATCTACATGCAAAATCACACAAGTTTCATGTAGGGCATGCTCAAAACGGAGCAACGGTTCAACACATACACACGAAAACAAGATTCAATGCAAAGCTGAAATTAACAGCCACATAGCAACTTTGGAGCAAGAAATATATACTCTACATCACTCAAACATGGTGACAAGAAGCATGGACATTAAGTAGACATATCCTACAGCAAACAACTCCATTAGAGCAACTCCATAGGAGGCATGGATCAATAGCAACAAGCTACAACATTTTGATCAAGACGTTAAAAACCTGACAGTAATACTTTATAGCAACTTGGGAGCAAGAAATAAATAAGCTGCAGCAACCCATATGAGCAAGTGAGGGCATGGATGGATAGACAACAACATGTACAACAAGGAATGATCAATGGCCACCCCAAAACTAACATGGATTTGCCTAGGGCATCAAGCAAACATAGCATCAGGATATGACAGATTCCAGACTTAGTAGAATTTCACTAAGTGTTAAAACAGTAACACAGGCATGGCATGTTTGCAAGCATGTTTAAGTCACCTCAAGGCATATCATGGAAAATGGTTTGCACCACAGCAAAGACCACATGATGGAGATTCTAAAACATATTGGCATGTGACAAGGGGACAAACACATCAATAGCAACGAGCTCTTCAAATCAGCATCTCATAACATGTTACAAAACTTAAAAGCCACATGCACTTTTGCAACCAAGTTTAACATGGCAATATGAACCCTAACATGCATGCTACAGCAACCAACATGTAGAGCATCTCATGATGAACATTTTGACATCTCATTTGCTTCATTTGGATAAACATGCACCAAGTTATCACATCTGAAACATGGCATGCAAATAACAAGTAGCAGCAGTTTATATCAAGTAGCACTCTTGTCATGAAGTTTAAGACATCTAGATGAACTCAAAGAAGCATGGCACAATGGAACAAATTGTAGTGCACATCACCACGATCATTTTGATATATCATATGCAGCAAACGGACCTACGAGCACAAAGTTACGGGCATGCAAAATAGGCAACAAAATGTTACAGATCTGGGACTTAGTGGAGTTTTATACCTCCAAAAGTCAACGCGGGATGGATCCGTGCGGGACAAGGAGATCCGAGACGGAGCGAAGGCGTTTGGATCGGGGACGGGTGGATCTCGTCCCGATCTGGAGGTTCGTCGGAGAAGTTGCCGGAGTTGGGGAAGAAGACCGGAGCGGCGAGGAGATGGCCGGAGGCGGCCGGAGATGGGCGGCGCGGCAGTTGGAGGGCGCGCGGCGGCGGCGGTCAGAGGCGCCGGCGGCGAGCGTTGAAGAAGGAGGCGGCGGGGCGCTTCGAAGGAGGCGGCGGCGTGCTTCGAAGGAGGCGGCGGCGCGGCGGGGATGCTGCGGTGAGGCGGTGGCGAGGTCCGGCGATGGCAGTGGCAAGGTCCGGCGGAAGTCCGGCGGTGGTCCGGCGCGGCTCCTGCGACCGGCGGGTGAGGTGGCGGCGGTGGAGATGGTGTGAGGTGGCGCGGCTAATGAGAGGTCGCCACGTGGCGGCGAAGATGATGTGGCGGCCTTTGGTTGGTTGGAATGATGTGGCCGCGGGTCGGACGTGTCCGGCGGCTGTGCGGACGTGTCCGGCGCGCGAAGCGGGAGGAAAATTAGGGTTGCACCGGGATTTCGGGGATGTGGACTAATTTATAGATTCTGGGACCTAGGAAACTCCAAATGAGGAGCGGTTTTCGGCCACGCGATCACAATTCGACGACCGAGATGATGGGTGTGGTTGTGCTGGGTTTGTGGGATGTTGTGGAGGGGGTCTTGGGCCTCAAAGAAGAGGTTCTTTTAGCCCACTAGGTTACCCGTTGGAGTACCAAACGAACTCCAAACGTGACGAAACTTGACAGGCGGCCTACACGTACCAAAACAACAACACACGACAAGTCTCACGTCATTCCGGAAACGTTACACGGCCACACACGAAAGAAGGACTCGGGGATACCACGGGCACGTGTGAGAGCGTCGGAACTCGAAACAGACAACGGGAAGAGACGAGTGGGACCAGATGCATGTGATAACACAAATGCAATGCAATGCACATGACAACATGACATGGATGAAATGCACACACGCACACGACAAAACGAAGAAAACCCAAAATGAAGAAGAGCCCAGAATGGAATTGATGAAGCCAAAGTTTATATATTGCCATATTGGGAAAATGTTGCATATGGGGCATTACAAGCCTATTCCAAGGGGTTATGCCAATATAAAAATTGCGAAGAAGCACGGAAGTGGAAGGCTTCCTATTAGATCTATTTTGAGCATTGCAAATTCTATACCAGGCATCTTTTAAGTTTTCTTCCTCCCTTTGTTTAAAGTTGAGGACCTCACTCTCGGGAGTGGTGATAATGATAGGTGTGCTAGACATGATGACAAGCAAGCAAGCAGCACAAGAAAAGTGAATAAGGAGCAAGCGATCGAAAAAAACACGGCGGAAGAAGGGCGAATAAAACAGCAAAGGTGAAGTGGGGGAGAGGAAAACGAGAGGCAAATAAATGTAATGCGAAGGATAAGGGTTTGTGATAGGTACTTGGTATATGACTTTTGCGTAAGCCTCCCCGGCAACGACGCCAGAAATTATTCTTGCTACCTCTTGAGCTTGCGTTGTATTCCCTCGAAGAGGAAAGGGAGATGCAGCATAGTAGCATAAGTATTTCCCTCAGTTTTTGAGAACCAAGGTATCAATCCAGTAGGAGACCACGCGTGAGTCCCTCACACCTGCACAAACAAATAAGAACTTCGCAGCCAACGCGATAAGGCGTTGTCAATCCCTTTACGGTCACTTACGAGAGTGAGATCTGATAGAGATGATAATTATATTTTTGGTATTTTTGGTTTAATAAAACAGCAAATAAAAGCAAGAAAAGTAAAGTAGATGTAGATTGATATGTTGAGAATAGACCCGGGGGCCATAGTTTTCTCTAGTGGCTTCTCTCATGATAGCGATATTCTACGGCGGGTAAACGAATTACTGTCGAGCAATTGATAGAAAAGCGAATAAGTATGAGACTATCTAGGCATGATCATTGTATATAGGCATCACGTCCGAGACAAGTAGACCGAAACGATTCTGCATCTACTACTATTACTCCACACATCGACCGCTATCCAGCATGCATCTAGTGTATTGAGTTCATACGAGTAGAGTAACGCCTTAAGCAAGATGACATGATGTAGAGGAATAAACTCAAGCAATATGATGAAAACCCCATCTTTTTATCCTCGATGGCAACAATACAATACGTGCATTGCTGCCCCTACTGTCACTAGGAAAGGACACTGCAAGATTGAACCCAAAGCCAATCACTTCTCCCATTGCAAGAACTATAGATCTAGTAGGCCAAAGCAAACCAATAATTCGAAGAGACTTGCAAGGATATTACGAGCACACATAAAAAGTTCAAAGAAGGACCAAATATCTTTCATAGATAACCTTGATCATAAACTCACAATTCATTGGATCTCGACAAACACACCGCAAAAAGAGATTACATTGAATAGATCTCCTCGAACATAGAGGAGAACTTTGTATTGAGATCCAGAGAGAGAAGAAGCCATCTAGATACTAGCTATGGACCCGAAGGTCTGAGGTAAAATACTCACAACTCATGGTGAGGGCGATGATGATGATGATGAAGGCCTCCGTGATGGATCCCCCTCCCGAAACAGGCTCCAAGATGGGATCTCCACGGGAACAGAAGCTACGGCGGTGGAATTAGGGTTTTCTCTCTGCGTACGGAGTTTCTGGGATACATAGGTATATATAGGAAGAAGGAGGGCACCGGGGGCCGTGTGGGCCAGCCTCGAGGCAGGGGGGCACGCCCTGGGAAGGGGGCGCCCCCCCACCCTCGATGGCTGGCCCTTTGTCCCCTGACTTGGTCCCGAAGATTCCCGAGCGTGATTTCCTCCAAAAATATCTCTCGCGAGGTTTCATTCCGTTTGGACTCCGTTTGATATTCCTTTTCTGCAAAACCCTGAAATAGGCAAAAAACAACAATCTGAACTGGGCCTTTGGGTTAGTAGGTTAGTCGCAAAAATGATATAAAAGTGAATGATAAAACCCATTAAACATCCAAGACTTCATAAATAATAGCATGGAACAATAAAAAATTATAGATACGTTGGAGACGTATCAATCTCCCTCCCACACACTTTCTGAGATGATCAACTGTCTCACTGGTGGGTGGTGGCGGCCAGGATCTCCGGCAGGGTAGCAGTCTGCGGTGGTGAAATTGCAGCTGAGGAGGTAGGATTTCTCAATCCAGACCAGGATGGAGGGGGCTTTAGGGTTTGGGATCGATCCACTCCCCCACAGTTGTCCATGGTACGCTTTGATGGCGACCTCTTCTGTTGGAAATATGCCCTAGAGGCAATAATAAATTGGTTATTATTATATTTCCTTGTTCATGATAATCGTTTATTATCCATGCTAGAATTGTATTGATAGGAAACTGAGATACATGTGTGGATACATAGACAACACCGTGTCCCTAGTGAGCCTCTACTAGACTAGCTCGTTGATCAAAGATGGCTGCGGTTTCCTAGCCATAGACATGAGTTGTCATTTGATAACGGGATCACATCATTAGGAGAATGATGTGATGGACAAGACCCAATCCTAAGCCTAGCACAGATCGTGTAGTTCGTATGCTAAAGCTTTTCTATATGTCAAGTATCTTTTCCTTAGACCATGAGATTGTGCAACTCCCAGATACCGTAGGAATGCTTTGGGTGTACCAAACGTCACAACGTAACTGGGTGGCTATAAAGGTGCACAACAGGTATCTCCGAAAGTGTCTGTTGGGTTGGCACGAATCGAGACTGGGATTTGTCACTCCGTATGACGGAGAGGTATCTCTGGGCCCACTCGGTAGGACATCATCATAATGTGCACAATATGTGATCAAGGAGTTGATCACGGGATGATGTGTTACGGAACGAGTAAAGAGACTTGCCGGCAACGAGATTGAGCAAGGTATCGGTATACCGACGATCGAATCTCGGGCAAGTGCTATACCGATAGACGAAGGGAATCGTATACGGGATTGATTGAATCCTTGACATCGTGGTTCATCCGATGAGATCATCGTGGAACATGTGGGAGCCAACATGGGTATCCAGATCCCGCTGTTGGTTATTGGCCGGAGAGTTGTCTCGGTCATGACTACATGGTTCCCGAGCCCGTAGGGTCTACACACTTAAGGTTCGATGACGCTAGGGTTATAGGGAAAGTATGTACGCGGTTACCGAATGTTGTTCGGAGTCCCGGATGAGATCCCGGACGTCACGAGGAGTTCCGGAATGGTCCGGAGGTAAAGATTCATATATGGGAAGTCCCGTTTTGGTCACCGGAAAAGTTCCGGGTGCTATCGGTAATGTACCGGGGCCACCGGGAGGGTCCCGGGGGTCCACCAGGTGGGGCCACCAGCCCCAGAAGGCTGCGTGGGCTAAGTGTGGGAGGGGACCAGCCCCAAGGGGGCTGGTGCGCCCCCCACCAAGTCCCTAGGCGCATGGAGAGTGGAGGGGGGCAAACCCTAGGTCCAGATGGGCCTTAAGGCCCACCCTAGGGCGCCCCCTCTCTCTCTCCCCCCCTTTGGCCGCACCCTTTTAGGGTTTCTAGGGCTGGCCGCCCCCCCTAGGGGTGGGAAACCCTAAAGGGGGCGCAGCCCTCCCTTCCCCCTATATATATGTGAGGTTTTAGGGCTGTTGGAGACACGAGAACCTCTCCCTCTTGGTGCAGCCCTACCCCTCTCCCTCCTCGTCTCTTGCAGCGCTTGGCGAAGCCCTGCTGGAGTCCCGCGCTCCTCCACCACCACCACGCCGTCGTGCTGCTGTTGGTTGGAGGTTTCCCAACCTCTCCCTCTCTCCTTGCTGGATCAAGGCGTGGGAGACGTCACCGGGCTGTACGTGTGAAGAACGCGGAGGCACCGTTGCTTCGGTGCTTGGATCTTCAGCGATCTGAATCGCGGCGAGTACGACTCCATCAACCGCGTTCTTGAACGCTTCCGCTTAGCGATCTACAAGGGTATGTGGATCCAACTCTCCCCTCGTAGATGCATCTCCTAGATTGATCTTGGTGAGCGTAGGAAAATTTTTGTTTCCCATGCAACGTTCCCCAACAGTGGCATCATAAGCTAGGATCTTGCGTAGATGTTTTCACGAGTAGAACACAAAGGGGTTTGTGGGCGTTGATGTTTAGATTGCTTCCCTCTTTGGTCTTTCTTGATTCAGCGGCATTATGGGATGAAGCGGCCCGGACCAACTTTACATGTCCACGTACATGAGACCGGTTCCATCGATAGACATGCGACTTTTGTTGCATAAGATGGCTGGCGGGTGTCTGTCTCTCCTATCTTAGTTGAATCGGAATAGAACAAGGCGGTCCTTGTAGAAGGTTAAATAGCAACTTAAATATCACCGTTGTGGCTTTGCGTAGGTAAGAAGCGTTCTTGCTAGATACCCATAGCAGCCACGTAAAACATGCAACAACAAATTAGAGGACGTCTAACTTGTTTTTGCAGGGTATGTATGTGATATGATATGGCCAATGACATGATGAGATATATTTGATGTATGAGATGATCATGTTGTAATAGTTAATATCGACTTGCATGTCGATGTATACGGCAACCGGCAGGAGCCATAGGGTTGTCTTTAATTTTTGTATGACCTGCGTGTCAATCATTAAGCGCTATGTAATGCTTTACTTTATCGCTAAACGGTAGCAATAGTAGTAAGAGCATGGTGGGCGCGCGACAACCCCGATGGCGACACGATGATGGAGATCATGATGATGGGGATCATGGTGTTACGCCGGTGACGATGGAGATCATGCCGGTGCTTTGGAGATGGAGATCAAAAGCACGAGTTGATGGCCATATCATGTCACTTATGATTTGCATGTGATGTTAATCGTTTTATGCATCTTATTTTGCTTAGGACGACGATAGCATTATAAGATGATCCCTCACTAAAATTTCAAGATAAAATTGTGTTCCCCCCGAGTGTGCGCCGTTGCGAAGGTTCGTCGTTTCGAAGCACCACGTGATGATCGGGTGTGATAGACTCTACGTTCGCATACAACGGGTGCAAGCCAGTTTTGCACATGCAGAACACTCGGGTTAGACTTGACGGGCCTAGCATGTACAGACATGGCCTCGGAACACGGAGGACCGAAAGGTCGAGCATGAGTCATATAGTAGATATGATCAACATGTTGATGTTCACCATTGACACCACCTCATCTCACGTGATGATCGGACTTGGGTTGGTGAATTTGGATCATGTCACGCTCGGATGACCGGAGGGATGTCAATTTGAGTGGGAGTTATAAGTAATTTGATTAGTTAAACTCACTTATCATGAACAATAGTCTAAGTTGCCTTTGCAAATTATGTTGTAGATCAATAGCTTGCGTTGTAGCTCCCTGTTTAATACGATCCTAGAGAAAGACTAAGTTGAAAGATATTGTAAGCAAGGATACGGACTGGGTCCGTAGTCCGAGGAGTGTCCTCACTGCTGCACAGAAAGCTTACGTCTTTGATGCACCGCTCGATGTGCAAACCCCTACAACGTTGTCTGTGGATGTTGTGAACACCTGACAGAGACGTCCTGATGACTACTTGATAGTTTAGTGCACCATACTTTACGGCTTAGAATCGGGATTCCAATGACGTTTTGAACGCCATAGAACATATGAGATGTTCTAAGAGCTGAAATTTGGATTTCAGGCTCGTGCCCGTGTTGAGAGGTATGAGACCTCTGACAAGTTCTTTTGCCAAAAAGGATGGAGGAGAATGGCTCAACTAATGAGCATGTGCTCAGAATGTCTGAGTGCTGAAATCACTTGAACCAAGTGGGAGTTAATCTTCCAGGTGAGATAGTGGTTGACAGAATTCTCTAGACACTATCACCAAGCTACTAGAACTTCGTGATGAACTATGACATGCAAAGGATGGATGATCCCGGTGCTGTCAGCGGTTCTTAGTACCGCAAAAGTAGAGATCAAGAAGGAGCATCAAGTGTTGATGGTTTAACAAGACCACTGGTTTCAAAAAGGGCAAGGGCTAGAAGGGAAACTTCATGAATGGCAAACCTGTTGTCGCTCTGATGAAGGAACCCATGGTTGAACCCAAACCTCGAGACTAAGTGCTTCTATTGTAAGGGAAACGGTCACATGGTAGCGGAACCACCCCAAATACATGGTAGATATGATAGCTGGCTACTTCAACAAAGTATATTTGATATACGTGTTATTGATGTGTACCTTAGTAGTACTCCTTGTAGCACCTGGGTATTGGATACCGGTTCAGTTGCTATTATTAGTAACTTGAAGCAAAAGCTACGCACTGAACGGAGACGCTAAGGGCGAGGTGACGATGTGTGTTGGAAGTGTTTCCAAGTTTGATAAGATCACCATCGCACACTTCCTCTATTTTCAAGATTAGTGTTGAACCTAGATAAATGTTATCAGGTGTCTACGTTGAGCGTGAAAATGATTAGATCATGTTCATCGCAATACGGTTATTCATTTAAGTTAGAGAATAATGGTTATTCTGTTTACATGAATAATACCTTTATGGTCATGCACCCAATGGTTCGTTGAATCTCGATCATAGTAATACACATGATGATAATATTAATGCCAAAAGATGTAGAGTTAATAATGATAGTACCACTTTCTTGTGGCACTGCCGCTTAGGTCATTTTGGCATAAAATGCATGAAGAAACTCCATGCTGATGGATGTTTTGAGTCACTTGATTTTGAATCGCTTGACACATGCGAGCCATGCCTCATGGGCAGGATGACTGAAATCTCGTTTTCAGGTACAATGAAACGGGTAAGTGACTTATTGGAAATCATACATGCTGATGTATGTGATCCAATGAGAATTAAGGCGAGTGGTGGATATCGTTATTTTCTCATCTTCACTGACGATTTGAGTAGATATGGTATATTTACTTAATGAAGCAAAAGTCTGAAACGTTTGAAAGGTTCAAAAAATTTCAGAGTGAAGATTAAGAATCATCATAACAAGAAGATCATGTTCCTACGATCTGATCAAGGGGATATTATCTGAATTATGAGTTTGGCAATCACTTAAGACATTGTGGAATTGTTTCGCAGTTGAAGCCCCCTGGAACACCACAGCGTAATGGTGTGTCCGGACATCGTAATCGAACCTTATGAGATATGGTGCGATCTATGATGTATCTTACCGATCTACCGCTATTATTTTGAGGTTATGCATTAGAGACAGCTGCATTCACTTTATATAGGGCACCATCTAAATCCGTTGAGACGACGTCGTATGGTTTGGCAAGAAACCAAAGTTGTCGTTTTCTTAAATGTTTGGGGCTGCGATGCTTATGGCTTCAGCCGGGAAAAGCTCGAACCCAAAGCGGACAAATACATCTTCATAGGATACCCAAAGGTGACAGTTGGGTATACCTCCTATCTCAGATCCAAGGGCAAAAATGTTTGTCCCTAAGAACGGGTCCTTTCTCGAGAAGGAGTTTCTCTCGAAAGAATTGAGTGGGAGGAAGATAGAACTTGATGAGGTTATCGAACCCTCACTTCAACCGGAGAGTAGTGCAACACAGAAAGATGTTTCTGTGGAACCTACGACAGTTGAAGAGGATACTAATGATAGTGATCATGAAGCTCCAGATCAAGTTGCTATCGAACCTCGTGGGTCGACAAGGATATGTACTACTCCTGAGTGGTACGGTGATCCTGTCTTAGAAGTCATGTTGTTGGACAACAATGAACCTACGAACTATGGAGAAGCGATGGTGGGCCCATATTCCGGCAAATGGTTAGAAGCCGAGAAATCCGAGATACGATCCATGTATCAAAACAAAGTATGGACTTTGGTGGACTTGCCCGATGATCGGCAAGCCATTGAGATAAATGGATATTTAAGAAGAAGACGGACGTGGACGGTAATGTCACCGTCTATGAAGCTCGACTTGTGGCGAAGAGTTTTTCACAAGTTCAAGGAGTTGACTACGATGAGATTTTCTCACCCGTAGCAATGCTTAAGTCCGTCGGAATCAAGTTAGCATAAGCTACATTTATGAAATCTGGCAGATGGATGTCAAAACAAGTTTTCTTACCAGTTTTCGTAAGGAAAGGTTGTATGTGATACAATCAGAAAGGTTTTTGTTGATCCTGAGGATGCTAAAAAGTATGCTAGCTCCAGCGATCCTTCCATGGACTAGAGCAAGCATCTCGGAGTCGGAATATACACTTTGATGGAGTGATCAAAGTTTTTGGGTATACAAAGTTTGTTGGAAACTTGTATTTGCAATAAAGTGAGTGGGAGCACTACAACATTTCTGATAAGTATATGTGAATGACATATTGTTGATCCGAAATGATGTTGAATTTCTGGAAAGCATAAAGGGTTGTTTGAAATGAGTTTTTCAAAGGAAGACCTGGATAAAGCTGCTTACATGTTGGGCATCAAGATCTATACAGATAGATCAAGACGCCTGATGATACTTTCAAAAGAACACACACTTTCGACATGATTTTGAAGGAGTTCAAAATAGATCAGTCAAAGAAGGAGTTCTTACCTGAGTTGTAAGGTGTGAAGTTGAGTAAGACTCAAAACTTGACCACGGCAGAAGGAAGAGGAAGGACGAAGGTCGTCCCCTATGCTTTTGTCATAGGCTCTATACGGTATGCCATGCTAAGTACCGCACCTGCCACATGTCTGGCAAGAGGGTACAAAGGTGATCCAGGAGTGGATTACTAGATAGTGGTCAAAATTATCCTTAGAGGAATAAGGAAAAGTTTCTCGGTTATGGAGGTGATAAAGAGTTCGACGTAAAGAGTTACGTCGATGCAAGCTTAACACCTATCCGGATAACTCTAAGTGGAGATACCGGATACGTATAATGGAGCAACAGTTTGGAATAGCTCCAAGTGGAACATGGTAGCAGCATCTACGATATGACATAAAGTTTTGCAAAGTGCATAGGGATCTGAATGTTGCAGACCCGTTGACTACAACCTCTCTCACAAGCATAACATAATCAAACACAGAACTCATTGAGTGTTAATCACATATTGATGTGAACTAGATTACTGACTCTAGTGAACTCTTTGGATGTTGGTCACATGGCGATGTGACCTATGAGTGTTAATCACATGGCGATGTGAACTAGATTATTGACTCTAGTGCAAGTGGGAGACTGTTGGAAATATGCCCTAGAGGCAATAATAAATTGGTTATTATTATATTTCCTTGTTCATGATAATCGTTTATTATCCATGCTAGAATTGTATTGATAGGAAACTGAGATACATGTGTGGATACATAGACAACACCGTGTCCCTAGTGAGCCTCTACTAGACTAGCTCGTTGATCAAAGATGGCTGCGGTTTCCTAGCCATAGACATGAGTTGTCATTTGATAACGGGATCACATCATTAGGAGAATGATGTGATGGACAAGACCCAATCCTAAGCCTAGCACAGATCGTGTAGTTCGTATGCTAAAGCTTTTCTATATGTCAAGTATCTTTTCCTTAGACCATGAGATTGTGCAACTCCCAGATACCGTAGGAATGCTTTGGGTGTACCAAACGTCACAACGTAACTGGGTGGCTATAAAGGTGCACAACAGGTATCTCCGAAAGTGTCTGTTGGGTTGGCACGAATCGAGACTGGGATTTGTCACTCCGTATGACGGAGAGGTATCTCTGGGCCCACTCGGTAGGACATCATCATAATGTGCACAATATGTGATCAAGGAGTTGATCACGGGATGATGTGTTACGGAACGAGTAAAGAGACTTGCCGGCAACGAGATTGAGCAAGGTATCGGTATACCGACGATCGAATCTCGGGCAAGTGCTATACCGATAGACGAAGGGAATCGTATACGGGATTGATTGAATCCTTGACATCGTGGTTCATCCGATGAGATCATCGTGGAACATGTGGGAGCCAACATGGGTATCCAGATCCCGCTGTTGGTTATTGGCCGGAGAGTTGTCTCGGTCATGACTACATGGTTCCCGAGCCCGTAGGGTCTACACACTTAAGGTTCGATGACGCTAGGGTTATAGGGAAAGTATGTACGCGGTTACCGAATGTTGTTCGGAGTCCCGGATGAGATCCCGGACGTCACGAGGAGTTCCGGAATGGTCCGGAGGTAAAGATTCATATATGGGAAGTCCCGTTTTGGTCACCGGAAAAGTTCCGGGTGCTATCGGTAATGTACCGGGGCCACCGGGAGGGTCCCGGGGGTCCACCAGGTGGGGCCACCAGCCCCAGAAGGCTGCGTGGGCTAAGTGTGGGAGGGGACCAGCCCAAAGGGGGCTGGTGCGCCCCCCACCAAGTCCCTAGGCGCATGGAGAGTGGAGGGGGGCAAACCCTAGGTCCAGATGGGCCTTAAGGCCCACCCTAGGGCGCCCCCTCTCTCTCTCCCCCCCTTTGGCCGCACCCTTTTAGGGTTTCTAGGGCTGGCCGCCCCCCCTAGGGGTGGGAAACCCTAAAGGGGGCGCAGCCCTCCCTTCCCCCTATATATATGTGAGGTTTTAGGGCTGTTGGAGACACGAGAACCTCTCCCTCTTGGTGCAGCCCTACCCCTCTCCCTCCTCGTCTCTTGCAGCGCTTGGCGAAGCCCTGCTGGAGTCCCGCGCTCCTCCACCACCACCACGCCGTCGTGCTGCTGTTGGTTGGAGGTTTCCCAACCTCTCCCTCTCTCCTTGCTGGATCAAGGCGTGGGAGACGTCACCGGGCTGTACGTGTGAAGAACGCGGAGGCACCGTTGCTTCGGTGCTTGGATCTTCAGCGATCTGAATCGCGGCGAGTACGACTCCATCAACCGCGTTCTTGAACGCTTCCGCTTAGCGATCTACAAGGGTATGTGGATCCAACTCTCCCCTCGTAGATGCATCTCCTAGATTGATCTTGGTGAGCGTAGGAAAATTTTTGTTTCCCATGCAACGTTCCCCAACATCTTCCTCCTCACGTGGCTGCTCCAGCTCAGCGCACTGGGTCGGTCTCGAAGCCACACCTCTCTCCCTGCCTCCACACTCTCTAATTTGAGGGGCCCGAGCAAGCTTATCCACAGCGAAACAGAGGATCTCACCTACCCTGGTGACCAAATTTGGCTCCGGCAAGGTGCCCTTCTGGAATCCACCACGACACGGTCTCCGGTGAGCTCCAACGCCCCTTGACGG
The DNA here is from genome assembly GCA_902687465.1 of Secale cereale. Taxonomy (NCBI): domain Eukaryota; kingdom Viridiplantae; phylum Streptophyta; class Magnoliopsida; order Poales; family Poaceae; genus Secale; species Secale cereale. The sequence continues at coordinate 161,310,949 of LR738715.1, read as the reverse complement.
CCCAGTCCGGGGGTCCGCAGCTCGCCTGAGCGGAGTGTCGAGATCCGAGCTTTCCTGATGGAGGCCATCCTCCTCCATGCCGTCGAGACGCCGAATCATGGCCGCGGGGGTTGCAGGGACAAGAACGCCCGCCATTTGGCCCTGCTTGCTGGCGAGGGTGAGCTTGCCTCCGCCCGCGCCCAGGCTATCACCTCCGCCGGCTCCAATGATGCCGACGGCATCCTCCTCCTCATTTCCTCGTTTGTTGCTTCCACACAGATCCTTGTAACCAGCTTGACCATCGATTCATCGCGGGTCGGTCTCCTCATCGTCCTCCGCATGCGCGCCCGATGCATCTCCTCCGCCATCTCTGCCCCATCGTATCTCGCTCTCCTTCCTTCCTCACCATCACGCCTGACGGGGAGGACATGGGGATTCCAAGCCGCGCTCAGGGCGGCTGTCGGGAGGGCGGGAAGGGTGTAGGGGGGCGGGGCGAGGCTGTCGTCGGCGGGATTCACCGGATCTTGTGGCTATAGTGGCAGGGATTTGGTCGCCCGACTCCTCGCAAGACGTCGCCGCCGCTGATTCCTTCCCAAGACGCCGCCGCTGACTCCTCCCCACCGCCCGACGCCTCGACGCCGGCGATCTCCTCCGGCGTACTGGACTTCTCCCTGGTGGTAAGTCATCGCAACCCCCCCCCTCCTCTCCATGGCTGCCACCTCCCGCACGCCCTCCGTTCGCCTCGTCATCACTAGCGAGCACGCCAAGAACGGCGTCTCCTACCCCCAGCTCCACATGTACCCAAACCCTACCCAGCTAGCTTGCCAAGAACGCCGTCCTCTTCTACCCTAACCCTAGCCGTCGAGATTGCCGGCGTGCTGTGGATGCCGTCCTCTTCTACTATATTGAGGATTTCAAATAAGAGAAGGAGCGGCTTGCTGTGGATGCCGGCGTGCATCGCCAGTCTACATTTGTGTGTGTGGCTTTGATGAATACTTGTTGTGTGTGTGTGTGTGTGTGCGCGCGTGCGCACGTGTCACAACTTACCGCGTGCATCTGCAAGGCTAGCTACTTATGAGTTTGACTTGTTTGAGAGTGTATTATGGACAGAACCAAGAAACAGCTCAGCTGGTTGTGTGTGTGTGCTTGTGCCTGCATTGACCTGCTTAATTAGCTGCCCATGTGTCGGTTTGCTATGCTTTTGATGAAAACTAGGAGAAAAACAGCTATGAGAGCTAGCGTCAGTTTTGCTACTTGGTGAGTCCCCACAGCTAATTCAACAGAAATTCATTAGAATATGCTTATGATGCCGTTCTTTGGGCAGATAAAGAAGATGATGTCGGGGATCATCGAGAGCCCCTAATCTTTCCCGATGATGGATGGAGTTGACGGATGGATGCCTAGCTAGGGAGGGAAGGAGGGATTTATTTATATGAGATAGAGAGACAACAAGGACTAAAAATAGGGGTTCGGTCTGACAATTAACACACCAATTTGTCAGGTCAACCACTATTGATTTTACTGGTTAGGGTCCTAAGTTTGATGCATTGTCTTCTAGTTTAGCCTATCGTTCTTGTAGTTTGTTTTCCCAAAAGGAGTCTTATCTACTGTGAGCAATAATTGTGTACAAGAGCTTCTTCTGTTTGCCTACCTGAGGACCGAGGTGCATTTCTCAAATGGTGTCTGATGATCATAAGGGTACACGTGCTACCCAAAAGCTAGTGTGTCAATAATTCTTAATCCTCCAATCCAACTAACACCAGTTTGCTAGTGCATGGATTCGTGTCTGAACCCTCTACGTGTTATCTTAACCCATATGTAGTATACTTGTTCTGGAGGTCACACATAATAGTTCTTCATAGATTGAATATAGAGCATGGATGGAACAAAGTCAATTACCTGGGTTAGGTATCCTGTACTTGATGCTCTGCTATGTTTTGATGTTTGTTGGGTCCATAAGGTCTTGTTCTCCTACCATTTCTTTTCAGTTTAATTATCAAATGCAAATCGTTTCCTGCATTTTGTCGTCAGATGTTGATGTGCAACTGTACATGTCTTCTTGCTCGACATGCTAAACCCCGTTAAGTAGGAGAAAATGAAACATGGTAGGTTTTAATCTTAAATTCAGCGGCTTGTATTTTACTTGCTTGAATTAATAAATATAGGACTTCCAACTAATTGGACATGCTTATCTGGATTTTCGCAGATAGGCAAAGACAACACTAGTCTATATTTTAATGATGCCATGAACATCTAGTAATTCGTGTGTGTTAATTGTCAGACCGAACCCCTATTTTTAGTCCCTGTTGTTTCAGTTGAGAGTGTCTATAATCTTCATTCTAGTGCAGTCGGTCCACATTGCTAGCTTCATTGAATAGTGGTTTGAATTTGAAGGAAATAAACATACATACATCTAGGGCAATATTTCATTGTGAGCTTTAAACACATTCTAAGAATTTTCGAAGTCCAGACATATTCTAGTTAGTTTCAAATGTGCTTTGCTTCACTTCGGAAGATGCCAGTTGTTTGAATTTTAACTCTGCGATCTGCTTGAGATTTTTTGTTTGTTTGTTATGAACCTTGTGCTTCTGCCTTTTAACTGACTAAGGACGTAAAGTTTTTATTTGACCAGATAGGGTAACTTCACACTGATATTTTTTTCCAGCGGCAAGATCGCAGTGCGAGCTTTAATATCATTTACTCAGAATACATGTTCATCGTGAGCGGCACATACTGATATGCATATAACTTAAATTGTTGTTATGCATAAAAGCTAACATGTTGGCACAGTTTAAACATGTAAATGTTCTAAGGTGATTTTTTAGCATGCATAATTAGTTTATGAACATCCAAGGTTGAAATATTAAAGTGGCTCCGTATTTTTTATTTGTTCAGGTTTTTTCCCCGCATCTAATCCTTGGACCAATTCATCTGTTTTGTATAGGGACCTAATCTTGCGGAAGACGGGTGACCACTATGCCGCCATAAGTCTCCTCCACACCGTGTAGCCCGCAAACATGTCTCTGAGCATTTGCCGATAAGATTTATGTTGTAATGAACCGTTGACTTTCGTTGATCGAACATCTTGTATTTTTTATTTGGACCGTGGCATGTATGCATGTAACACTTTCAGTTGAACCGTTGATAGTACTTGCAACAGATTGTATGAGCCTTTTTGTTATTTTGCGTAATCTGGTTGCACCATTGTTGAAGTTCATTTCTTCTACGAGCTTTTGAAGCTTTTGAAATTGTAAAAATTGCATCTTTAATTATAGTATACTAGTTTTGCAAACCCTCCATATCAATCCCTATGTACCAAATGGAAGGGGTATGTGAGGGGTTTGGCGATTGGGAGGAATTGAGAGGATTGGGTGGAAGAGAGGGATTCACAAATCCTCCCAAATCCCCTCCTCCCAAAACCTCTCAAATACTCTTCTACCAAACGAGGCCTAAACGGTCTGTTTGGTTGGCGTGCATTCAGTGTTCAGCCTGCACGACATGAATTTTAAAATGCTCTTAGGGCCAGTTCTTTTGCCGGTTTTTTGGGCTAACCAAAATTTTCTTTTTAGAAGTCTACTAGTCAAGCTTCTAAAAAAATTAATTTGCTTGGGCTTCTAGAATAAGCTGGATAGGGGCAGCTTATTCCAGCTTATTTTAGAAGCCATCAAAAGAACTAGCCCTTAGCCAGGTCTGCGACCTACGTTCAGACTGCCAGTTTTGTCGGCGTTCTGGGAACGGGGTACCCAGACTTGCCTGCCTGCGGCCCGGAGCGTGGCTCATCCAGCGGCCTGGTATGGCCCAACCTCGTCAGCAATGACTCAAGACCCTCGCGAGGGGCCGAGCCTTACGAGACGGACGATGCAAGACCTCCCCTGGGGCAGCCTCATTAGGATAGCTCCCGAGGAGCGGAGATATCAATGCGAGGGGCACCTCGCGAGGTTCTCGTGACGTGAGCCATGACGACCAAGGCCAGGCGGGCGCCAGCGGGTGCAGGATGCCAATTTCCTCTTTGGTGCTAAAGGGGCAAGCGCAGGCGAGGAGTCCCAAGGCATCAGGCAAAGGTTTCCATATAGGTGCAACAAGACCAGTACCAGCAGGACGGCAGGGTGGAGATCATCGCGGAGCCTACGACGGCATCACCACCAGAGCCTTTGGCAGGCGAAGACCACCTTTTGTCAGGATAGCTTGTACTAGTTGTCCCCCTTCAAAATTGACCGTTGTGGGATCCCTTCCCGCTCAATATTTGGGAAGAGGACCCGGGCCGCTATAAATAGGACTAGCCACCACCATAGGAAAGGGTGAAAAAAGAGGGAGAGAGAGAAATCGGACACACACCACCAAGCTTATCCGGGCGCAAGAGCACTTCTCCTCAGGAGGCGGTTCTTCCCCTGTACTAGTTCTTCCCCGCCCTTCAAGGCAATCCACCACACCACACTGGATTAGGATATTACACCACAACGGTGGCCTGAACCAGTATAAACCTTTGTGTCCCCTGTTCTGCGAGTTCTACGAGCTAGGCTTAGGAATCGGCGAGTAGGCGAGCTAGGGCGGAAGGAGAGATCTTCGTGCGCACCCCAGTGTTCGAACCTCAAGGGTTTTGCCGGAACCCAAGATCCGACATTTGGCGCACCAGGTAGGGGTGTGCCGAAGCTTCCCTTACATCGATCCACGCTCCATCGTCCAACCAATTCCATGGCTGACGCTCGTAGAGCCCGTGCTGAGCGGCGGGCCGCCCTTGCCGCCCACGTCGCTCAAACAGCTCCTACCGGCGGACCGCCTCGCTGTTCTCCATCGCCTGCTGCCAACTCCGCCACCAGCGCGGCACGGCACGAGCAGCAGGCCTCGTCTCTGCACCCCTCCGTGCGGCGAGATGGGCGCACCGCGACCCCATCACTGGCGCCGGCGGTCTCGTCGTCCCACGCTCGCCGTGGACCCGCGGACGCGCAGGCTACGCTACTCATGGCACGTGAGCTCCTGCGCTACCGCCCCGTCCACGACTTCTACGAAGAATGGCTCGACCGCATCGCTGAGCACGTCAGCGCCGCTGGGGGCTCTCCAACGCCATCCCTCTCGCTGCCTTGTCCGCCTCCCCATGCGGGCGACGTGGCCCATGAAGTGCCTCTGCCACCTCCATGTCAAGGCGTCGTCCAAGACCCAAGGGACGTGGCCCCGCGGCGTGACCACCCGCACGCGGCGCCAGTGCACGAATAAGGAAACTGCCAAGAGATCCAGTGGCCCCGAGGAGGAGCGCCAGCGCTCCCTCCACCGCCACGTCGAGACTGTGCACCCTCCGTCGTGGTGGCACGCGAGGACCAAGACCAAGCTCCGCAACCCCGACAAGCTCCAGTGTCGACAGCAGGCTGCAAGGCCCTCACCCCCGAGCTGCGCAACGTTAACTGGTCTGGGAAGTTCAAGCCCGACCTGCCTCCATGCTACGACGGCACCCCCGACCCTGCTAAATTATTGCAGCTCGTATTCCTACAGCTCTACGAGCTGAGCATCGAAGCGTGCGGCGGCAACGAGAAGATCATGGAGAACTGGTTCCCAATGACTCTCAAGAACGGCGCGCGTTCGTGGCTCCTGAACCTGCCCGTGGGATCGATCTCCACGTGGGGCGAGATGCGCGAGCGGTTCATCGCCAACTTCAAGGGCACCCGCGACCGCCCCCGGTCACGGGTGACCTGTGGCGTATCAAGAAACAACCAGGAGAAACCCTGTAGAAGTTCATCCAATGCTTCAACAATGTCCGCGTCAAGATCCCCAAGGTCACGGACGAGGCCATCATTTCAGCGTTCTCAGATGGTGTCCGTGACGTCAAGATGAAGGAGGATCTCGCCATCCATGAAGATCTGTGCACATCCCTTGAGCTGTTCAACCTCGCAACCAAGTGCGCCAGAGCTGAGGAGGGGCGCCTCTCCCTCGTCAAGCCCCCCGCTACTGATCCTGAAGACAAGAAGGCCAAGAGCAAGGACGTAAAGCACAAGGGAGTGGCAGTGCTTGCGGCCGAGCCAGAGACGAAGCACGGCCGCGACTACCCAGAGTCATCCAAGAACAGCCATCCGTTTTGCGCCTTCCACAACGTGCACAGCCATAACACCCATGACTGTCAAGAGCTCAGGGCCCTCCGCGAAGGACGCATCAGCCAACGCCCTGAGCGCAGCAACCGTGGCTACGACCATGGGGGAAGTCGGACCGGGGGACGTTAGGACGACCACGGCCCCCGCCAGGAGTGGCGTGACCAGCCTTGGGAGGACCGTTGGCGCGATCAGTCTCGTGAGGATGCATGGAGGGACCAACCTCGTGAGGGTGCCTGGAGGGACCAGCCTCGCGAGGACCGTCCCAGGGCAAGGCTGGTCTCCCTCCTCTGCCGCCACCAAGAAGGAACGACGACCAGGATGAGGGGCTGGGGGCCTCCAGGAGCCTCGCGCCATCGCCTACATCTTGGGCGGAGCGCAGGCCCCGGCCTCTCAGCGCCTCTTCAAGCAGTTCGCCCGAGAAGTAAACGCTGCTCTCCGCAAGCTCGAAGCCACGCGCCCACTCAGGTGGTCCAAGTGTCCCATCACCTTCAGTTCAGCAGCCCAGCTCAAGTGCGCGGCGCCGGCCGGCGCCCTCCCGATTCTTTGTTCACCCGTCATCAACAACGTTCAAGTTACCAAGACCCTCATTGATGGCGGCGCAGGGCTTAACGTCTTGTCCGTCGAGACATTCGACAGCCTTCAAGTATCGTATGATCAGCTACTACCTACCAAGCCTTTCTCCGGAGTGACTAACGGCTCCACCACCCGCATAGGGCAGGTTCGCCTCCCCATCACCTTTGGCAAGCGCAACAACTACCACACCGAGCTCATCGACTTCGACGTCACCTACATTCATCTCCCATACAACGCCATCCTCGGGTACCCAGCTCTAGCTAAGTTCATGGCAGTGACTCACCACGGCTACAATGTCCTCAAGATGCCAGGAAGCGGCGGCGTCATCGTCGTCGCTTGCGAAGAGAAGGAAGTAGTGTGCTCACTTGAGCGCGCTTACCAGGCAGCGGCGGTTGAGGACCTAGACAACGATGGCACCGTCTACCCTCCTAAGGCCATCCCCAAGAAGAAGAATCAGCTACTCGTCCTGGAGCCTCATGAAGTTGCGGCGCCTGGTGGCCGCACCTCAGGACCAGCACCCAGGGATGGGGTGCCTCCTTCCCTCGCATAGGAGGGCGCACCCGACGCTCCTCTTAGGCCGGGCTTGGGGGCTCTCCTCTGGAGGGCCTCTGACCTAGCCAATGTCTCGAGGGAGGCGCTCGGGCACCATCTGGAGGCGTGCTTCACCGCACGTCTCCCTCTGGAGGCCTCAAGCCGTGAGGCGCCAAGCGCTCAGGAGTTCATCAGCCAGACCATCGAAGACTTGCAGGTGCCAAGAGCAATGCGGGGCGAGCGCCGCCCAACACAGCGGGGTGCAGATGTCGCCCCAGGCTCGGGCGACGGGCTGCGCGTCTCAGGTGGGCCGGTGCGAGGGCCCCCCTCACAACTACGTTCGCATGCCCTTCGGCTTGCCGAACCAAGCAACCCTGCACTAGCGCCACATGTGGGAGGTCCTGGCAACTCGTGAGGCCAGACATCAGGAGATCTTGGCAGAAGTGGCCTCGGTTCATCGCGAGCTCCGGGAACCTCCAGAACCTCGCGAGGTCCCGGAGTCAAGCGGCGCGTAGGGATCGACATCTATATCAAGCGTCTTCAGCTGCACCAACACTACTTCAGCAACTGTACCAGGTGACATTTTCCAGTTTTGTTTAGCTGGAAGCGCCCCTCGGGCTGCGTCATTCCCAGGTCGCACGGGTCTGACCCTGCGGCATGTATCCTTTTGCATCTTTAGCTTACTTTGTTGGGGGCGCCCCCTCGGGCCGCATCATCCCCAGACCACTCAGGTCCGTCCTCGTGGCATGCATTTCGTTTTCTGACGCATGGTTAGCTCGTTTCCTCCTACGATTTGCCTCACAAGCATTACCTACTCACTCACCACCTCTTCTGGCTTCCTTCGCTGCCTAACGGACTCCTGCTCATCTCGCAATGGGGGCTGCATACGTCAGCACGACACTTGTGCTTGGGTCCGTCCCTACAGCGCTGACAAATCTGAGAGACCGAGCTCTGACCCGTGGCCCACTCCGCATGCGTCACCTCACTAGGTCCTCGGTGCCTTCGTCTCCCTGCGGTATTATCAGAGGCCCGGCAGTGCGCGCGGTTACAAGGAATGTTATTTCAAGCTAGCTCGCAGGAACCTCGGGAGCACGACGGCAGGCGACCCAGCCGGCCTCCCCTCCCCATGTAATTCGCTTGCACGTTAAAGGGGGGCCTCTGAGCATCGCGTCTTAGGGGCTCCTACCGACTCTCCAGCTCTCACCCCCTGGCCTTGACCACGGCACCGCGACCTCGCATACCAGCGGCGGCTGAGCTTCACTGGAGGGTTGGGACCCAAGGACGTAGATCATCAAGAAGGATGGGGGTGGGGAGGCCAGCTTAGAGAGCTCAGGCCTATTCGTACTTCAAGGGGGACCCTTGGGCATCGCGACCCAAGGGCCTAACTGGTCCCGTAGCCCCTCACTCCTTGGCCTTGTCCTGGTGATCCGGCCAAGCCAGTGGCGGCTGAGGCACGCGCGGGGCCGGGCCCTGCCGACGCAGAACACCAAGGCCTAAGTCCAGCATTTCCTTCTCAAGGGCCGTTCGCACGTCAAGGGGGACTCCTGAGCATCACGACTCAGGAGCCTAACTGGCCACGTAGCCCCTCACTCCCTGGTCTTGTCCTGGTGATCTGGACAAGCTAGCGACGGCTGAGGTACGCGCGGGGCTGGGCCCTACCGACGCAGAACTCTAGGGCAAGCGGGAAGGAAATCGCGAAATCTTGGTCACACAACATCGGAAACGTGCCAAGCGCGCTGCTTAAGGAATCTCCCCATACTCATCAAGATAAGTTGTGCACCCCATCAATATGCCGTCATCACTTGAAGAGTTGGTTTCAGCAGTCACGTATCGGCAATGCCACCTCCTTTTTTAGCCTCCGGAAGCTGCTTGCACACCAAGGGGGACCTCTTGAGCATAGCGCCTCGGGAGCTCTTACCGGACCTCAGGCCGCTCACCTCCTGGCCTTGACCACGGCATCACAACCTGGCATACCAGCGACGGCTGCAGCTTGCCTTGGGACTGGGACCTACCGGCGTAGAGCACCAAGCTACCAAAAGGGTAAAAAGGAGCAATATTGCCGGAACGGGGCTTGCAAACGAAGTCTATTAGCAAGGATAATAAAGCAGGAACAAAAGCATTACGAGTTCTTTACACACACCCATGGGTTGACCTTGATTCCTCGCAGGGAACACCAGGGAGGGATTTCAGGAGGCCCTAGCTACGGCTACTCTCGTCGATGCCATCATCAACAGTGGGCCACGAGAGGCCATCTCCAACCCCGCTCAAGTCATCGTCGGTGACGAGCTCGTGAAGCTGACGCGCTTCGGACACGGTGCGATCTTGGAGGCGCGTAGCTGTCGTCGCTCGTCTCCGAAGACTCGTCGACCTCAGGAGAGCTACTGGACTCCCGAGGTCCATCACTGCTGCTGGAGGAGCTGGCATCGGGGCCGATGGCTGGAATGGCGCCTGCCGCTGTGCCTTCCCAACGGCCCCCTCCGGGGCAGCACTCCAAGCGGCGCCCCTCCTCGTCAAACACCTTGAAGAACAGCACAGAGGCGCCATCGTACTCGAAGTGGACGGCGAGGGCGCCCTCCGCATAGCAGACGCGGGCGACCTCACCCCACCCGCGGGACATGAAGATCTTACTGGGGAAGACGACCTCAACTTCAGCCCCCGTCGCTGGGGCCCGACACTCAGTGTGCTGCAACCACAGCTCGAGCGGCCCCCTTGGCGGCATCTCTGCGGAGAAGAATGGCGGGAAGCGGATCCAGGAGCTGGGAGACGTCGCCACCCACACCACGAACTCGCGCGCAGACCTTCCAACGTGCGTCCGCGGCGCGGCGGCGTGTACCACGATGGCGCGATCGACACGGCCAAAGCGCGGGCCGTGCTGGACGCTGCCTCCCCCTCCGAAGCCTTGCGCTTTGGCGTACAAGGGTAGCGGGTAGCCGGGGGGAGGACGCTCGTGCCAAGGCCTCGTCACTTCAGGCCTCGGAACGGCGCCGTGAGGGCGGAGTATCCTTTTCTTCGACAAGAGCAGCTTCGGCTCCTCACGAGGATTCTTCCCCTTCTCGGCGGCAGAAAATCACCAAATTGGCGCAATGGGTGGCGCTGCCAAGCGAGAAGCAAGAAGGAAGAAGAAGAGGCGGGCTACGGGGGCTCCGCCAGTCGCCCTATTTATAGCCAGGCGAAGGCCAACTGTCGGCCTCCATAATCGCAGGTAATGATGGTCTTTTGTGCATGCTGGGACTTGATGGGTCGTGCAGTTGCCGAGGCTGTGTGGGGAAGTGGAGACGCCCACGTCCCATCAATCACCACGCGTGAATCAAGGCCGCAGGCTTTTGGGGCCCGCGGTGCTCCACACTTGACCCTTGGCTTCGCCGCGAAGCCAAGTGTGAGCACGCCTTGGGCCTGGGGGCTACTGTCAGCGTTCTAGGAATGGGGGTACCCAGACTTGCCTACCTGCGGCCCGGAGCGTGGCTCATCCAGTGGCCTGGTATGGCCCAACCTCATCAGCAACGACTCAAGACCCTCGCGAGGCAGACGATGCGAGACCTCCCCTAGGGCAGCTTCATTATGCTAGCTCCCGAGGAGCGGAGATATCAAGGCGAGGGGCACCTCACGAGGTCCTCGTGACGTGAGCCATGATGACCAAGGCCAGGCGGGCGCCAGCGGGCGCAGGATGCCAGTTTCCTCTTTGGTGCTAAAGGGGAAAGCGCATCCGAGGAGTCCCAAGGCATCAGGCAAAGGTTTCCATATCGGTGCAACAAGACCAAGACCAGCAGGACGGCAGGGCAGATGTCATCGCGGAGCCCACGGCGGCGTCACCACCAGAGCCTTTGGCAGGCGAAGACCACCTTTTGTCAGGATAGCTTGTACTAGTTGCCCTCCTTCAAAATTGGTCGTTGTGGGATCCCTTCCCGCTCAATATTTGGGAAGAGGACCCGGGCCGCTATAAATAGGACTAGCCACCACCATAGGAAAGGGTGAAAAAAGAGGGAGAGAGAGAAATCGAACACACACCAACAAGCTTATCCGGGCGCAAGAGCACTTCTCCTCAGGAGGCGGTTCTTCCCCTGTACTAGTTCTTCCCCGCCCTTCAAGGCAATCCACCACACCACACTGGATTAGGATATTACACCACAACGGTGGCCTGAACCAGTATAAACCTTTGTGTCCCCTGTTCTTCGAGTTCTACAAGCTAGGCTTAGGAATCGGCGAGTAGGCGAGCTAGGGCGGAAGGAGAGATCTTCGTGCGCACCCAGTGTTTGAACCTCAAGGGTTTTGCCGGAACCCAAGATCCGACAAGTTTCTACATAGCTAGGAATTCCCAAAAAAAGTTTTTTCATAGCTAGGGCCGCGTGAGGCAGGGAAGGGGAACGCGGCGCACAACTCGTGCGAGCAGGGAGATGGCACGAGCTCGTGCGCCTCTTTGAAAAATCGGCGGGAGGATTTCGGCTCTCATGATTACCTTAAACTTGTGACCTTGTAGGTTCGGTAAAATATAGGTAAACTCCTTTGTTCAATGACCGATAGCGGAACCGTGGACGTGCATATCGATCACTACGAGTACATGAATGACATTTGAGTGACCTTTGGTTATCATTTGCTATTCCGTTTGCTTTGCAATACTTTACAAACCCGGGGTGAGCTGTATCGGTATCCTCTTAACTCATACACATGCTCGTTATACTTCTCCTTGCTACCGGTTTTGTTCCTCTTTCTCATTGACATGTTCCGGCATCTTCGTGACATAGTCACCCATGTTTGGCCAGACAATGATAGATGTATTCACATCAAGAGGACCCTAAGAATGTATCTCGGTCGTTGAAGGAGCAAATCCCACTCTTTAGCTATCCAACCCTTTGTCAAACTTTCTGATGAACTTGTAAGTTGTAGTTATGATCACCGTGTTACAGATGGCGTTTGAGCAACCTCAAAGTCCGCCGTACGGTAAGAAGTGACTACGATGTGATCTAAGGAACAACACATGTTAACACTCCTCGTTATAACAATTGACTAGACCATGATAAGCACGCGTTGCTGCGCCCCTCTAATTTTTACAGCCAAATGGTAGTAAGTTGTCAAATCTCGTCTATTTATACAATAAAATGGTAGTAATTTTTAAAATGAGTCCAACGAATATGACGTCTTAATAATTTAGCTAGATGCAAGATGACATTCTTTTGTAAAAACTATACTTGTATATAAATCAAGGAATGATTTATAACTACACATAATGACATAAATGAATCGTATAAGCAATATGCCTCTTATAATATATAAACATGCGATATATTAAATTAAGAAACTAAAAATTTAAGTCTTAACAAACTCCTTTAAAAAAAGGTAAATTAATATGAAATATGAATAGTCATTCCACACGATCGTAAATCAACCTTATATTTTTAGAAAGATCTCATATCAATAGCAAATTCTCATGGTTGTTTGGTTTTAATCAATTTCTCAATTTCATATGAAGAAAAAGATGGCTTTAATTTTAGGGCAACATATATGGTATAAATATTGAGTTAATCTAAAAATGAGGAGAATAAAAATCAAGGACACATTTAGGGCACCTAAATATATGAATATGGCATATCATCACAAACTCTTAAGAAAGGCACTGAATCTATACGATTTGGTCAATACATGACATTGCTACACGGTAGCTATGGATCAAAGAAGCAGAGGTTTATTACAATCAGAAACCAAGATTGCTTTCGAAATAGTACAACTAATTGTATAGCAATAACTCATTTCCAGCAGAGCGATACCCAAGCATAATGTTCTACATAGTAACAACAACAAATGCTAATAATCTACAGAAATTATGCCATCGTTTTGGCAGTAATATTGAAACGAAAGCTTAGCTGATTAGATGGGTCAAATTGAACTTATACTGCTTTTTTCTCATCCATATATGTTAACTATTGAAGAGTGAACTGCAATTACAACTTTAGGCTATTCCTAATGGCTTCATCGATGAAAGGACTTGTCGTTTGTTCATATTTTTTTTAATATTGTTCAAAAAAAGGACTCGGTCTTTTTTGGAAGATCAAGTACTATAAGTCGTACACCACATGTAATCAGCCACGGTGCAAGAGCTAAACTATATTCTCAAAACCAAACCCGGTATGGAAGCATGAGATGGACCAAATTCAGCTTATATTGCTTTGTTTCAGCAAAACATATATGTTAACTATTTAAGAGTGACCTGCAATTACAACTTTAGGCCCTAATTGGATTGTTGTTTTCTAGCGTTTTAGACCTGTAAAAGATGCACACCTCCATCCGTCATTTTCTTTCTCCTTTAAAAATTGCATACATTCGGTGAAATACACCTGTAGAATAAATACAGGTGTAAGAGGATACACCGATTCCAAGCGGGGCCTTGGGTTATTCCTATTGGCCACATTCATGAAATAACTTGTCATTTTTTTATCAGCGTGAATCATTAAAGCATATATGTTATTTAGAATTTATCCTTAACAAACATGGGCAATATTAGAATTGTCGGAGACTTTGAAGTGTAAGCGGTCACACAGCCAGTAGCATCAAATTTTATAAATCATGGGCACACATACATGAATAATAAGATGAGATATCCCGGTACATATACACTAACCTGGGCGTCAGCCATTGCAAATCGTGAGCTTTAGAATTGCCCTAACCAACCCACCAGAATCAGTACCAATACCTCAATCGAAATATGAGACCACATGTAGCCAACTAAAGGAGTCCAAACCGAGTGGTAGCGGTAAACAGTGGGAAGGGTTTGCAAATCAGCTCGAGGATTCCCCGAACTAACACACCAGAACCAGTGTCCCTCGGTAAAATGGGAGCAAAACAAAAGCAGTATCATTCTGATGAGATCTGACTCGGTAGTAATTGGATGGAAGATGTGAGGAAGAAGGGACGATAAAATTGCGAGAGCAACATGGCGAGAAGCATGGTTAGCAGAGGCACTATTGCAGAGTAAGAAGGGGAAGGAGCAACCATAGTGTGAAGATTATATACACGCACGTCCAATAAAGAAGATGAATCGAATAAAGGAAGAATACAAATCAGAATCGTAACTGACCAGCAATAATCTCGGTCGTCCGCGAGTGGCGCAGAGCAATTGTAATTTAACATCCTTGATCACCCTGAGCGGACTCTAATCGCCACGAACGCTTCAGTCCCCACCTAATGGTGTTTCCCAGCGGGACAAACCATGTCTCAGGCGTTCGTCGGACCAGTTGTGAGAGCACTGTCACCATCGTTCAAGCGGTGACACACGGACTGTATGACGCCACCGATTTTTTTCCTTGATTGCTCGAAAAGGTTAGCAGGCTGTCAGTTTCATCGGCTTCACTACTCGCGGACGGCAAGGCCCATAGGCCAAACAATAAAATAGCTCTGATTTTGTTTTGGGAGCAGCGGCCCAGCCCATGTAACGCTTTCTGATCGACACTGAATCCCATGCGGGATTGAAACCAAATCGAACAGTCATAAACAGCCAGTAGTGCAGATCCGACGGCCGAAAACAACAGTGGTCTGAGAGTGCCTGAAAGATGCGTAGTTATAGTATATCTAAATTTCACATGATATTATCTCAAAGTATAACAAACAAGTTTGGGTCAATTCAATATGATCATTCTTCTAACGTCATACTCTCAATGTTGTTTTAGGATTATCATTAGACTTAACGATATACTAAGATCCGGAAAACATGATCGCTAACAACACTTGAGCTATTCTTAGAGGCAAGACCGAAAACCTAATCTTTACCATTTATCATTCCACGTGTGCATATGAGATTTCCGGTGAATCACATATTCCAGGATCATAGCAGTTATACCATAGAATACAAACTCTTAATCATCAAAACAAAAATATAATAATACAATATTGTTGCCTCGAGGGCATATTTTCAACAGTCATCCACTTGCACTAGAGTCAATAATCTAGTTACATAGTCCTTATAACACATATGGCTTATCCGGTGTTTCTCATGATTTGCTCGTGGTAGAGTCTTCGTCATGGTTTTGACACATACAAATCCGTGTGATGTTTGTGCTTTGTCATGTCTGGTCGTTACGTGAGATCTAGATTCCATTTTCTTTGAGCAGTGACACTAATATTCACAATACAATGTCACTGGTTTCATTGCACTTAGAATCACACCAACTATATCAAGACACTTCTTGATTCGGATTACTTGGAAACATCTAATGCCATCAACATAATTTTCTTTCGCTATAGAATCCACAATATTGGTCATGCTTCAAAACTATTCCAAACAATTATATAGCTCGATAATAATTTATATCAGTCATGAAGCTGGTGTTTGGGTAACCATTTACAATGATCTCTTCATCTCCTCAGTGGACAAGAAGCAAGTCATTTATCCTTCTAAGGCATTTCATTATATTAACAACTACCTAGTGAGCTAATCCAATATCACTTTGGTACCTGTTACCAACACTTGGTACACAAGAAGCATTTGGCCTAACATATACCATGGCATATATAATGCATTCAATCATCGTGGTATATTGAATTCCACTTAACTGCCCATGCTTATCAACTATCTTAGGGCACTGATTTCTTCTAAGCATCTTCTACGTGACATTGGGAGGAAACATATTCTCAGTTTTAAACTTTTTAAAACCTTGTCAATGTATTCATTCCGGCTTAGCGCCATCAGACTTCTTGATCTATCTATATAGATCTTTATGTCCAATACGTTGCTTCGCCTTTAGTCTTTCATTGGAAACATTTTTGTAAAATTGTGAACATTTTTTTTAAAATCTTGATTTTTTAAGACTATGCGAACATATTCAGTATCATCAGAAATTTTTTAAACCATGAAGATTTTATGATTTTTGAACATTTTTTTCCAAAGACAAAGTTTAATTTCAGCACTTTTTGTAATCTAGAAATATTTAGGATAAAAAACACAAAAAAGGAGAAAAGAAAGTGAAAAACTCAAAATTATGACAATAGGCCCTGCAAATGGGCCGACCCAAACGGGCGCCACTTTGGGTCAGCCCATTTGTTGGGCTGGACACACGTTGTTTTTATATATTTTTTTTCTCTGCTGACAATAACTTGGGACGTGCACTGATAGGCGTCGCACCCCGCCCATTCGATTATTAGCATCGAGCCATTCAGATATGATTCCTTCGTCCCTAACCTTCCACGCCCACATAGCAAAAACAGAAGCAGGCTCTAAGCGCAGCGTGGCTGTCCGCCTCCACCATCTCGGGTCGTCCTTCCCAGTTCACTTCCTCGCCTCCGCCATCTCCGATCATCCTTCTCGGTCCACATCCTTGCCTCCCCCCATAGATCGTTGTAGCTTGCCGCCGCCATGGTTGGAAGCATCTCTATTTCGGGGTTACATCAATATGTTTGGCTGGTTGTACCTCACCTTCTCACCCCCAGCCATGGTCGCCGTCTTTGTCAGTTGCATCTCACCGCCGTCGCATCTTGCCACGCGGAAAAGAGCCGATGCAACTTCCATCTGTTGGTCCCCATCGCTGTTGAAGGAAAAAAAGGCGTCGGTCATAGCTATCTGATATGTCTCCAACGTATCTACTTTTCTAAACACTTTTGCCCTTATTTTGGACTCTAACTTGCATGATTTGAATTGGACTAACCCGGACTGACGCTGTTCTCAGCATAATTGCCATGGTGTTGTTTTTGTGCAGAAATAAAAAGTTCTCGGAATGACCTGAAAATCCACAGAGAATTATTTTGGAAAATATAAAAAATATCTGCGGAAATATACAGACCAGGGGGGCCACACCGTGTCCACGAGGGTGGGGGGCGCGCCCCGTCCCCCTAGGCACGCCCCCTGCCTCGTGGGCCCCCTGTTGCTCCACCGACGTACCCCCAGACTCAATATATTCACTTTCGGGGAGAGAAAAAAATCAGAGATGAAGAATTATCACGTTTTACGATATGAAGCCGCCACCAAGCCCTAATCTCTCTTGGGAGGGCTGATCCGGAGTCCGTTCGGGGCTCCGGAGAGGGGAGATCGTCGCCATCGTCATCATCAACCTTCCTCCATCACCAATTCCATGATGCTCACCGTCGTGCGTGAGTAATTCCATCGTAGGCTTGCTGGACGGTGATGGGTTGGATGAGATTTACCATGTAATCGAGTTCGTTTTGTTAGGGTTTGATCCCTAGTATCCACTATGTTCTAAGATTGATGTTGCTATGACTTTGCTATGCTTAATGCTTGTCACTAGGGCCCGAGTGCCATGATTTCAGATCTGAACCTATTATGTTTTCATGAATATATGTGTGTTCTTGATCCTATCTTGCAAGTCAATAGTCACCTACTATGTGTTATGATCCGGCAACCCCGAAGTGACAACAATCGGGACCACTCCCGGTGATGACCATAGTTTGAGGAGTTCATGTATTCACTATGTGTTAATGCTTTGGTCTGGTACTCTATTAAAAGGAGGCCTTAATATCCCTTAGTTTCCACTAGGACCCCGCTGCCACGGGAGGGTAGGACAAAAGATGTCATGCAAGTTCTTTTCCATAGGCACGCATGACTATATTCGGAATACATGCCTACATTACATTGATGAACTGGAGCTAGTTCTGTGTCACCCTAGGTTATAACTTTTACATGATGAATTGCATTCGACAAAATTCCCCATCACCGACCCAATGCGTACGAGCTTTTCACATATTGCTTGTTGCTTATTTACTTTTCCGCTGCTACTGTTACAAAAACTACAAAAACACTACCGTTACTTTTATTGCTGCTACCACTATCTCCATATTACTTTGCTACTAAATTATCTTGCTGCAGATACTAAGTTTCCAGGTGTGGTCGAATTGACAACTCAGCTGCTAATACTTAAGAGTATTCTTTGGCTCCCCTTGTGTCGAATCAATAAATTTGGGTTGAATACTTTACCCTCAAAAACTGTTGCGATCCCCTACACTTGTGGGTTATCAAGACTATTTTCTGGCGCCGTTGCCGGGGAGCATAGCTATATTCTCTAAGTCAGTTAGGATGTATATCTGTTGATCACTATGAAGAACTTGAAGGACTCAAAAACCAAGATTTATCCCTCAACTACGAGGGGGGGGGGGG
>LR738715.1:161258662-161292650 GCA_902687465.1 Secale cereale | reverse complement strand
GGTGTTAAGGAACTGCCATCTAGCTCTGCACTTGATTCACCCTCTGTTATGAGCAAACTTGAGACACCTACTCGTGCTATTGAATCTGATATGTCGTATGTTCTTGATGATGCCACTTCTGCTATGTATGATGAAACTACTTCTATGCTTGATAATACTGTGCAACTAGGTGAATTTCTAGATGAACAAATTGCTAAGGTTAGGGAGAATGCAAATATTGAAACTGATAATATTTATGAAAGTGATGATGAAGCTTCTCCCCCTAGATATGAATTTCCTGTTATTCCTAAGGGTTATGTTATGGATGAAGAAACTTCTAGAGACTTTCTTGCTTGCAACGATAGATATGATCTTAAGAAATTATTAGCTAAGCTGAAAGAAAAGTCTTTGAATGCTAGAATGAAATATGACCCTGCTTTTGCTACTTCACCTATCTTTGTTACTGATAAGGATTATGATTTCTCTGTTCATCCTGAGTTAATTACTTTGGTTGAATATGATCCTTTCCATGGCTATGAATCTGAAACTGTTGTGGCACATCTTACTAAGTTGAATGATATAGCCACTCTGTTTACCAACGATGAAAAGATTCGTTATTACTATATCCTTAAGTTATTTCCGTACTCGTTAAAGGGTGATGCTAAGATGTGGTTTAATTCTCTTGATCCTGGTTGTGTGTGTAGTCCCGAGGATATGAGGCATTACTTTTCTGCTAAATATTTTCCTGCTCATAAGAAACAAGCTGCCTTACGGGAAATATATAACTTTGTGCAAATTGAAGAAGAGAGTCTCCCATAAGCTTGGGGGAGGCTTCTCCAATTACTTAATGCTTTGCCCGATCATCCTCTTCAGAGGAACGATATACTTGATGTCTTTTATAATGGACTAACCGATGCTTCTAGAGACCACCTGGATAGTTGTGCTGGTTGTGTTTTTAGGGAAAGAACAGTTGATCAAGCTGAATTACTATTGAATAATATGTTGGCCAATGAAAATAATTGGGCACTTCCTGAACCAGCCCCTAAGCCAACTCCGAAGAAAAGGAGAGTTCTATTTCTCAGTCCTGAAGATATGCAAGAGGCAAAGAAATCTATGAAAGGAAAAGGTATTAAAGCTGAAGATGTTAAGAATTTACCACCTATTGAAGAAATGCATGGTCTTGATAACCCGACACAGGTAGTAAAGGTAAATTCTCTTTATAGATTTGATGAAGGTGATATTCCTCGTTATAAGTATGCTAGCCAATGCTTAGATGAGTTTGATAATTTTATTGTGAAACAAGAAAACTTCAATGCTTATGTTGGTAGACAATTGCAACGTAATGCTTATATGATTGAACGCTTGAGTGATTATATGCCTAGAGTTAAAGGTGAATTGAAACTCATTAGTAAACATGCTTCTATGGTTACCACTCAAGTAGAACAAGTACTTAAGGCTCAGAATGATTTACTCAATGAATTAAATAGTAAGAATAATGACGATGTTGTTAGAGTAGCAACTACAGGTGGTAAAATGACTCAGGAACCTTTGTATCCTGAGGGCCACCCTAAGAGAATTGAGCAAGATTCTCAGAGAACTAATTTAGATGGGCCTAGTTCTTCTAAGGAGAAGAAACAGAAGAATGATAGGACTTTGCATGCTTCTAGTGAACCTGTAGCTGACACACCTGAGAATCCCAATGATATATCTGTTTCTGATGCTGAGACACAATCTGGTAATGAACATGAACCTAGTGATAATGTTAATGATGATGCTCAACCTAGCAATGATAATGACGTAGAGATTGAACCTACTGTTGATCTTGATAACCCACAATCAAAGAACCAACGTTATGATAAGAGGGACTTTGTTGCTAGAAAGCACGGTAAGGAAAGAGAACCATGGGTTCAGAAACCCATGCCTTTTCCTCCTAAACCATCCAAGAAAAAGGATGATGAGGATTTTGAGCGCTTTGCTGAAAGATTAGACATATCTTTTTGCATATGCCTTTGACTGATATGCTTAAAACAAATCCTTATGCTAAGTATGTTGGAAATATGCCCTAGAGGCAATAATAAAAGTATTATTATTATATTTCCTTGTTCATGATAATTGTCTGTTATTCATGCTTGAATTGTATTGTACGGAAACAGCGATACATGTGTGAATATATAGACCACAATGAGTCCCTAGTAAGCCTCTAGTTACTAGCTCGTTGATCAACAGATGGTCACGGTTTCCTGACCATGGACATAGGATGTCAATGATAATGGGATCACATCATTAGGAGAATGATGTGATGGACAAGACCCAATTCTGAGCCTAGCACGAGATCGTATAGTTCGTAATGCATAAGCTTTTCGGTGTCAAGTATTTATTCCTTAGACCATGAGGTTGTGCAACTCCCGGATACCGTAGGAATACTTTGGGTGTGCCAAACGTCACAACGTAACTGGGTGACTATAAAGGTACGCATCGGGTATCTCCGAAAGTGTCTGTTGAGTTGGTACGAACCGAGACTGGGATATTGTCACTCCGTGTGACGAAAAGGTTCCTCTGGGCCCACTCGGTAAGACATCATCATAATGAGCTCAAAGTGACTAAGGAGTTAGTCACAGGATGATGGATTACGGAATGAGTAAAGAGACTTGCCATGACGAGATTGAACAAGGTATCGGGCATACCGACGATCGAATCTCAGGTAAGTACCGTACCGATAGACAAAGGGAATAACATACGGGATTGAGTGAATCCTTGACACAGTGGTTCATCCGATGAAGATCATCGAGGAACACGTGGGAACCAACATGGGTATCCAGATCCCGCTGTTGGTTATTGACCGGAGAGTCGTCTCGGTCATGTCTACGTGTCTCCCGAACCCGTAGGGTCTACACACTTAAGGTTCTGTAACGCTAGGGTTGTAGAGATACTTGCACGTGGAAACCCGAATGTTGTTCGGAGTCCCGGATGAGATCCCGGACGTCACGACGAGTTCCAGAATGGTCCGGAGGTAAAGAATGATATATAGGAAGTCCAGTTTCCGCCATCAGGTGAACTCTGGGGGTCACCGGGAGTGTCCCGGGACCACCGGAGGGGTCCCGGGGGTCCATCGGGTGGGGCCACCCATCCCGGTGGGGCCCCTAGGCCGCAAGGGGAAGGAGGCCAGCCCCTGGTGGGCCGGCGCACCACTGGGGCCTCCCCCTCCATGCGCCTAGGGTTGAAACCCTAGGGGGAGGGGGCGCCCCCATGCCTTGGGGGGCAAGATTCCCCCCTGGCCGCCGCCCCACCCTGGAGATTGGATCTCCAGGGCCGGCGCACTGATACGTCCAAAACGTATCTATAATTTCTGCTTGCTCCATGCTTCTTTTGTGTGATATTCCTATGATATTGATGCACTTCCATACACTTTTGATCATATTTGGACTAACCTATTAACTTAGTGCACCACAGTGCCGGTTCCTGTTTTCTGCTGTTTTTCTATTTCAGGTTTCCCCCATATTAAAAGTGCTCCAAAAATTCCGGGAAAAATACAGGAAAAATCAGCGTACAGGAAGCTTCGCGAAGAACCAAAGCGGGGCCAGAGGGGAGCCAGGGGAGGCCCAGGCGGCCACCTGGCGCGGCCCCACCCCTGGCCGCGCCAGGGGAGCACCTGGGGCCCCTGCTCCGCCTCTGGTTGCCCCCCTTCGCATATATAACCCTCTCGTCCCGAAACCCTCGAGGGCAGAACCATTTTTCGCGATCTCGCCTCTGTTCTGCCGCCGCATCGCTTCCAAGATCGGGAGCATCAGGAGAACTCTTCCCGGCACCCTGCCGGAGGGGAGAACCACCACCGGGTGCTTCTCCACCACCATGGACGCTTCCCGGATGAGCCGTGAGTAGTCCACCTTGGACCATGGGTCCATGATCAGTAGCTATGTGATGTTCTCCTCCCCTCTTTTCTCTTCATGGTTATGACCTCGTGAGCTGCCCTACATGATCGAGGCACATATGTAATCTTTCTGCTGTTGCTTTGCTGAGTTTGCTGGGATCTAATGGATTATGAGACTATGTTCAGATTGTGTTGGAGTAATATATTTGATTCACCTCTTTTATATCTTTGTTCTTGAGTAATTCTTGCATGTTCTCCGTTGCTGTTTATTGCTTCGGCCAAGTAGTAGGTAGTAACTCCAAGAGGGAGCGTTATGCTTGATTGTGGGTTCAAGCCCCCTGATGACTAGCTTGAGTGACAAAAACATGAGTCTAGGGGATGTGCTGTTGCCACAAGGGGGAAAACAACGGTGCTTGTACTCGCGGGTGCAAGGATTGTTTACTTTACGCAAAGTTCTTTTAATGCAGTTGTCTGTTGCTTTGAGTTTACACTTTGGGTGGGATTCGCAACTTAATACCAGCGAGATGTTCTGGATAGATATCTCAAGGTGGATGATTAGTAGTAGATGCAGATGGATTTCGGTCTACTTGCCTTGGTGTACCGCCCATGCTTTTGAGCCTCTACCTTTCTTTGCAGCATAGTTAGCATTGGTTTGCGCACATAATCCTGTCAATTGCCCAGCTGTAATTTGTTTACCTCGCTTTGCTGTTTTATCGTCTTTTGGGAGAGAGACATCACTAGTGAACATCATGGGACCCCGGTCCATATTACCACCACTGATTACACCTTCTATTTACTTCCTGTTTTTTATTTCCTAGTTGCAGTCATAGCTATCATTATTATCTCTTGTGTTTGATCCTTTGTAAACAACAAGACCGGAGGGATTGACAACCTCTCTGTACTCGTTGGGAGCAAAGTTATCTGTATCTGTGTGCAGGTCCTGTCAACCGCTAAGTTTCTGGCGCCGTTGACGCCTACTTGTTGACCCTCGGAGTCTCACGGGATTCGATCCTTGGTATCTTTGCCAAGGGAAATTTGCCGCTACGCTACATCTCAACCTTCCACTTGGGGTAACCAATGAGGGGCGAGAAGCCATCAAGCAAGTTTCTGGCGCCGTCGCCGGGGACTCCACTCTTCAAGATAGGGGAGTTGCACGCTATCTTTTATCTTTGCTTTTTAGTCTTGTTAGTTTACCTTGCTGTTTTTGCTTTAGTGTCCCTTACCAAAAAATCACAAAAATAGTTATCTTGCTTGCTGCTGCTATGGGTTCCACCGAGAACACCAAGTTGTGTGACTTCACTAGTCATAACAACAATAACTTTATCTGCATGCCTATTGCTACACCTGCCACTTCAGCACCTTCTTATGAGATTAAACCTGCTTTGCTGAACCTAGTTATGAAAGATCAATTCTCCGGTGCTGGAGATGATGCTGCTTTGCACTTAAATAATTTTGTTGAGCTCTGTGAGATGCAAAAGTACAAAGAAGTAGATGGTGATATTGTTAAGCTTAAGCTTTTTCCTTTCTCCTTGAGAGGAGGAGCTAAAATCTGGTTTCAATCCTTGCCTAGGAATAGTATAGATTCTTGGGACAAGTGCAAGGATGCCTTTATTGGGAAGTACTATCCCCCTGCTAAAATTATCCAATTAAGGAGTAACATAATGAATTTTAAACAATTGGATAATGAACACGTTGCCCAAGCTTGGGAACGCATGAAATCTCTTGTCAAGAACTGCCCTACTCATGGTTTGACTACTTGGATGGTTATCCAAACTTTTTATGCAGGCTTGAACTTTACCTCGCGGAACTTGTTAGATTCGGCCGCGGGAGGAACCTTTATGTCAACTACACTTGGTGCTGCCACGAAGCTTCTTGACGAGATGATGACCAATTATTCCCAATGGCACACCGAACGCGCTCCAACAGGTAGGAAGGTAAACTCTGTCGAGGAGATTTCCTCCCTAAATGAAAAAGTTGACTTGATCATGTCTCTACTTTCCAAGCAATCTTCTATTGATCCTCATGATGTTCCTTTAAATTCTTTGATTGCTCAAGATCAAGTAGATGTGAACTTTATCTCTAGAAACAATTTCAATAACAATGCTTATAGGAGTAATTTCGGTAGCAACCCTAGACTGTTCCCCTATAATTCCTATGGGAACAACAATGCTTATCCTAGCACCAAGAACTCCACTTCTGAACTAGAGATTATGCTTAAAGACTTCATCACTACCCAAAAGGCCTTCAATAAGAGTGTAGAAGAAAAACTAGACAAACTAGATAATCTCTCTTCGAAGGTAGACAATTTAGCCCATGAGGTAGAGTTGCTTAAAATTAGAACTTCTCCTCTTGAGGAGCGGAAGACCACTCCTATGAATGCTATTCAAGTGCAAATTAATGAAAACATTAGGATGATGGCTAAACTTAAAGAGAGATGTGTAGGATCGAAGAAGTATGTCTAAAGGGGGGGGGGTGATTAGACTACTTGACAATATAAAAAATCTGCCTTTTGATTATGCAAAGTTTTAGGCAGTTTCACAATTAAGATCAAATCAAGTATCACACTACACATGCAATTCTAGAGTATGGGCAGCGGAAAGTAAATTGCACATATAGTAAAGAGAGGTGGAGAAGATCAAACGCAGTTTGGAGACACGGAGATTTTTGTCGTGGTTCCGATAGGTGGTGCTATCGTACATCCACGTTGATGGAGACTTCAACCCACGGAGGGTAACGGCTGCGCGAGTCCACGGAGGGCTCCACCCACGAAGGGTCCACTAAGAAGCAACCTTGTCTATTCCATCATGGCCTACGCCCACGGAGGACTAGCCTTACTCGGGGTAGATCTTCACGAAGTAGGCGATCTCCTTGCCCTTACAAACTTCTTGGTTCAACTCCACATCTCAAAGACGGAGGCTCCCAAGCGACACCTAACCAATCTAGGAGGCACCACCCTCCAAAAGGTAATAGATGTGGTTGATGATGATGAACTCCTTGCTCTTGTGCTTCAAATGATAATCTCCCCAACACTCAACTCTCCTCACTGATATGGCTGTGGTGGAAGAAAGGATTGAGTGGAAAGCAACTTGGGAAGGCTAGAAATCAAGTTTCATATGGTAGGAATGGAATGGCTTGATCTCAACACAAGGGTAGGTGGTTCTCTTCTCAGAAAGTGTATGGTAGGAGTGGTAGACTTTCTGATGGCTCTCTCCACGAATGAAGACGGGGTGGAGGGGTATATATAGCCTCCACACAAAATCCAACCGTTACACACATATTTGAGCCATCTCGGTGAGACCGAAGTGAAAACTCGGTCAGACCGAAAGTTCAAATATAGTGAACGTTGGGATTTTCGGTGGGACCGAAAATACCATCTCGGTGTGTCCGAAGGTGCAAAAGATATGAACGTTAGAGTTTTCGTTGGGACCGAGAAAGAAAACTCGGTTAGACCGATTTGAGAAAAGACAAGAACATGCCAGAATCGGTGAGACCGAAAATGCAATATCGGTGAGACCGATTTGAGCCAAGACAGAAGCTTGCCCATTTCGGTGAGACCGATAATACAAACTCGGTTATTCCGAAATGATGTGAAATGGTTACAGAAGGTTGGTAGTTCAGTTTCGGTGAGACCGATCTCAAACTCGGAATGACCGATTTGTCTAGGGTTTGGAATATGGCTGAAGTGGTTCATCTCGGTGGGACTGAGTTGGAAGAATCGGTTTGTCCGGGATTACTTATGAGTGTGTATAGAACTGAAAGGTGCTGATAGTTGAAGGAGATATATCACTAAGCACTTGAGCAACCAGATCATCAACACAACCTCATCCCCTTTTAATAGTATTGGCTTTTCCTATGGACTCAATGTGATCTTGGATCACTAAACCAAAAATGAAGTCTTGAGCTTTTGCCAATGCTTGCCTTAGCATTTGAGGGGTCCACTTCTTCAGTCATCTTGCCATTCCAATGTGATTGGATTTCCTGAAACATACTTGATAAAAGCATTAGTCCAACCACAAAGTATGTTGTCATTAATTACCAAAACCACCCAGGGAGCAAATGTGCTTTCAATCTCCCCCTTTTTGGTAATTGATGGCAACACACTAAAATTATACTAAACAAGACATCAAAGCTTATTGAAAGAAAGACAGAATTATCACGAAAGCTTTGACAAGCATGTAGTACACAAGCTCCCCCTACAAGTGTGCAAGATTTTCATAGATTATGGTTTTGGACTACCACAAGCACACAAGAGAGATAAGCAAGATGTGCTACATGCAGCTTGGCTATATGCATCAGAGCAGATGGAAGGAAGTGATTGATAATGTATATGTGCATGGTGATTTCTTGCAAACAAGTATTTACAAGCAAGTCACCATCATGCACATTCTGCAAGATGCATATACTTACCTTGAGGTTCCTTGGCATTGTACCTGAAGGGATAAACTTGAGAAAACAAGGTTAGATAACACAAGAGTATTCCTTCAACCAACTGCAAGAACATCAAGAGTACCAAGCCAGGGAGAACATGTACAAAGAGTGTCTCATATTGAGCACAAGCTTGAATCAGCAAACATGTCTCCGAAACTAAAAGATTTTCAATGAACTCTGAGAGATTTTGCTTTCCATAAGATATTAATTGTGAAGATTCCTCTAGGTCTTCTCCCCCTAAACTAAAAGATTCCATAAGATATCAGAACAAGGGGTTTTGATGGAAAGAGCAAAATCAAAAGAATGATGCCAATTGAGAACAAATCCAATGTAAAGCATGGCAAAGCTTTGATGTGATTCTCTCCCCCTTAAGATAAGATTGCTTTTCTTCTCCCCCTAAGTCTCTACTCCCCTTACTCCCCCTATTCCCCCTAAGTCTTCTCCCCCTTTGACATCAAGTGCCGAAAAGGACAGCAAACTAGGTAGGGCAGGAAAGATGGAAAGAAAGAAAGAAAGAAAGAAATGGGATCCTTAAGAATCACAACAGAGTAAATAAGAACATTCCAAGAGAAAACAATTTGAATTTAAATTTGAGTCTCCTCTTCCTTAAGATTTAAAATTTGAGTGGAGCTGCAGAAGTTGATGTCCTGGGAGATAAATCGGTGACACCGAATTTTATGGATCGGTGGGTCCGAATCCTTTTCGGTTAGACCGAAAATTTCAAATCGGTGACGCCGAGTTTATTCCAAGGAAATACAGAAATAATTCAGCTCACTTTGCGAGGGATGTTTCAAAAGATTTGCAATGAATTTGTAAAAGATTTTCGGGGAATTGATCAGAGCCAGAAGGATATTCACAAAGAAACATAAGAAAAGAAATAAAAAGATTCCTAGATGAAGTTTTTTGTTTTTTGTTTTTTTGTTTAAAGAAAACTCAATGAGAGAACATAAGAGAAAAACAGAAAGACTCCAAAAACATATGTACTTCATCTAGATAAAGGTCGGCGACAAAGTCACCTATGTTTGAGTATATTGACTTAGGAGTCAAATGAGGACATTTGATCATAGGTCATACTCATCATTTAAGCTCAAAATGGGGTTGCCATTTTTCGATTAAGCATTTGATGTGATCACATCTTATGAAGCTACTTGTACTCATGACTTTGAGCAAAGCTCCTTAAAGATGTGAAGAACATACCTTGGGCTTGTTGTTGCTTTACTCATATAGGTAAACTTGATGTAGGTGCTCATTGAATGTGAAGTTGGAGCGCCATTTCCACTTGTGTAGTTCATCTTCCTACATGGGTTAGGCAAGCAAGGAAATACTCGAGGATATCCAAGATGACAAGAGTGAAATACTAGATGTATAAGGTGTCAAAAAGGATATGTAGAATTTTGTTCCTTGAACTCAACATCCCAAAGGGCTAGATACTTGGTCAAATGACAAGATTACTCAAGATTTGAGTGAGTGGTAATCTTGTAGAATGTAGATCATCCAAGTACCTGCAAGGAGTTAGATGCAATACAAGGAGGCAAATGTGTCCAAGACATATGGTCATCATCATAAGAGAAATATCAAGGATTAGTCAAGAGAGCTCATGCCTTGCATGCATCAATGGAGTTATCACTCCAAGTTTGAAGCATCAATGATGTTCAACTCACTCCTTAAGCGACAAAACACTTTCTCATCAAGAGGTTTTGTAAAGATATCAGCAAGTTGTTTGTCAGTACGAACATGCTTAAGATTAATATCACCCTTGGCAATATGATCACGAATAAAATGGTGACGAACTTCAATGTGCTTTGTTCGAGAGTGTTGCACTGGATTGTGTCCAATTTTAATTGCACTCTCATTGTCACAAAGCAAGGGAACACGTCTCACATGTATCCCATAATCCTTAAGCGTTTGTGTCATCCATAGTAATTGAGCACAGCACGAACCAGCAGCAATATATTCAGCTTCGGCAGTGGATAATGATACCGAATTTTGTTTCTTGGAGGACCAAGATACAAGGGATCGACCAAGGAATTGACACGTACCCGAAGTTGACTTTCTATCAACCTTGCCACCGGCATAGTCCGAGTCGGAATAGCCAACAAGGTCGAAAGAGGCCCTCTTAGGATACCAAATGCCAAAGTTTGGTGTGTGTATTAAGTATCTCACTATCCTTTTAACAGCTTTAAGATGACATTCTTTAGGGGCTGCTTGATATCGCGCACACATGCATACACTCAACATTATGTCAGGACGAGAAGCACAAAGATATAGTAGAGAACCAATCATAGAACGGTAAACCCTTTGATCAACGGGTTCTCCATCTTTTGTCAAGTCATTATGTCCACTAGTAGGCATGGGGGTACTCATACCTTTGCTTTCTTGCATGTTGAACTTCTTGAAGAGATCCTTGGTGTACTTTGTTTGTGAGACAAAGGTACCCTCCTTAGATTGCTTGATTTGCAACCCAAGGAAGAATTTGAGTTCACACATCATGGACATTTCATACTTCTCCGACATGAGCTGTCCAAACTTCTTGCTAAAATGGGGGTTAGTTGAACCAAAGATAATATCATCAACATATATTTGGCACACAAATAGTTCACCATTAACCCTTTTCGTGAACAGCGTTGAGTCTATCTTTCCAATCTCAAACCCTTTTTCAAGAAGAAAGCTAGTTAAGCATTTGTACCAAGCTCTAGGTGCTTGTTTAAGACCATAAAGAGCTTTGTGCAACTTGTAAACATGATTAGGCTTTTTGGGATTCACAAATCCGGGAGGTTGTTTCACAAATACTTCCTCCTCAATTTCACCATTTAGGAAAGCACTTTTGATGTCCATTTGATAGAGAGTAATATCATGGTGATTGGCATAAGCAAGAAGAATGCGAATGGACTCAAGTCTAGCAACTGGGGCATAGGTCTCACCATAGTCCATACCTTCGACTTGTGTGTAACCTTGAGCTACGAGACGAGCCTTGTTGCGGATGACTTGTCCATCTTCATCTTGCTTGTTCCGAAACACCCATTTGGTTCCAATGATGTTTTGATCATCGTTGGGCTTCTCTACCAAAGTCCACACCTTGTTCCTCTCGAAGTTGTGTAGTTCTTCGTGCATAGCGTTCACCCAATCCGGGTCTTCAAGTGCTTCTTCTACCTTCATAGGTTCAATGCTAGAGATAAATGAGTAATGCTCACAAAAGTTAGCTAAGCGAGTTTTAGAGCGAGTAATTCTCCCGGAGTTGATGTTGTTCATCATTTGTTCCACGGGATGATTTTTCTTGACTCTTGCTCGGACTCGAGATAGCTTTTGTTGAGGTTGTGGTTGAGCTTCCTCATCATCTTCATCTTCCTCTTCTTCTTCTTCATTGTTGTTGGTGTTGTCTTGAGGTGGTGGAGAAGGAGGTTGTGGTGGATCTTCTTGTTGCATTTCCTCATCTTGGTGAGTTCCACTTGTGGAGGCCTCCATGTTGCCTTGAGGTTCATCTCGCCGTGAGGTAGGTGGCTCCACATATGTAGATGAGGTACTCTCCTTCACTTCCATGGGACGGATCTTTCCAATAGATAAATCTTGGATAGCTTCCGATGGGTCCTTGTCTCCGGTGAGAAGCTCATATGATGTCTTGCCGAGGAGCTTATGAAGATAAAGCCTGTTGATAGCATGACAAGCTGTCTCGACCGCTTCTCCCCAAAAGTGTTTCGGTGTCTTGTATTCATCAAGCATCGTTCTTGCCATCTCAATGAGCGTTCGGTTCTTCCTCTCAACAACTCCATTTTGTTGAGGAGTGTACGTAGCTGAGAACTCATGTAGAATTCCTTCTTCATCTAGAAAAGAGTCTACATTGGCGTTCTTGAACTCCGTTCCATTGTCACTCCGAACTTTCTTGATCTTCACCTCAAATTGATTTTGGGCCTTTTTGGCAAAGGTCTTGAAGATCCTCTGAACCTGCGATTTATCATCAAGGAAAAATACCCACGTAAATCTGGAATAATCATCAACTATAACTAGACCAAAGGAGTTACCACCAAGGCTTTTGTAAGCATTGGGACCGAAGAGATCCATATGAAGAAGCTCAAGCGGTCTCCTTGTGGTCATGATGTTTTTCACGGGATGACTTCCACCAACTTGTTTTCCTGCTTGACAAGCACTACAAAGTCTATCTTTGTCAAAGAGAACATCTTTAACACCAAGAATATGATCACCTTTGATTAGCTTGTCTAGGTTACGCATACCAACATGTCCTAGCCTTCTATGCCATAACCAACCTTTAGAGGTTTTAGCAATGAAACAAGCTCTAGGTTGGGCTTTCTTAGTGAACTCAACAATATATAGATCACCTCTACGGATACCGGTAAAAGCCATGTTTTGATTATCACGACGAAAGACTTGGCAATCAACTTTGGTGAATAGCACATTGAATCCAAAGTCAGCTAATCTAGACACGGAAAGTAAATTGTATCCAAGAGATTCTACAAGCATGACATTTTGAATAGAGCTATCATGAGATATGGCCACCTTACCAAGGCCAAGTACCTTACCCTTGGAGTTGTCTCCAAAAGTCACATACTTGCGTGGACCATCGTTCTTTGCAAGCTCTCGAAACATGTCTTTATCTCCGGTCATGTGATCGGTGCATCCACTATCAAGAATCCACTCTTTTCCACCGGACATGTAGTCTCTCATATTTGCCATAAGATTGAGACTCTTCATGACCTTGTCTAGCTCGGTGTCCGAATCGGAGTAATCATCATCATGCTCATGCTCATCATCATATTGACCCATAGATTGTCCATCATCAACACCTAGGTCAATTTGATAAGTACTTGCATTAGTTTGGTCAATGTGACAATAATCTTCGGAATGCAATGCAAGAGCATTTCTAATGATAACATTGATAATACCGGGATCACCCTTCTTTTTCATAAGATCACGAAGCTCAAAAAAGCATTTATCAAAATTGGGATCATTGGGGTGCAACTTATCAAATTCAATAGTCTTGTGTAGAATTTCATCAAGACTTCTCAAAGAGTAGTCCGGATAAAGTTCTTCCAAGAATTTCCACATAGCATAGGCACACTCAAAGTTTGTAACAAGATTAAGCAAGTCATCAGGTAACCCTTTAATGATAAGATTTACAGTTCTAAGGTTACGAAGCAAATCAAGCTCTTCATCCATGGTAGGGTGCAAGGGATCAAAAGGAGGCACATAGGGGGTCTTAACATATTTGCACAAATTGTACAATTTAAAGATACTAAGCATTTCAGACCTCCAAGAGTTATAGAACCTTCCATTAAGAACAAGCACTCTATGGCTAACACTCCCATCCGTAGACACGTCCATCTTCCTCCAATGGTGTGTAAACCAAAGCAATGGAGACCAAGGCTCTGATACCAATTGTAGGATCGAAGAAGTATGTCTAAAGGGGGGGGGGTGATTAGACTACTTGACAATATAAAAAATCTGCCTTTTGATTATGCAAAGTTTTAGGCAGTTTCACAATTAAGATCAAATCAAGTATCACACTACACATGCAATTCTAGAGTATGGGCAGCGGAAAGTAAATTGCACATATAGTAAAGAGAGGTGGAGAAGATCAAACGCAGTTTGGAGACACGGAGATTTTTGTCGTGGTTCCGATAGGTGGTGCTATCGTACATCCACGTTGATGGAGACTTGAACCCACGGAGGGTAATGGCTGCGCGAGTCCACGGAGGGCTCCACCCACGAAGGGTCCACGAAGAAGCAACCTTGTCTATTCCATCATGGCCTACGCCCACGGAGGACTAGCCTTACTCGGGGTAGATCTTCACGAAGTAGGCGATCTCCTTGCCCTTACAAACTTCTTGGTTCAACTCCACATCTCAAAGACGGAGGCTCCCAAGCGACACCTAACCAATCTAGGAGGCACCACCCTCCAAAAGGTAATAGATGTGGTTGATGATGATGAACTCCTTGCTCTTGTGCTTCAAATGATAATCTCCCCAACACTCAACTCTCCTCACTGATATGGCTGTGGTGGAAGAAAGGATTGAGTGGAAAGCAACTTGGGAAGGCTAGAAATCAAGTTTCATATGGTAGGAATGGAATGGCTTGATCTCAACACAAGGGTAGGTGGTTCTCTTCTCAGAAAGTGTATGGTAGGAGTGGTAGACTTTCTGATGGCTCTCTCCACGAATGAAGAGGGGGTGGAGGGGTATATATAGCCTCCACACAAAATCCAACCGTTACACACATATTTGAGCCATCTCGGTGAGACCGAAGTGAGAACTCGGTCAGACCGAAAGTTCAAATATAGTGAACGTTGGGATTTTCGGTGGGACCGAAAATACCATCACGGTGTGTCCGAAGGTGCAAAAGATATGAACGTTGGAGTTTTCGGTGGGACCGAGAAAGAAAACTCGGTTAGACCGATTTGAGAAAAGACAGGAACATGCCAGAATCGGTGAGACCGAAAATGCAATATCGATGAGACCGATTTGAGCCAAGAAAGAAGCTTGCCCATTTCGGTGAGACCGATAATACAAACTCGGTTATTCCGAAATGATGTGAAATGGTTACAGAAGGTTGGCAGTTCAGTTTCGGTGAGACCGATCTCTAACTCGGAATGACCGATTTGTCTAGGGTTTGGAATATGGCTGAAGTGGTTCATCTCGGTGGGACTGAGTTGGAAGAATCGGTTTGTCCGAGATTACTTATGAGTGTGTATAGAAGTGAAAGGTGCTGATAGTTGAAGGAGATATATCACTAAGCACTTGAGCAACCAGATCATCAACACAACCTCATCCCCTTTTAATAGTATTGGCTTTTCCTATGGACTCAATGTGATCTTGGATCACTAAACCAAAAATGAAGTCTTGAGCTTTTGCCAATGCTTGCCTTAGCATTTGAGGGGTCCACTTCTTCAGTCATCTTGCCATTCCAATGTGATTGGATTTCCTGAAACATACTTGATAAAAGCATTAGTCCAACCACAAAGTATGTTGTCATTAATTACCAAAACCACCCAGGGAGCAAATGTGCTTTCAAGATGGGCTAGAGAAAAGGAGGAAGAAGATAGAATTAAGAGCCTTCCTACCCACCACACTGTTGCTACTATCCAAGTCCAAGTTGTTGAGGATATCCAAACTCTTAGCACCCAATGCACTCCTAGTCCCATTGGACCTATTAATGGTGATGCTATGACCTCAACCGTAGAAGAAGAAACTCCTATGGCCATAGAAGCTACCAAACAAGTGAGCCTAAAGGACACCACTACCACTTTACTTGGTAGTAGTGACCTTGATTTTGATAATTGCACCCTTTCTGAAGTTATTGGTTTTCTTCACAAGATGTCTAGAGATCCCCATACTAGCACACTTAATCTTGCCTTCACGGAGCATATCACTAATGCTCTCATCAAAGCTAGGGAGGAGAAGCTTAGGGTAGAAGCCTCCATACCTAGAAAGCTAGAAGATAGTTGGGATCCTATGATTAAAATTAAGTTGAATAACTTCTCTTGCTATGCTTTATGTGATGTTGGAGCTAGTACCTCCGTTATGCCCAAAAGAATGTATGATATGCTTGAATTGAAACCTTTTGATCCTTGTTCTTTTGGTGTTCGTCTTGTTGATTCTTCCATAAAGAAACCTTTGGGGAAGATCGATGATGTTCTTATCATTGTCAATGACAATTATGTTCCCGTTGATTTTACTATTATGGATATTGAATGTGAACCTTCATGTCCAATTATTTTGGGACGTCCTTTTCTTCGCATCATTGGTGCTATCATTGACATGAAAGAGGGGAATATAAAATTCCAATTCCCTCTCAAGAAAGGGATGGAACACTTCCCTAGAAAGAAGATTAAGTTGCCTTTTGAGTCCGTTACATGGGCTAGCTATTCTCTTACTCTTGATAAAACTTGATCTTCTCTTTTTGCATCATGCCTAGCTTAAAGGCATAAAAAGCACTTTTGGGAGGCAGCCCACAACGAATTAGGTTTTATTTTGCTTTTGTCGTGTCTTGATGTTTGTTACTACAGTAGCATCATCATTGTATCTTTTCTTTTCAGCTTTGTGCCAAGTTTAGCCTCCGATTGCAAGAAAGTTCAAAAGTTGTGACGTGCTGTCCAGAAAACAGATTCTGTCCTTGGACAGAAAAATTCGAATAAAATCACCAGATGATCATTTTGATCTGAATTTTTTTGACAGCGTGCTCTATACAATTGGCTTTCGAGCGTCTGTTCTGAGTTTTTTGATTTGAGTTGCAGAAGTGCCCTGAAAAAATTATTTACTACCTGCTGGTCTGTTTTTCATAGATTCTGTCCTGTTTTGCCTTTTCTTCGTTTTGCAAACCTTGAGCTTGCTTTTTCGTTGCAAAAACCTTTTGGCAATCTTGAGAAACAGTAGCTCTTCAAGATTATTTTTATTTCCAGTAGGGAAAAGTTATTTTATTGTGGGTACTAACCTCGCTAATCAGATTATGATGAGTTATGTATGAAGGGAGTTTTCAAGTGTGCGAGGGAAGATGATAAAAGAAGATTCAGGAGGGTCAAACGCTTAAGCTTGGGGATGCCCCCGTGCACCCCCAAGAAATATTCAAGAAGACTCAAGCGTCTAAGCTTGGGGATGCCCCCATGCATCCCCTTCTCCATCAACAATTATCAGTTCGTCTTTCGTTCCACTATATTTTTCACTTCATGCGTTATGTGCTATGCTTGGAGCGTCTTGCTCTTAGTTTCCTTTTTAGTTTTCTTTAGCTTTGCTTGCTGTTCATAACAAGTTAGAACCCAACTTTCTTTGTGTGGGAGAGAAACACGCTCCACTTCAACCTAGAACACAACATAGGATTTTCATGCTTATCTTTGATGTGTGTGTTCTTTGTCTTTCCATAGCTGCTGTCATGTTTAGCTCTTAGTTTTCATGCTTTTCTTTTTAAAGAGCTTTTGTTTAGTTGGTTGCTGAACTCTCTTGGGTTTTCATGCTTATCTTGTTAAGAGAGTTTGCCTGTTGCACTGAGTTGTGTGTCTTAACTTAAAGTAGGTAATTGAGGTTGCTATTTAATTTTAGTAGTAACTTGCAATAGTTTTGAGGTATTGCCATGAGTAATATCTGAACTTTTGGTGTCAAGAGCTTTAGCCTATTAGTGATAGATGTCGTATTTTGGGCAATCCATGTTTATTTTCGAAAACCTACAAAATAGTTGAGAACTTTAGCTACTAGATGGATCACTAATCTTTGGAGGGATCGAATATTAGAGTACACTCACGTACCATGAGTCGAGGATGCGCAAGGATAACCAAACCCCCATACACTCATCCTCGGGGTACTTGTCTCTTTGTGAACCTCCTAATTAGATTGAGAGTTACCGATAATAAGTGCATGAGTTCTTCGGACTAATGTGAGTATTCGAAAGTTGACACTTCCACCTAGCCCTATTTTTCTAGCCTCTTCGGTACCGTGCATTGCCCTTTCTCACCTCGAGAGTTGGCGCATACTTCGCCGGTGCATCCAAATCCTTGGCACGATACACTCTGTCATCATAAGCCTCATTATATCCTTCCTCAAAACAGCCACCATACCTACCTATCAAGGCATTTCCATAGCCTTTCCGAGATACATTGCCATGCAACATCCATCTTCTCATGACTTGATCTTCATGTCATACATGCTTTTTGCTTGATCGATGAGCCGCATGCTAGTTGGGCCTTGCCCTAATCATTGCTACATGACGCGCTAGTATCATTGCATATCCTGCTACACTGGCAGAGGCATACATTTGCATACATCATGATAGTTTCATTTTCTTTATGTTGAGTACTTTTGTAAAGTGTGAAAGATCTTCTATACTTCTTGTAATACATAGAGTGTTGCCCCTAAAGTGAGGAAAAGATCCCAAAGAGGACAAAATCAAAAGATCCCAAAGAGGACAAATGAGAGTTAAATAGAAAGAGCCATTGAGGCCACACAAAAAAATAAAAAAAATAGAGAAAAGAAAAAAAAGAAATAAAAAGAGAGAAGGGGGCACACTACTATTCCTTTTGAGAGATCCACACTCGTACTCCATCTTATACCTTGTACTCCATAGATATTATCATTCATGCATATAGCTATGTGGGGACCTTCACACTATAGAACTTGGCTTGTATATTCCAATGATGAGCCTCCTCAAAAGAGCTCTAGGTCTTCTTGAGCAAGCAAGTTGGATGCACCCCCACTAGTTCCATTGGAGAGCTTACCTTAGCTCATATGTGCATCCGTTGCATGGCAATCCCTACTCCTCACATCATATCTATCATTTGGCTTTCTCTCGCCTATGATTGCCCTCATTGATGTGAGCCTTTCACACTTTTCTTTGTCTTCCCCCTTCATCATTTTTCTCTCTTTGCCATCGTAAGTGTCAACTTTCTTGCTTATGCTCATCCATTGCATGAGTGCTCAAAATATCGAAAGGGAGTGGATCATTTTGACTTGTACCTGGCTGGTGGTCTGGGGATGAGTCAAGATAAGATTCCAAAGAAGACCAAGTGTGAAACTTTAGTAGATTAAGTTCTCAACAATACAAAAACTATGTTTTACTCTCTCGTAAATCCCTATCCCCTTTCTTGCACGCAAACACCATTTGGAGACATTCGAGTCACGGACAGCGAGAGCTCTTGCACCTTTATGTTCTTATGTTGCTTGTTACAATGCTAATATAGACTCTTGCTTGTTATGACTTGAATTGAATTACATGCCTTGATTGCTTTACTTAAAAGTTCTTATATGGTTGGTAGCATGTCACCACAGAAATTATGCTTGTTATCATTTACCTACTCGAGGACGAGCAGGAATTAAGCTTGGGGATGTTGATACGTCCAAAACGTATCTATAATTTCTGCTTGCTCCATGAATCTTTTGTGTGATATTGCTATGATATTGATGCACTTCCATACACTTTTGATCATATTTGGACTAACCTATTAACTCAGTGCACCACAGTGCCGGTTCCTGTTTTCTGCTATTTTTCTATTTCAGGTTTCCCCCATATTAAAAGTGCTCCAAAAATTCTGGGAAAAATACAGGAAAAATCAGCGTACAGGAAGCTTCGCGAAGAACCAAAGCGGGGCCAGAGGGGAGCCAGGGGAGCCCAGGCGGCCACGTGGCGCGGCCCCACCCCTGGCCGCGCCAGGGGGGCGCCTGGGGCCCCTGCTCCGCCTCTGGTTGCCCCCCTTCGCATATATAACCCTCTCGTCCCGAAACCCTCGAGGACAGAACCCTTTTTCGCGATCTCGCCTCTGTTCCGCCGCCGCAGCGCTTCCAAGATCGGGAGCATCAGGAGAACTCTTCCCGGCACCCTGCCGAAGGGGAGAACCACCACCGGGAGCTTCTCCACCACCATGGATGCTTCGCGGATGAGCCGTGAGTAGTCCACCTTGGACCATGGGTCCATGATCAGTAGCTATGTGATGTTCTCCTCCCCTCTTTGCTCTTCATGGTTAAGACCTCGTGAGCTGCCCTACATGATCGAGGCACATATGTAATCTTTCTGCTGTTGCTTTGCTGAGTTTGCTGGGATCTGATGGATTATGAGACTATGTTCAGATTGTGTTGGAGTAATATATTTGATTCACCTCTTTTATATCTTTGTTCTTGAGTAATTCTTGCATGTTCTCCGTTGCTGTTTATTGCTTCGGCCAAGTAGTAGGTAGTAACTCCAAGAGGGAGCGTTATGCTTGATTGTGGGTTCATGCCCCCTGATGACTAGCTTGAGTGACAGAAACATGAGTCTAGGGGATGTGCTGTTGCCACAAGGGGGAAAACAACGGTGCTTGTACTCGCGGGTGCAAGGATTGTTTACTTTACGCAAAGTTCTTTTAATGCAGTTGTCTGTTGCTTTGAGTTTACACTTTGGGTGGGATTCGCAACTTAATACCAGCGAGATGTTCTGGATAGATATCTCAAGGTGGATGATTAGTAGTAGATGCAGATGGATTTCGGTCTACTTGCCTTGGCGTACCGCCCATGCTTTTGAGCCTCTACCTTTCTTTGCAGCATAGTTAGCATTGGTTTGCGCACATAATCCTGTCAATTGCCCAGCTGTAATTTGTTTACCTCGCTTTGCTGTTTTATCGTCTTTTGGGAGAGAGACATCACTAGTGAACATAATGGGACCCCGGTCCATATTACCACCACTGATTACACCTTCTATTTACTTCCTGTTTTTTCTTTCCTAGTTGCAGTCATAGCTATCATTATTATCTCTTGTGTTTGATCCTTTGTAAACAACAAGACCGGAGGGATTGACAACCTCTCTGTACTCGTTGGGAGCAAAGTTATCTGTATCTGTGTGCAGGTCCTGTCAACCGCTAAGTTTCTGGCGCCGTTGACACCTACTTGTTGACCCTCGGAGTCTCACAGGATTCGATCCTTGGTATCTTTGCCAAGGGAAATTTGCCGCTACGCTACATGTCAACCTTCCACTTGGGGTAACCGACGAGGGGCGAGAAGACATCACGCACCCCCCTGGCCCCTATATATAGTGGGGGGGGGGGAGAGGGCAGCCGCACCCAAGTCTCTGGCGCCTCTCCCCCCCTCCCGTCACACCTCCAACTCCTCCGCAGGGCGCCGGCGAAGCCCTGCAGGATTTCCTGCTGCATCCATCACCACGCCGTTGTGCTGCTGGATCTCCGACGACCTCTCCTCCCCCCTTGCTGAATCAAGAAGGAGGTGACGTTGCTGTACCGGACGTGTGTTGAACGCGGAGGTGCCGTCCGTTCGGCGCTAGGATCATCGGTGACGAAGAACGCGAAGAGTACGACTACTTCATCCACGTTACTTCGAACGCTTCCGCACGCGATCTACAAAAGGGTATGTAGATGCACTCCAATATGCTCGTTGCTAGATGACTCCTTAGATTGATCTTGGTGAAAGCGTAGAATTTTTTTGAATTCTGCTACGTTCCCCAACAGTGGTATCAGAGCCAGGTTTTTTGCGTAGCATCTTGCACGAGTAGAACACAAAGCAGTTGTGGGCGTTTGAGTTTGCTCAATTTTCTTGCCGTTACTAGTCTAATCTTGATTCGGCGGTATTGTGGGATGAAGCGGCCCGGACCGACCTTACACGTATGCTTACGTGAGACTGGTTCCACCGACAGACATGCACTAGATGCATAAGGTGGCTGGCGGGTGTCTGTCTCTCCTACTTTAGTCGGATCGGATTCGATGAATAGGGTCCTTATGAAGGGTAAATAGAAATTGACAAATCACGTTGTGGTTTTTGCGTAGGTAAGAAACGTTCTTGCTAGAAAACCTGTAGAAGCCACGTAAAAACTTGCAACAACAATTAGAGGTCATCTAACTTGTTCTTGCAGCATGTGCTATGTGATATGGTATGGCCAAGAAGATGTGATGAATGATATATGTGATGTATGAGAGTGATCATGTTCTTGTAATAGGGAATCACGACTTGCATGTCGATGAATTTGACAACCGGCAGGAGCCATAGGAGTTGTCTTAATTATTGTATGACCTGCGTGTCACTGAATAGCGCCATGTAATTACTTTACTTTATTGCTAAACGTTAGCCATAGTAGTAGAAGTAATAGTTGGCGTGACGACTTCATGAAGACACGATGATGGAGATCATGATGATGGAGATCATGGTGTCAAGCCGGTGACAAAGATGATCATGGTGCCCAAAAGATGGAGATCGAAGGAGCAAGATGATATTGGCCATATCATGTCACTTTAATTGATTGCATGTGATGTTTATCATGTTTTTGCATCTTGTTTACTTAGAACGACGGTAGTAAATAAGATGATCTCTCACTAAAATTTCAAGAATTGTGTTCCCCCTAACTGTGCACCGTTGCTAAGGATCGTTGTTCCGAAGCACCACGTGATGATCGGGTGCGATAGGTTCTAACATTCGCATACAACGGGTGTAAGCCAGATTTACACAAGCAATACACTTAGGGTTCACTTGACGAGCCTAGCATGTACAGACATGGCCTCGGAACACGGAAGACCGAAAGGTCGAACATGAGTCGTATAGAAGATACGATCAACATGAAGATGTTCACCGTTGATGACTAGTCCGTCTCACGTGATGATCGGACACGGGCTAGTCGATTCGGATCATGTATCACTTAGATGACTAGAGAGATGTCATTCTGAGTGGGAGTTCATTAAAATTTGATTAGATGAACTTTATTATCATGAACTTAGTCTAAAAATCTTTACAATATGTCTTGTAGATCAAATGGCCCACGCTCAAGTTTCCCTCAACTTCAACGCGTTCCTAGAGAAAACCAGGCTGAAAGACGATGGTAGCAACTATACGGATTGGGTCCGTAACCTGAGGATTATCCTCATAGCTGCCAAGAGATCATATGTCCTTGAAGCACCGCTAGGTGATGCACCCGTTCTCCCAGCGACCCAAGATGTTATGAATGCCTGGCAGTCGCGTTGTGATGATTACTCCCTGGTTCAGTGCGGCATGCTTTACAATTTAGAATCGGGGCTCCAAAAGCGTTTTGAGCAACACGGGGCATATGAGATGTTCCAAGAGCTGAAAATGGTTTTCCAAGATCATGCCCGAGTCGAGAGATATGACGTCTCCGACGCATTCTACAGCTGTTAGATGGAGGAAAACAGTTCTGTCAGTGAGCACATCCTCAAGATTTCTGGGTTGCACAATCGCTTGTCTCAGTTGGGAATGAATCTCCCAGATGAAGCGGTCGTTGACAGAATCCTCTAGTCGCTCCCACCAAGCTTCAAGAGCTTCGTGTTAAATTTCAATATGCAGGGAATGGAGAGGTCCATTCCCGAGGTGTATTCAATGCTGAAATCAGTGGAGGTGGATATCAAGAAAGAACATCAAGTGTTGATGGTCAATAAAACCACTAAGTTCAAGAAAGGCAAGGGTAAAAAGAACTTCAAGAAGGACGGCAAAGGAGTTGTCGCGCCCGGTAAGCCAGTTACCGGGAAGAAGCCAAAGAATGGACCCAAGCCTGAAACTGAGTGTTTTCATTGCAAGGGAACGGGTCACTGGAAGCGGAACTGTCCCAAATACTTAGCAGACAAGAAGGCCGAGAACGTCAAAGGTATATATGATATACATGTTATTGATGTGTACCTTACCAGCGCTCGTAGTAGCTCCTGGGTATTTGATACCGGTGCAGTTGCTCACATTTGTAACTCAAAGCAGGAGCTGAGGAATAAGCGGAGACTGGCGAAGGATGAGGTGACGATGCGCGTCGGGAATGGTTCCAAGGTTGATGTGATCGCCGTCGGCACGCTGCCTCTACATCTACCCTCGGGATTAGTTTTAAACCTTAATAATTGT
Organism: Secale cereale; assembly: GCA_902687465.1. Taxonomy (NCBI): domain Eukaryota; kingdom Viridiplantae; phylum Streptophyta; class Magnoliopsida; order Poales; family Poaceae; genus Secale; species Secale cereale. The sequence continues at coordinate 161,269,076 of LR738715.1, read as the reverse complement.
TATTTAGTGCCAGCTTTGAGCATGAACATTGTATCTGGATCTCGTCTTATGCGAGATGGCTACTCATTTAAATCGGAGAATAATGGTTGTTCTATTTATTTGAGAGATATGTTTTATGGTCATGCCCCGCTGGTCAATGGTTTATTTTTGATGAATCTCGAACGTGATGATACACATATTCATAGTGTAGATGCCAAAAGATGTAAAGTTGATAATGATAGTCCCACATACTTGTGGCATTGCCGCCTTGGTCATATTGGTGTCAAGCGTATGAAGAAGCTCCATTCAAATGGACTTCTAGAGTCTCTTGATTATGAATCATTTGACACGTGCGAACCATGCTTTTTGGGCAAGATGACCAAGACTCCGTTCTCCGGAACAATGGAGCGAGCAACCAACTTGTTGGAAATCATACATACCGATGTGTGCGGTCCAATGAGTGTTGAGGCTCGCGGAGGCTATCGTTATGTTCTCACCCTCACAGATGACTTGAGTAGATATGGGTATATCTACTTGATGAAACACAAGTCTGAGACCTTTGAAAAGTTCAAGGAATTTCAGAATGAGGTTGAGAATCAACGTGACAGAAAAATAAAATTCGTGCGATCGGATCGTGGGGGTGAATATTTAAGTCATGAATTTGGCACGCACCTTAGGAACTGTGGAATTGTTTCACAATTGACACCGCCTGGAACACCTCAACGTAACGGTGTCTCCGAACGTCGAAATCGTACTCTGTTGGACATGGTGCGATCTATGATGTCTCTCACCGACCTACTGCTATCTTTTTGGGGTTATGCTTTAGAGACTGCCGCATTCACTTTAAATAGGGTTCCGTTGAAATCCGTTGAGACGACACCGTATGAACTTTGGTTTGGCAAGAAACCGAAGCTGTCGTTTCTGAAAGTTTGGGGTTGCGATGCTTATGTCAAGAAACTTCAACCTGAAAAGCTCGAACCCAAATCGGAAAAATGCGTCTTCATAGGATACCCAAAGGAAACGATTGGGTACACCTTCTACCACAGATCCGAAGGCAAAATCTTTGTTGCAAAGAATGGATCCTTTCTGGAGAAAGAGTTTCTCTCGAAAGAAGTGAGTGGGAGGAAAGTAGAACTTGATGAGGTGACAGTCACCCGTCCTGAGCCGGAAAGTAGCGCAGCGCGGGAAATTATTCCTGAGGTGCCTGCACCGACAAGGGAGGAAGTTAATGATGATGATCATGAAGATACAAATCGAGTTACTACTGAACTTCGAAGGTCCACAAGGGCACGTTCCGCACCAGAGTGGTACGGCAACCCTGTCATGGAAATCATGTTGTTAGACAACGGTGAACCTTCGAACTATGAAGAAGCGATGGCGGGCCCGGATTCCAATAAATGGCTTGGAGCCATGAAATCTGAGATAGAATCCATGTATGAAAACAAAGTATGGACTTTGGTGGACTTGCCTAATGATAGGCACGCCATAGAAAATAAATGGATTTTTAAGAAGAAGACAGACGCGGATGGTAATGTGACCATCTATAAGGCTCGGCTTGTCGCTAAGGGTTATCGACAAGTTCAAGGGATTGACTACGACGAGACTTTCTCTCCCGTAGCGATGCTGAAGTCAGTCAGAATCATGTTAGCTATTGCCGCATTCTATGATTATGAGATATGGCAAATGGACGTCAAAATAGCATTCCTTAATGGCTTCCTCAAGGAAGAGTTGTATATGATGCAGCCGGAAGGTTTTGTCGATCCAGAGAATGCTAACAAGGTATTGAAGCTCCAGCGCTCGATCTACGGGCTGGTGCAAGCATCTCGAAGTTGGAATATTCGCTTTAATGATGTGATCAAAGAGTTTGGCTTTATACAGACTTATGGAGAAGCCTGTATTTACAAGAAAGTGAGTGGGAGCTCTGTAGCATTTCTCATATTATATGTGGATGGCATATTGCTAATGGGAAATGATATAGAATTCTTGGAGAGCATAAAAGCCTATTTGAATAAGAGTTTTTCAATGAAGGACCTTGGAGAAGCTGCTTACATATTAGGCATCAAAATCTATAGAGATAGATCAAGACGCCTCATTGGTCTTTCACAAAGCACATACCTTGACAAGATATTGAAAAAGTTCAATATGGATCAGTCCAAGAAGGGGTTCTTGCCTGTTTTGCAAGGTATGAGATTGAGCAAGGCTCAGTCGCCGACCATGGCAGAAGATAGAGAAAAGATGAGTGTCATTCCCTATGCCTCGGCCATAGGTTCTATCATGTATGCCATGCTGTGTACCAGACCTGATGTGAACCTTGCCATAAGTTTGGTAGGGAGGTACCAAAGTGATCCCGGTATGGAACACTGGACAGCGGTCAAGAACATCCTAAAGTACCTGAAAAGGACTAAGGATATGTTTCTCGTTTATGGAGGTGACGAAGAACTCGTCGTAAAAGGTTATATCGATGCTAGCTTCGACACAGATCTGGATGACTCTAAGTCACAAACCGGATACGTGTATATTTTGAATGGTGGAGCAGTCAGCTGGTGCAGTTGCAAGCAGAGCGTCGTGGCGCATTCTACATGTGAAGCGGAGTACATAGCTGCTTGCGAAGCAGCACAAGAAGGAGTCTGGATGAAGGAGTTCATCACCGACCTAGGAGTCATTCCAAGCGCGTCAAGCTCGATGACTCTCTTCTGTGACAACACTGGTGCTATTGCCATTACTAAGGAGCCCAGGTTTCACAAGAAGACCAAGCACATCAAGCGCCGTTTCAACTCCATCCGGAATTACGTTCAAGATGGAGACATAGATATTTGTAAAGTGCATATGGATCTGAATGTTGCAGACCCGTTGACTAAACCTCTTCCACGGGCAAAACATGATCAACACCAGAACTCTATGGGTGTTCGATTCATGACAATGTAACTAGATTATTGACTCTAGTGCAAGTGGGAGACTGTTGGAAATATGCCCTAGAGGCAATAATAAAAGTATTATTATTATATTTCCTTGTTCATGATAATTGTCTGTTATTCATGCTTGAATTGTATTATACGGAAACAGCGATACATGTGTGAATATATAGACCACAATGAGTCCCTGGTAAGCCTCTAGTTACTAGCTCGTTGATCAACAGATGGTCACGGTTTCCTGACCATGGACATAGGATGTCAGTGATAACGGGATCACATCATTAGGAGAATGATGTGATGGACAAGACCCAATTCTGAGCCTAGCACGAGATCGTATAGTTCGTAATGCATAAGCTTTTCGGTGTCAAGTATTTATTCCTTAGACCATGAGGTTGTGCAACTCCCGGATACCGTAGGAATACTTTGGGTGTGCCAAACGTCACAACGTAACTGGGTGACTATAAAGGTACGCATCGGGTATCTCCGAAAGTGTCTGTTGAGTTGGTACGAACCGAGACTGGGATATTGTCACTCCGTGTGACGAAGAGGTTCCTCTGGGCCCACTCGGTAAGACATCATCATAATGAGCTCAAAGTGACTAAGGAGTTAGTCACGGGATGATGGATTACGGAATGAGTAAAGAGACTTGCCATGACGAGATTGAACAAGGTATCGGGCATACCGACGATCGAATCTCAGGCAAGTACCGTACCGATAGACAAAGGGAATAACATACGGGATTGAGTGAATCCTTGACACAGTGGTTCATCTGATGAAGATCATCGAGGAACACGTGGGAACCAACATGGGTATCCAGATCCCGCTGTTGGTTATTGACCGGAGAGTCGTCTCGGTCATGTCTACGTGTCTCCCGAACCCATAGGGTCTACACACTTAAGGTTCTGTAACGCTAGGGTTGTAGAGATACATGCACGTGGAAACCCGAATGTTGTTCGGAGTCCCGGATGAGATCTCGGACGTCACGAGGAGTTCCAGAATGGTCCGGAGGTAAAGAATGATATATAGGAAGTCAAGTTTCGGCCATCGGGTGAACTCCGGGGGTCACCGGGAGTGTCCCGGGACCACCGGAGGGGTCCCGGGGGTCCACCGGGTGGCGCCACCCATCCTGGTGGGGCCCCTAGGCCGCAAGGGGAAGGAGGCCAGCCCCTGGTGGGCTGGCGCACCTCTTGGGCCTCCCCCTCCATGCGCCTAGGGTTGAAACCCTAGGGGGAGGGGGCGCCCCCATGCCTTGGGGGGCAAGATTCCCCCCTGGCCGCCGCCCCACCCTGGAGATTGGATCTCTAGGGCCGGCGCACCCCCCCTAGCCCCTATATATAGTGGGGGGGAGAGGGCAGCCGCACCCAAGTCTCTGGCGCCTCTCCCCCCCCTCCCGTCACACCTCCAACTCCTCCGCAGGGCGCCGGCGAAGCCCTGCAGGATTTCCTGCTGCATCCATCACCACGCCGTTGTGCTGCTGGATCTCCGACGACCTCTCCTCCCCCCTTGCTGGATCAAGAAGGAGGTGGCATTGCTGTACCGGACGTGTGTTGAACGCGGAGGTGCCGTTCGTTCGGCGCTAGGATCATCGGTGACGAAGAACGCAAAGAGTACGACTACTTCATCCTCGTTACTTCGAACGCTTCCGCACGCGATCTACAAAAGGGTATGTAGATGCACTCCAATATGCTCGTTGCTAGATGACTCCTTAGATTGATCTTGGTGAAAGCGTAGAATTTTTTTGAATTCTGCTACGTTCCCCAACAAAGTATATGAAAGATATTATTACCAATAAAAGAAAGATACATGAAGTTGAAATTTCCACCATGCTTGCCAATTACACTTTTAAGGGTGGAATACCTAAGAAACTAGGAAATCCAGGAGTACCTACTATACCTTGCTCCATTAAAAGAAACTATGTTAAAACTGCTTTATGTGATCTTGGAGCCGGTGCTAGTGTTATGCCCCTCTCTTTATATCGTAGACTTGACTTGAGTAAGTTGACACCTACTGAAATATCTTTGCAAATGGCCGATAAATCAACTGCTATACCTGTCGGTATTTGTGAGGATGTGCCTGTTGTGGTTTCTAATGTTACTATTCTAACGGACTTTGTTATCCTTGATATTCCCGAGGACGATAGTATGTCTATTATCATTGGTAGACCCTTTTTGAATACTGCAGGGGCTGTTATTGATTGCAACAAAGGCAATGTCACTTTTCATGTCAATGGTAATGAGCATAGGGTACACTTTCCAAGGAAACAACCTCAGGTCCATAGTATCAATTCTATTGGAAAAATTTCAACTATTACTATTGGAGGTTTTGAATTTCCTCGTCCTACTATCAAGAAGACATATGATATTCTTATTGTTGGGGACATACATATCCCCATTGAGGTAACCTAGTGTTATTCGAAAATTCTCCGGTTTCATGTTATTCGGAAAGAGTTTATTAACAAGACCTGATCAACCTTGTTAATGGATTCCTTTTGACGAGCATGAGATGGGTGAATCTAGATAGCACAATCTTCTGCACCCTCCTTTTACTTTCTGTTAATTCGATTAAATAAAGCAAAAATAGTATTTTATGTCTGTTTCCAGACTTATCCGTACAATAAAAAAATACCCCAAAAATAAAAGTTCTCCAAATGCACTGAAAATATGGCACATAAAACACAGCGAGGGGAGCCAGCACCAGGCCACGAGGGTCCAGGGTGCGCCCCCTATCTCGTGGGCCCCACGTGGCCCCCTCCACTTATTCCTGCACCCACACACTTCTTCTTCCTCCCAAAAAAACCACTATCCAGCTCAAGCACGAGTTCTAGCTCATCTTGCCGCCATTTTCGATCTCCTTGATCAAAGCTCCATTCACAAAACTGTTTGGGGAGATTGTTCTTTGGAATGTGACTCCTCCATTGGTCCAATTAGTTTTTGTTCTAGTGCTTTATTTTTGCAAATTTTTGCTGCTGTGGTGACCTTGTTCTTGAGCTTGCATGTCAAATTTCTTTGGTCCCAAGTAGTTCTAACACATGATATAGTCTCTAGACACTTGTAGGAGTTGTTGCTATCAATCTTGTTAAGTTTGGTTAACTTTTATTTTGAGTTACTAAAAATTTCAGAAATTTTCAAAGGAGGAAAATGATAAAGAGATTGTTGAGAGGCTCCTCCAGAAAAGTTCAGAGGATAAGAAGAAGGAAGAAAATAAGAAGCCCCAATATAATCTTCCTCGCATTGCGGAAGTTCGGCCATGTGAATGGCCTTGCAATGAGTTCATGAAAGCCGCCGGGATTTACGAAGACTTTTATTATTTGGCGAACAATGCAGGCCTCACCGACTTCCTCCACGACCAACGTGAACAGTATCTCTTACTTACCAATATTTTCACGCAAAACTTTCATTTTCATGCTAAGAAATCACCACCTACAGTGGAGTTTCGTTTATATGATGAGGCTAAGGAGATGTCATTCTTTGAATTTTATGAAGTATGCAAGATACCATGTGCTGGTAGTCTTGATGAACCACGTCGTGAAGACGTTGAAGGGTTTATTGACATGATAGCTGTAGGGGAAACTAGACAAGTCTCAGGGGCAAGAATTACTAGTATACATTTTCCTGTTCTGCTCTACTTTACTTTATTTGCTAGTAGATGTTTAATTGGTCGCGGGAACAATGGGAATCTTAGTGCCCCTGATATTGTCATTTTGCGCCATGCTTTGTTTCGAGACATAACTTTTAGCTTGGGTGTCGTCGTTGCTAAACGATTAAGTTTGAACCGCTCAAAGGGCCCCATCTTTGGAGGCATCTTTGCTTCTCGCCTTGCTGAACATTTTAGAATACCTATTAGGCATCATGAGAAGGAAGAAAAATTGCTTGCCCCTGTTTATCTAGATTATAAGATTATGATAACACATGATTTTATTGTTAAAGACAAGGAGAAGTTGCTTAATTATAAATGCCTTCTACAAGTACCAGAGCTAGGCACGAGCTTCAGAGCCTGAGCCGGAGCCACCACTCGATCCTTACCGTCAGTCTGTTTATGGGTGAGATCTGGATGAGCTTGCCAACCAGTGGCACCCAGAGGACACTTCTCTGTACACTGGAGAGAGTAGCTTCGATCTGTGGCCATAAACCAACTTAGGCCAAAAGCCTAATCTTGGGGGAGTACGTGTTCTCACCTACATTACATTCATGTTCACACACTTATTCTAGTTGCCGGTGCTCACACTCTTTCATTCTACTATCCATAGTAGTTTCAATTCTTTTTTTTAGTCTTTTTCTTGTATGTTAGAAAAATCTTAAGAAAAAAAAAATTAGTTGTAGTTTTTATCTAGTTTGCTTTACATGCTTGTAGTAGTAGTAATTAAAAGAAAACCCAAAAAAGATTTCTCGTTCTTCTTTTGCTTGTTGGGAGCTTTCCCGTGTAAATAGTTTCTTTTCTTTTCTTTGGAGGTTAAGAGTAGAAGACCATGATTGAAAATGCTTAGTGGCTCTCATATGCTTTATTGTTAATTTAACATTGAGCCATATTACCTTGTCTTCTCTCTTGTATTAAATGATTGCAGATCCCAGCTTAGTCCAATGCATGTGCACTACTATTATTATCCACATCGTTCGGTCGTGCGAGTGAAAGGAAATAATGATGATATATGATGAACTGATTGAGATGAGAAAAGTTGGTATGAACTCGAACTCTTTTGTTTTTGTAAATATGATAGTTCATCGCTACTGATTCAGCTCGTTATGATTGAAACATGCTTGCAATGACAATTAGAGAACATAGCTGCTTATGCCATGCTTAATTAGCTAAGAGTTTATAATGGTCTATCTTGCGTGCCAACATGATATTAAAATGGTTGTGATGTGGTATGATAGGGTGGTATCCTCCTTTGAACGATTCAAGTGGTCTGACTTGGCACATATTCACGCATGTAGTTGAAACAAAATCAACATAGCCTCCACAATATTTATGTTCATGGTGATTTATATCCTACTCATGATTGCATTCATTGTTGATTAATTTTAATGCATGTTCATGACTGTTGTCGCTCTCTAGCTGGTCGCTTCCCAGTCTCTTTCTAGCATTCACATGTACTAAGCGGGAATACTGCTTGTGCATCCACTTCCATAAATCCCAAAGTTATTCCATATGAGTCCACCATACCTTCCTATATGCAGTATTTACCTGACGTTCCAAGTAAATTTGTATGTGCCAAACTCTAAACCTTCAAATGAAATTCTATTTTGTATGCTCAAACAACTCATGTATCAACTAGGGTTGTCTATATCTTCCATGCAAGGTGGGTTATTCTCACGATGAGTGGACTCCGCTCATCATTCATGAGAAAATGGCTGGTAACCGGGATGCCCAGTCCCATGCTCAAAATCATAATAATGAAACAAAACTCCCCCAGGGATGTTGTTGGTTTGGACGGTACCCGTTGTTTCGGACCAGCCATGGAGTGTGCTTGTTGGTGGTTGGGGGAGTATAAACTTTACCATTCTGTTTGGGAACCGCCTATATTGTGCGTAGCATGGAAGATATCGAGATTCTTGGTTGTTATGTTGATAATGAGAGTATACTGCTCAAAATGTTATTCATCTCTATTTTAAAATCGAGCTCTGGCACCTCTACAAATCCCTACTTCCCTCTGCGAAGGGCCTATCTATTTACTTTTATGCTGAGTCATCATCTCTTATAAAAGAGCACCAGTTGGAGAGCACCTCTGTCATTTGCATGTATTGCTGTTAATTTGCATTGAGTATGATCATGACTGCATCTCTTTTATCATGAATTACAATGTCTAGTCAGTCCTTGATCTTTAAAGGTGCTCTGCATTTATGTTTTGCGGTCTCAGAAAGGGCTAGCGAGATACCATCTTGTTATATCATATTATGATTGTTTTGAGAAAGTGTTGTCATCCGAGGTTTATTATTATTGCTCGCTAGTTGATTATGCCATTGATATGAGTAGACATGAGACCTGAAAGTTATTGTGAATATGGTTGGTTCATGATCTTGCTGAAAACTTGAATGCTGGCTTTACATGTTTACAACAACAAGAGCAAACAGAGTTTGTCAAAGTTTTTCTTTATCACTTTCATTTTATCAACTGAATTGCTTGAGGACAAGCAAAGTTTTAAGCTTGGGGGAGTTGATACGTCTCCAACGTATCTACTTTTCCAAACACTTTTGCCGTTGTTTTGGACTCTAACTTGCGTGATTTGAATGGAACTAACCAGGACTGACGCTGTTTTGAGCAGAATTGCCATGGTGTTGTTTTTGTGCAGAAATAAAAAGTTCTCGGAATGACCTGAAAATCCACGGAGAATTATTTCGGAAAATATAAAAAATATCTGCAGAAAGATCCAGACCAGGGGGCCCACACCCTGTCCACGAGGGTGGGGCGCGCCCCCTCCCCTGGGCGCGCCCCCTGCCTCGTGGGCCCCCTGTTGCTCCACCGACGTATCCCCGGACTCCATATATTCACTTTCGGGGAGAACAAAATCAGAGAGGAAGAATTATCGCGTTTTACGATACAGAGCCGCCGCCAATGTCAGGACCGGTCTTTCAGTAAAATAATTACCGGAAGACCAACCTTTATATTTAAACCAGCGAGGAATATTATTACCTGCTGGCGGACAATTCCTTGATACAGAATTCCAGTACACTGAATATTATACAAGGTTGAGCTGGGGGTTGCTCAACAATTTTATTACAAGCGCGCCAATATATTACATAGAGGCGGATATGACACAAGGCAGGGTGGCATACTAATGACTCGTAATAAAAGGGTGGTGGAATATGTCACATTGAAGTGGGTGATGTGACTCCAATATAATACAGTCCATCGGGTGTTGGAGTGAGACCCAATGGATTTATTTGGTGGTAGGCGGAAGCGGTTATAAAACAGTGATCAACTCCAGGATCGCAAGAGACTGACTGGGACTCCTCTAAGCGTCGGACTCGCTATCGAACTCTTCATCCATGAGATCGCCTTCGTCCACATCTGGCCAAATCAACAAGCCAGGTGAGTACTTTGAATGTACTCGCAAGACAGTTTGGACTTAAGATATAACAAATGCCAACATGATGCATATGAGTATTCCAGCAAAAATGCGACCGGAATAAAATATCAATGTGTTGTATGCAATGATGGAAGTCGGGCGGTAATCCTCCCGAAGTCCGCAAGATAAAGTAGAAGTAGACCAAACGAGTGTCTGAGTGACGCCTTGTAGGAAAATAATAAATGACAACAGGCCACAATCGGGCGTCTGAGCGACACCGCATAAAGGGCTTATAGCAAGGATAAATAACAAGAATGCCTCAGTCGGACGTCTGAGCGACATCACATAAAAGGCTTATAACAAAAATACATAACAAGAATGCCACAGTCGGACGTCTGGGCGACATCACATAAAGGGCTGATAGCAAAAATAAATAACAAGAATGCCATAGTCGGACGTCTGAGCGACATCACATAAAGGGCTTATAGCAAAAAATAAATAACAAGAATGCCACAGTCGG
>LR738715.1:161201848-161258630 GCA_902687465.1 Secale cereale | reverse complement strand
TATAAATAAAAAAATGCCATAGTCGGACGTCTAAGCGACATCACATAAAGGGCTTATAAATAAAAAGAATGCCACAGTCGGACGTCTAAGCGACATCACATAAAGGGCTTATAAATAAAAAGAATGCCACAGTCGGACGTCTAAGCGACATCACATAAAGGGCTTATAATTAACATAATATAATGATGAAATACTTCGGAAAGTAAAATCAATACAGAGATAGTGGTGAGTTCATCTACCAAATGAACTTGATGAAAATACTATTTTTGGTCACCAACAAGAATATACTAGAGATGGTCACCGGGTTGATATGAAGATTGATCCTAGGCCATAAACATGGCTACTGAAGGAAATTAACTCTGCAGAGCTTGTACTAATAACTCATAGCCAACGGGTTCTACTAGCCACGTGGGCTAGTCCCGTCTACGGTGTTTTAGTAGAAACCCAACTAACCAGTACACGCCCATTTAACATCCTGTCGTCCGGAATCACCTGCAACGACATTCACGGAAAACTTTAAGACGGGGAGGCTACAACCTCGAATAGCATGGGATCAAATTTATATATGCGCGCTCTAAGGGGTGCCCCCCTCTCGGTCCCAACCGGAAACACCCATGCCCCCTGACCGGATGACGGGCTTTAATCCAGGGCCATGGAACCCTCATCCCGGACCCTCTACTTGTTGTTTACTCGAAAAGTGGTTTACAACTGACTAGACCGCAATCCCAAAGGACGGCCTATGATAGTACCCAAAAAAAGGAGACGAACAGAATCATGACATGATCTCCGTTGATACTGAGTCAACCAACTACTGGCATACTCCAACAATACCAGCATTCCACGCATCATATCACCATATGATCGAGGTGGTTCAACATTATCCTTCGGGACTCACCTGAAGTTTACTTGCATGAAATATGCCATACACATATGCCCATAGGACAGAAAACGAATCAACTCAAAATCATTTTTAGTTTAAAAGATATTAAGGTTTCTGTCCAGGGACTCATCTGTAATGAAACAGAAAAGATCCAGGGGCTAGAACAGAAAATAACAAAGCGAATCGATACGCAGTACGTCAACCGCAGAGGAAAACGCACTTTGCCCGAATACGCCAACAGAAAACGGTTTGAGGGGGAGATATGAGAGACTGACAGAGGGACCCCACTTGTCAGGTTTGAAAAAGGAGCAGAGCCGCGACGGCGCTGGTGCTGCGGTGATCGCCGACGTCGATCTATGGCGAGTTAGGGGAGGGGAGTGGTACCTACGGCTTCACGGTGGTCTTCCGCGTCGAACAGTGGTAGAGTTGGGTGTCGGCGAGCCCCACGTCGACGGCGACCCTGTCTCCGGCGGACGGCGGCTCGGGTGGTCGTGGACCTCGTCGGCGAAGGTTCCTGGGGTGAAATTGAGGTGGGGGTTAGGCCTAGGTGGATGCCAGGATGCTACGCTCAAGTTCACGGCGGCGGAGAAGCCCTCACCGGAGTGAATGGAGCTGGAGCCCGAAGCGGAGGTAGCTGGCCGGAGTTGGGGGAGAAGGGCCCCTCGAGGCTCTTCCAGAGGTTGGGCGCGGTCTAGGGAAGTAGTGGGGGTCTGTGCGCTCGAGCACGGGCTCGGGGGTGCCTTATATAGGCGGCTCGAGGTGACTGCCGCGAACGGATAAGTCCGGTGAGCCAATTACGGTGCTGCAGTGGTCGAACGGCGGGGTTAGGGGCTTGAGCATCATCTAGTAGCTGTAGAGGTTCCATTCCCGCGCTTAACTCAGCAGGAGAGGTGGAGTTACGGCCTGTCCTCGGCGGAACGGCCGCGCGGCACGTCGGCGGCAGAAATGGCGCTCTGCGCGCGTCTGATGGGCCTCTAACCCCTCGTTGGTTACCCCAAGTGGAAGGTGAAAGATGCAGTGTTGTGGAAGTGTTTTCCCTTAGCAAAGATGCCAAGGATCGAATCCCCAGAGACTCCTAGGTTCAACAAGTAGGTGTCAACTGCTAACGGCGCGGATTAGCAATCAACGTGGACCTGCACACAGATACAAATAACTTTGCTCCCAACGAGTACAGAGAGGTTGTCAATCCCTCCGGCCATGTAGTTCACAAAGGATTAAAAGCAAATGATAGTAGTGATAGATAATGTTTTGCAATAGTAAATAATAGCGAAAAGTAAATAGCGGATGTGATCAATGATGGTAATATGGACCGGAGTCTCATGATGTTCACTAGTGATGTCTCTCTCCCAAAAGACGATAAAACAGCTATGTGAGGTAAACGAATTACAGCTGGGCAATTGACAGGACCATGAACGCAAACCAATGCTGATTACATTGCAAGAAAGGTTGAGGTTCAAAGCATGGGCGGTACGCCAAAGTAAGTAGACCGAAATCCATCAATATCTACTACTAATCATCCACCTTGAGATATCTATCCAGAACATCTCGCTGGTATTAAGTTGCGAGCCCCACCCATAGTGTAAACTCAATGCAACAGACAACTGCATTAAAAGAACTTTGCGTAAAGTAAACAATCCTTGCACCCGCGGGCACAAGCACCGTTGTTTTTCCCCTTGTGGCAACAGCACATCCCCTAGACTCATGTTTCTGTCACTCAAGCTAGTCATCGAGGGGCATGAACCCACAATCGAGCATAACGTTCCCTCTTGGAGTCACTATGTATTACTTGGCCAAAGCAATAAATAATAACGGAGAACATGCAAGAATTACTTATGAACATAAATATAAAAGAGGTAGATCAAATATATTACTCAAGATCAATCTGAACATAATCTCATAATCCATCGGATCCCAGCAAACTCAACTGTAGGATCGAAAGTATGTCTAGAGGGGGGGTGATTAGACTACTTGTAAATATAAAAATTCTGCCTTTTGATCATGAACAGTTTTTGGCAGATTCACAATTATGATCAAGACAAGCATCACCCTACACATGCAATTCTAGAGTATAAGCAGCGGAAAGTAAATTGCACATGTAGTAAAGAGAGGTGGAGAAGATCAAACGCAATTTGGAGACGCAATGATTTTTCCCGTGGTTCCGATAGGTAGTGCTATCGTACATCCACGTTGATGGAGACTTCAACCCACGGAGGGTAACGGCTGCGCGAGTCCACTGAGGGCTCCACCCACGAAGGGTCCACGAAGAAGCAACCTTGTCTATTCCATCATGGCCTACGCCCACGGAGGGCTAGCCTTACTCGGGGTAGATCTTCACGAAGTAGGCGATCTCCTTGCCCTTACAAACTTCTTGGTTCAACTCCACATCTCGATGACGGAGGCTCCCAAGCGACACCTAACCAATCTAGGAGGCACCACCCTCCAAAAGGTAATAGATGTTGTAGATGATGATGAACTCCTTGCTCTTGTGCTTCAAATGATAATCTCCCCAACACTCAACTCTCCTCACTGATATGGCTGTGGTGGAAGAAAGGATTGAGTGGAAAGCAACTTGGGAAGGTTAGAAATCAAGTTTCATATGGTAGGAATGGAGCAACTTGATCTCAACACAAGGGTAGGTGGTTCTCTTCTCAGAAAGTGTAAGGTAGGAGTGGTAGTTCTTTCTGATGGCTCTCTCCACGAATGAAGAGGGGGTGGAGAGGTATATATAGCCTCCACACAAAATCCAACCGTTACACACATAATTGAGCAATCTCGGTGAGACCGAAGTGGAAACTCGGTCAGACCGAAAGTTCAAATATAGTGAACGTTGGGGTTTTCGGTGGGACCGAAAATACCATCTCGGTATGTCCGATTTGAGTAAAGATAGGAACTTGCCAGTTTCGGTGAGACCGAAATCATCAACTCGGTTATTCCGATTTGAGGACAAACGGTTACAGAAGCTTAGCAGCCCATGTTTCGGTGAGACCGATCTCAAACTCGGATTGACCGATTTTTCTAGGGTTTGGCTTATGGCTGAGGTGGTTCATCTCGGTGGGACTGCGTTTGAAAAATCGGTTGGTCCGAGATTACTTATGAGTGTGTTTAGTAGTGAAAGTTGCTGATAGTTGAAGGAGATATATCACTAAGCACTTGAGCAACCAGATCATCAACACAACCTCATCCCCTTTTAATAGTATTGGCTTTTCCTATGGACTCAATGTGATCTTGGATCACTAAACCAAAAATGGAGTCTTGAGCTTTTGCCAATGCTTGCCTTAGCATTTTGAGGGGTCCACTTCTTTAGACATTGCCATACCCATATCACTGAACTTCTCTGAAATGATTCTCAAGTAACTATTAGTTCAATGATATATATGTTGTTATTAATTGCCAAAACCACCCGGGGATTAGTTGCACTTTCAATCTCCCCCTTTTTGGTAATTGATGACAACATATAGATCAAAGCTTCGACAAAGGATATAATCAATGAATAATATCGTCGCTTTGAGAAGTATGTGATAAGCAAGAGCTCCCCCTAAATTTGTTTGCGTTTGAATGCAAATGCACAATCGATTAGGATTATGGGTCACTCTTCCATGTCACATACATCTTGGTGGAGCGCACAAAATGATAAGAATGAATAACATGCACCCAATCACCAAGACATGAGTAAATGATCATACAAGATAGGAATAGCATATGATAAGCATTAAGCACACATTAAAGCATAGTACGACCAAGCACTCATTAAAGTAGCATCAAACGTAGTATCAAGCACACTGAAAGTTTCAAGAACCAAAAGTACCAAATGTATCTCAAAGAAAACCGGCAAAAGAACGAAAGAGTACTCTCTCTCTCGAAGCCCTATGATCTATACAATTTCTCCCCCTTTGGCAACAAGTTACCAAAAAGTTCGAAAAAGCATAGAGCTAAACGTCACTGTGGGCTCTGCTGGCGGTTCCTGTCTGGGTAGATGTCGGAGTAGATATGACGGCATCGGCGAAGACTTCAGCTGATGTCTGCGCTGGAGGAGTGGATACTGGAGCTGTGGCTGGAGTGACTGCTGGAGCTGTAGGAGGTGCTGAAGTGGTAGTCCTGGAGTCAGTCACTGGGATAGCTGCTGATCGGGATCCTCTGGGAACCTGAGCAGTCTGGCGATGAGAGTCCTGGACTAGGTCATCCTACATGAGCTCTGCTCTGTCCTGTCTTGCTTCCTCCATGTCTGCCTCAAGCTTGTTGACGGTCACCTGAAGTTCAGTCAGCTTCACGTCTAGAGCGTGGATCTTGTTGTCAAGAATCCTCTCTAGGGTCTCCTGAGATTGTTCAATGCTGGCCAGGCGTTGTTCAATCCTCTGAGTAGCTTCAAGAATCTGCTCTCCGAAGCTCTTTGGTTTAGCTGCTGCTGCTGCTGCCTCTTTATCAGCTTTGGCTTTCCTAGCAGCTTCAATCTTGGCTTGACCTTCAACCGAAGTTGGATCCTCCTCATCCATCACAACAACATTATCTTCATGCTTTGGCTGCAGTGGCAAGTGCTTCCTATCCAACAAGAATTTGCCCGTGCCAAACTTGGCATTGATAAGCATCTGAATCTGCGGGGCAAATCCACACGACCTCTTCTGGTCAGCTGCAGTCCTCTTAATGGTCTCTACCATTAAGTCCATCACCTTGAAAGGTGCCTTCTCATCAAGTATGTGCAGCATGTTGATAGAATAGCCTCTGATCATGCGGTGGTCTCCAGACTTGGGCATCAAGGTATGCCTCAGAATAGTGTTAGTGGTAGGTAGACCTGCCTGGAGATAGTACACTGAGCCAAGCTTCCACACTTCCAAATCTGCTGCGGGAATCTCCTTGTACATGTTCTTCATGGAATCATGGTTCTTCTTAGGAATCCCATAGACATCAATGTCGTCCTCTCTTTGCACTGGAGCATTCAGAAGTTCTGCCCATTCTTCAACAGACGAAGAAAACCTTTGACCTTCAGTCATCCAGGTGATCTTCCCATCAGGATAGAAGTGGGCTGTGGCGTAGAACTGCATAATCATCTCGTTGTTCCAGTCTGTCAGTTTCTGACCCACAAACTCATCAACTCCACATGCAGTGAAACTTTCATGCACATGGGGAAAGAAGTCTCGGTGCTCTTCACTGTCAATGTACTTCCAGTCAACGTATCTGGTATCTGCAACAATAGGCTTCTTGTCCATCAGCACAGTCTCATAGAAGTCCTGCTGCTCTCTGGTGTGGAATCTGGGGTCCACAGCAGTCCTTCTCCTCACGGCATATGGATCAGACTGTCTCCATGGCCTGAGACCTCGATCTTTCCTTGCCTTCATATCCTCGGCTTGAGGATGAGCATCGTTGTGGAGTGGCAGTTTTGGACGGAGTTTCAGCAACACATGTTCTTCTTCAGACTCAGACGGTGGCACATCACCTTTGTTCTTCTCAGACGCTGGAATGTTCCTAGTTGTCCTCTTGGGCTTGGCAGAAGGCTTTGCTGGAGCTGCCTTAGCTTGAGCAGGCTTCTTGGGCTTTGAAGTGGCTTGAGCCCTAACTGCATCACCCATGAGTTTCTGCTTCTGAGGAGCTGGCTGGGGTGCTTCTTCTTCTTCTTCATCCACTGCTGCATCTGCATGAGGTTCAACATACACTACCCTCTTCCTCTTGGAAGTTTTCTTCACTTTACTTGGAGCTGGCTCTTCCAAGTTCAGCTTCTTGGCAACAGCTGATTGCTTGACCTTGCTGGTGCCTTTCTTTGACTGATGCCCTTGGTGCTCTTTGGCAACAACTTTTCTCTTAGGCTTGGAGGACCCTTCTTCCTCAGCTACAAAATCAGAATCCTCATCATCTGAGTTCCTCTCCTTTCTGGTTCTGGTGGCTGCAGGAGGCAAGCCACTAGGTGTACTCCTCTCACCATCATCAGTAGGGCTACTAGCCTCAGGACTAGTATATGCCTTGGGAATCTCTGCAAAAGGTGACTCTGACCTGTTCTGGCTGTCACTGGCATCTGACATGGCTGACAACCTGTGAATAGATAAGGTATAGACAGAGTAGAAGAGTTATCACAAACTGCAGAGGTTTTTGCAAACAAAATGAGTTCAAATCTTAGTTTTGAGTTTTCACAGAATGCATTTCGGTCAAACCGATATTCAGTTTCGGTGAATCCGAAGTGTATACAGAGGCTTACCACACCACTTTCGGTCAGACCGAAGTGGGTTTCGGTCCTGCCGAAACACTAGGGTTTCACTAAGACTCTACTTCGGTCACACCGATTTGCACGACTCGGTTAGACCGAAAGGTGCAGTGCAATGGCCAGAGGCCAAATCGGTCATTCCGAGTTTTCAAAATCGG
This sequence comes from Secale cereale, assembly GCA_902687465.1. Lineage (NCBI taxonomy): Eukaryota > Viridiplantae > Streptophyta > Magnoliopsida > Poales > Poaceae > Secale > Secale cereale. The sequence continues at coordinate 161,251,405 of LR738715.1, read as the reverse complement.
TTTCACCGAGATGTATTCCGTGGAAACCTAACCCTAAGAATTTTACTCGAAACTAGAACCGATCTGATGTTAAGGAAGATTTCAAACGTGGCCAGATATAGGGCAAACCAATCGTGCATTGAATCAGATGGGGAGCACGAGAGGGATCGAGACTCACCCTAACTTGGTGGAGTCCCTCTACGGCGGCAACGGCGCGGAGGAGAAAACCGTTGACGGCGGCGGAGACCTGCGGCGAGGGCGCACAGGCGACGACGGCGACGATCCGGAGATCAGGGCGACGGCAGCAGGGGACTTGGGGGCGAAAACGTTTGAAGGAAAAATCGCGCGCTGCCCTCAGTATTTATATCCCCTTGCTGTCGGTGGGACCGAGTTGAAAAACTCGGTGACACCGAGATGGATAACTGCTATGCAGTTACGCATATCGGTCACGCCGAGATTTAGAACTCGGTTTCACCGAGATGAAACCTAGATCAGTCTAAGTGTTTTCGGTTTGACCGAGTGGGAGAAGTTGGTCTGTCCGAAAATTTCTTAGAAGGTTTTGGAAGTTAGCCTTAGACGGATTGGTGGCTCTGAGTGCTCCTCACTCGGAGAGTCCGAAAATGACTTGTTCAAAGTTTGTGATATAAGCATGAATAGAATTTGAGACAAGAAAGCATAGATAGCTAGGGGAGGTACTTAGGCATTCTTGTCCATCCATTTGGCCAGAAAAAAAAATCAACACAACCAAAACAACAAATGGATGTCCTCGAATGGATAAAATCATGCATTCAACATGCTCACACAATAAGATAGCAAATGAAATATGTGTCAAACATGCACAACCAACACTCTAGCTACTAGCACACAATTTGTCGATGACTAGGTCATCTATATATGAGTATTTTGACTTAGGAGCCAAATGAGAACATTTGATCATAGGTCATACTCATCGTTTAAGCACAAGTGGGGTTACCACTTTTACATAAAGCATTGATGTGTTCACATCATTTGGAGATGCTTTAGCTCAATTTTTAGAGCAAAGCTCCCCCTAGATGTGAGAACCCCTTTTAAAGGGTCAAACAAACCTTGGGTTGTCGTAGAAGACTTCATGTAGATGTTGAAGATGTGGATGCTCAATGTTGATGTAGATCATCAAGAGTTGGGAGCTATCCTTTGGATTAGGGCACTTTCAATACCTACATGGGTTAGTCCCACAAGGAACAAACAAGGATATCCATAGACATAGATTGAAGTTCACAAAAGATGATGTCCTTGAAAGCAATGATTACCTTGTCCCTTGACTTACCAACAAGAGGGTTTGTGACTCCATGAACTAGTGCATGATGTGGAAGTTGTTTGCACAAGTTGCCAAAATGAATATGAGTGAAGTATGTTGGCGGAGTCACCCTCAAGAACCTTCTAGTTCTTCTTCTTTGGGATCCACATCATCTTGATGGGAATCCTTGGGGTTGTAGTTGAGCTTGACGAAGTAGAACTTGACGTGTCCTTGGGAACCCACTTGACCATGGCTTGAGGTGCTTCAATGAATGCATCAATCTCCTCTTCAAGCTTGTCCTTGGCTTTTAGCTTGTGGTCTTGTGGTGGAAGATCATCTTGAGCTTGTTCCACATTGGAAGAAGTAGGATCATACTTCTCCTTTTGAGAAACAAACTGTGGAGTAGGGTATTGACCTTCTTCCCACTCAACACCTTCGGCGTTGATCTTTCGCTCAAAACCAATCCCTTGATTCTTCCGGTGCCTTCCTTGTTTGCGAACAATTTCCTCGAAGTTCTTGCTTCCGGCAAGACTTTTGTAGACACCTTTCTCTATGATTTCCTTCAATAAGCTATTTTCTTGCTCAAGTGTAACTTGGCTTGAAACATTGTTAGTGGAATCAAGAGAACTACTAGAAGCAACAATATTAGATTTAACATGGTTATTGTTACTACTAGAGGAAGAATTTTTCTTATGCTTGTCATGCTTAGTCTTAATAGGTGGCAAGAAATTAGACAAGAGAAGTCGTTTGGCAAGATATGAAGAACTCTTCTTTCGAAGATCGTCATTGATCGCTTTTAGAAACTCATGTTCTTGCTATAGAGTGAGCTTCTCGAAGCGTAGCTTCTCATGAGATCTTAGGAGCTCTCTATGATCTTCTTGAGTTGTTTCATGAGCTAACTTAAGAGTTTTTAGTTCTTTAGTTAGACGCTCAATCTCCTTCATAGCATTGTCATTCGACTCTTCTCGACTGTAAAGACTACTAGCATTTTCATCGTTACTAAGCTCACTAGATTTATCATGCAAGAGCTCATCTTCATCAAGCAAGTCATCCTCATCACTATTGAAGTCAATGAATTCAGGGTGTGTTACCTTGGGGCCTTTAGCCATGAAGCATCTTCCAATTCCCTCATTGGGTGAATCAAATAAGTCGTAGGAGTTGGAGTTGGAGGATACGAGAGCAAGACCGGCAACACCTTCATCTTGACTGTAGTCGGAGTCGGAGTGATAGCTTCCATCAGATTGATTGTCGGAGTCGGAGCCGGAGACCCATTCACCTACATGAGCTTGATGTCTTCTTCTTGTGTAGCTCCTAGATGACTTGTCTTTCCTCTCCGAATCCTTGCTTCTCCGAGAGGGTCTTCGTTCATAACGATCATCTCTACTCCTTCTCTCTTTCCGAGGTGACTCATCTCTTGATCTTCTTCTTGGAGATTCTTCTCTTCTCTTGTGGGGAGCCGTACACTCATTTGAGAAGTGTCCGGGTCTTCCACAATTGTAGCAGTTTCGATCACGACTAGAAGATCTCTTTTCATCATATGATCTAGACTTTGAGCTTCTCTCTTTGCCTCTATTCTTGTAGAATTTGTTGAAGTTCTTAACCATTAGGCTTATCTCTTCATTGGAAATTAACTTGTCACTTGAGGTTGTGGCAGCATCACTTGTAGCTTTGTAAGCACCACTTGACTTGTTGTGAAGCTCTTCCTTATCCTTAAGTGTCATCTCATGAGCAACAATTCTTCCAATGACTTCAGTTGGCTTGAGAGTCTTGTAGTTTGGCATCATTTGGATCAAAGTGCACACGGTGTCATACTTTCCATTCAAAGCTCTGAGAATCTTCTTAATGATGAATCGGTCGGTCATTTCTTCGCTTCCTAAGCCGGCAATCTCATTTGTGATGAGAGCAAGCCTAGAGTACATTTCAGCGACTCCTTCACCATCCTTCATCTTGAACTTGTCAAGTTGACCTTGAAGAATATCTAGCTTTGATTCCTTCACAGACTCGGTACCTTCGTGCATTTCAACCAAAGTATCCCAAATCTCTTTAGCATTCTCAAGACGGCTGATTTTGTTGAACTCCTCGGGACACAAAGCATTGAAGAGAATGTCACAAGCTTGAGCATTGTTTTGCAACATCCGCAACTCTTCCGGTGTAGCTTCGCGATCCGGAACTTTTCCTTCCTCGAAGAATTCACCTTGCATACCAACACAAATAATGCCCCATGCGGCTGGGTTATGACCAAGAATATGCATTTTCATTTTATGTTTCCAACTAGCAAAATTTGTACCATCAAAGTAAGGACCTCTACGATAATTACCCTCACTAGACGCCATACTCTCCTAGGTTGTGAAACCAAGCTTATGGAGTCCAATGCAATGGAAACCAAAACAATGGAGACCAAAGCTCTGATACCACTTATAGGATCGAAAGTATGTCTAGAGGGGGGGGGGGTGATTAGACTACTTGTAAATATAAAAATTCTGCCTTTTGATCATGAACAGTTTTTGGCAGATTCACAATTATGATCAAGACAAGCATCACCCTACACATGCAATTCTAGAGTATAAGCAGCGGAAAGTAAATTGCACATGTAGTAAAGAGAGGTGGAGAAGATCAAACGCAATTTGGAGACGCAATGATTTTTCCCGTGGTTCCGATAGGTAGTGCTATCGTACATCCACGTTGATGGAGACTTCAACCCACGGAGGGTAACGGCTGCGCGAGTCCACTGAGGGCTCCACCCACAAAGGGTCCACGAAGAAGCAACCTTGTCTATTCCATCATGGCCTACGCCCACGGAGGGCTAGCCTTACTCGGGGTATATCTTCACGAAGTAGGCGATCTCCTTGCCCTTACAAACTTCTTGGTTCAACTCCACATCTCGATGACGGAGGCTCCCAAGCGACACCTAACCAATCTAGGAGGCACCACCCTCCAAAAGGTAATAGATGTTGTAGATGATGATGAACTCCTTGCTCTTGTGCTTCAAATGATAATCTCCCCAACACTCAACTCTCCTCACTGATATGGCTGTGGTGGAAGAAAGGATTGAGTGGAAAGCAACTTGGGAAGGTTAGAAATCAAGTTTCATATGGTAGGAATGGAGCAACTTGATCTCAACACAAGGGTAGGTGGTTCTCTTCTCAGAAAGTGTAAGGTAGGAGTGGTAGTTCTTTCTGATGGCTCTCTCCACGAATGAAGAGGGGGTGGAGGGGTATATATAGCCTCCACACAAAATCCAACCGTTACACACATAATTGAGCAATCTCGGTGAGACCGAAGTGGAAACTCGGTCAGACCGAAAGTTCAAATATAGTGAACGTTGGGGTTTTCGGTGGGACCGAAAATACCATCTCGGTATGTCCGATTTGAGTAAAGATAGGAACTTGCCAGTTTCGGTGAGACCGAAATCATCAACTCGGTTATTCCGATTTGAGGACAAACGGTTACAGAAGCTTAGCAGCCCATGTTTCGGTGAGACCGATCTCAAACTCGGATTGACCGATTTTTCTAGGGTTTGGCTTATGGCTGAGGTGGTTCATCTTGGTGGGACTGAGTTTGAAAAATCGGTTGGTCCGAGATTACTTATGAGTGTGTTTAGTAGTGAAAGTTGCTGATAGTTGAAGGAGATATATCACTAAGCACTTGAGCAACCAGATCATCAACACAACCTCATCCCCTTTTAATAGTATTGGCTTTTCCTATGGACTCAATGTGATCTTGGATCACTAAACCAAAAATGGAGTCTTGAGCTTTTGCCAATGCTTGCCTTAGCATTTTGAGGGGTCCACTTCTTCAGACATTGCCATACCCATATCACTGAACTTCTCTGAAATGATTCTCAAGTAACTATTAGTTCAATGATATATATGTTGTTATTAATTGCCAAAACCACCCGGGGATTAGTTGCACTTTCATCAACATAGCAACAGCATAAGGATTACATATGTGCCTCGATCATGTAGGGCAGCTCACGAGGACTAATTAGTGAAGCACAAGAATGGGAGGAGAACATCACATAGCTACTGGTCATGGACTCATGGTCCAAGGGAGACTACTCACAACTCATCCGGGAGGCGTCCATGGTGGTGGAGAAGCTCCCGATGGTGATCCTCCCCTCCGGCAGGGTGCCGGGAAGAGTTCTCCTGGTGCTCCCGATCTTGGAAGCGGCGGAGGCGGCGGAACAAAGATGAGATCGCGAAAAAGAGTTCCAGTTCCGAGGGTTTCGAGGGACGCTATAAATATATGCCAAAGGGGGGCACCAGACGGGCTTCAGGGGGCCCAGGCGCCCCCCCCCGGCGCGGCCCAGGGGGGGGCGCCGCCAGGGCGCCTGGAGCCTTGGTGCCCCCCCCGGGCTGCCCTTCGGACGCCAGGTAGGTTCTGGAACGCTGATGTTTTATATGATTTTTCTGGATTTTTCCTGGCAGTTCTCGTAACGTGAAAACCTGAAATACAAAAACAGCCGAAAACAGAAACTGGCACCGGGGTGCACTGGATTAGTAGGTTAGTCCAAATATGATCAAAAGTGTATGGAAGTGTATGAATATCATAGCAATATCACCCAAAAGTGGCATGGAGCAAGCAGAAATTATAGATACGTTTTGGACGTATCAACATCCCCAAGCTTAATTCCTGCTCGTCCTCGAGTAGGTAAATGATAACAAGAATAATTTCTGTGGTGACATGCAATTAACCATATAGGACTTATTCATAGTCATATGACAAAAGTTTACTGAGACAATGATTCTATAGTAATTAAGTTGCCTCATGAGGAAATCACAAATGACTGAAAGTTTTACAACATGACATTGAAGCATCAAAAAGATTTGCAATGAACATGATGTGCTAATATGATAAAGTGATATCTAGCTTGCCCCCTTTAGTGATGCAAAACATAAATGCAGGGGCACCTTCAAGGTTTAAGTGATGACTAGATACAATGATTTCAAAATAAACGATATCACAATCATGCAAAAGGCAATGCTACTTTGGGACAATGCACATTACACTCAGAATGACAATCATGCTCTCAGTAGTTGGTGCTTCTAAAAAGAAGGTGGAGACTCAAAAAGTAAAAGAATGGTTATGTGCTAGAGCTTTTTAGTTTGAAAACATAGAAGCAATTTTGTCAACGGTAGTAGTACTTCATATGTGTCATGCATAAGACATCCTATAAGTTGCAAGCCTCATGCATCGAATACCAATAGTGCTCGCACCTTGTCCTAATTAGCTCGGATTTCCATGGGTTATCATAGCATTACATATGTTTTAACCAAGTGTCACAAAGGGGTACCTCTATGCCACCTGTACAAAGGTCCAAGGAGATAAATCGCATTTGATTTCTCGTTTTTGATAGATCTCAACTTGAGGACATCCATACCGGGACAACATAGAAAATAGATGATGGACTCCTCTTTAATGCATAAGCATATTCTCATAAGAGATTGAGTATTAATGTCCAAGCTAAAACTTCCACCATGATACATGGCTTTGGTTGGCGGCCCAATGTTCTTCTCTAACAATATGCATACTTATTCAACCCACGGCAAATCACCCTTACTTCAGACAAGACGAACATGCATAGCAACTCACATGATATTCAACAAAAGTGTGACAGTTGATGGCGTCCCCAGAAACATGGTTACCGCTCAGCAAGCAACTTATAAGAAATAAGATACATAGGCAACATATTCTTTACCACAATAGTTTTTAAGCTACTTTCCCATGAGCTATGTATTGCAAGGTTAGTCTGCTTAGTACAGGTGGAGGTTAGCAAAAGACTGGGAGCGACCAACTAAGAGAGCAATGACGGTCATAATCATGCAGAGCGACAAAGCAATATTGAATCAGGCATGGTAGTTATATCGCTACTCAGAAATAAAAGATCATCAAGGCTTGACAGACTTTCTTTACAGTCTTAAATATGCGTGAGCATACACCAAGTCAATCAAAATAAATTCTCGAAGGAAGATATTACTAAACCATACCACATCATCGGCAACAAATCAAGTTGGTATTCCAATAACACATTGGGAATCCCCCAGCTATTTGAGACTAACCATAAGAAAACCTGAACTACTAAGCGCCATTATGCACGTAGCATCTTTATCATAGACATATTAACCAATGCAACGGAAGCAAACTCTCTTAATAAGATAAGCATGATAATTAAAGAGAGTTCAAGCAACCAACTAAACAAAAGCTCTTTGAAAAGTTAAGCATGAATACTAAGAGCAGAGCATGATAGTAGCTATTAAAAGACAAAGAACACACACAGCAAAGATAGACATGAAAATTCTATGTTATGTTCTAGGTAGAAGTGGAGCGTGTTTCTCTCCCACATAAAGAAAGCTGAGTTCCGACTCGTTATGAAAAACTAAAAAGAAAACTAAAAGCAAGACACTCCAAGCATAACACATAACACATGAAGTGATAAAAATATAGCGAAACGAAAGACGAACTGATAATGTTGATGGAGAAGGGGATGCACGGGGGCATCCCCAAGCTTAGACGCTTGAGTCTCCTTGAATATTTCTTGGGGGTGCACGGGGGCATCCCCAAGCTTGAGCGCTTGACACTCCTGAATCTTTTTATCATCTTCCCTCGCACACTTGAAAACTCCCTTCATACATAACTCATCATAATCTGATTAGCGAGGTTAGTACCCTTAATAAAATAATTATACCTTGCTGGAAATAAAGATATTCTTGAAGTTCTACTATTTCTCAAGATTGCCAAAAGGTTTTTGCAAAGAAAAAGCAAGCTCTTGATTTGCAAAATGAAGGAAAGGCAAAACAGGACAGAATCTGTGAAAAATAGAACAGAAGGTAGTAATTGATTTGTTCGGGGCACTTCTGCAACTCAAATCAAAAAAACTCAGAACAGACGCACGAAATACAATTATATAGAGAACGCTGTCGAAAAAATTCAGACCAAAAAGATGATCTGGTGATTTTATACGAATTTTTCTATCCAAGGACGGAATATGTTTCCTGGACAGCACCTCACAACTTTTGAACTTTCTAGCAATCAGAGGCTATACTTGGCACAAATATGAAAAGCAAAGATACAATGATGATGCTACAGTAGTAAACAACATCAAGACACAACAAAAGCAAAATATAAAAATTTATTCATGTGGGCTGCCTCCCAAAAGCGCTTTCTTTTATGCCTTTAAGCTAGGCATAATGCATATAGATCAAGTTTTATCAAGAGTAAAAGAATAGCTAGCCCGTACAACGGACTCAAAAGGTAACTTGATCTTCTTTCGAGGGAAGTGTTCCATCCCTTTCTTGAGAGGAAACTGAAATTTTATATTACCCTCTTTCATGTCAATGATAGCACCAACGATGCGTAAAAAGGGACGTCCCAAAATAATTGGACATGAAGGATCACATTCAATATCCATAATAGTAAAATGAACTGGAACATAATTATCATTGACAATGATAAGAATATCGTCGATCCTCCCCAAAGGTTTCTTTATGGAAGAATCAACGAGACGAACACCAAAAGAACAAGAATCATAAGGTTTCAATTTAAGCATATCATATATTCTTTTGGGCATAACAGAGGTACTAGCTCCAACATCACATAATGCATAGCAAGAGAAGTCATTCAATTTAATTTTTATCATAGGATCCCAACCATCTTATAGATTTCTAGGTATGGAGGCTTCTACTCTAAGTTTCTCCTCCCTAGCTTTGATGAGAGCATTAGTGATATGCTCTGTGAAGGCAAGGTTAAGTGTGCTAGTGCGGGGGTCTCTAGACATCTTGTGAAGGAAATCAATAACTTCGTTAAGAGTGCAATTATCAAAATCAAGATCACGAGCATCAAGTAAAGTGGTAGTAGTGTTCTTTAGGTTCACTTGTTTGGTAGTTTCTATAGTCATAGCATCACCATTAATAGGTCCATTGGGACCAGGAGTACATTGGGTGCTAAGGGTTTGGACATCTTTAACAACTTGGATAGTAGCAACAGTGTGGTGGGTAGGAAGGCTCTTAATTCTATCTTCTTCCTCCCTTTCTCTAGCCCATCTTTCTTTAAGTTTAGCCATCATCCTAATGTTTTCATTAATTTGCACTTGAATGGCATTTATAGGAGTGACTTCCCTCTCCTCAAGAGGAGAAGTTTCAATTTTTAGCAATTTTACCTCATTGGCTAAATGGTCTACCTTAAAAGAAAGATCATCTAGTTTATGTAGTTTTTCTTCTACACTCTTATTAAAGGCTTTTTGGGTAGTGATGAAATCTTTAAGCATAATCTCTAGTTCAGTAGTGGAGTTCTTGGTACTAGGATAAGCATTGTTGTTCCCACAAGAATTAGAGGGGAACGGTCTAGGATTGTTACCAAAGTTACTCCTATAAGCATTGTTGTTAAAATTGTTTCTAGAGATAAAGTTCACATCTACTTGTTCTTGAGCAATCAAAGAATTTAAAGGAACATCACGAGGATCAACAGAAGATTGCTTCGTAAGTAGAGACATGATCAAGTCAACTTTTTCATTTAAGGAGGAAATCTCCTCGACAGAGTTTACCTTCCTACCTGTTGGAGCGCGTTCGGTGTGCCATTGGGAATAGTTGGTCATCATCTCATCGAGAAGCTTTGTGGCAGCACCAAGTGTAGTTGACATAAAAGTTCCTCCCGCGGCCGAATCTAACAAGTTCCGTGAGGTAAAGTTCAAGCCTGCATAAAAAGTTTGGATAACCATCCAAGTAGTCAAACCATGAGTAGGGCAGTTCTTGATAAGAGATTTCATACGTTCCCAAGCTTGGGCAACGTGTTCATTATCCAATTGTTTAAAATTCATTATGTTACTTCTAAGTTGGATAATTTTAGCAGGTGGATAGTATTTTCCGATAAAAGCATCTTTGCACTTGTCCCATGAATCTATGCTATTTATAGGCAAAGACTGAAACCATATTTTAGCTCCTCCTCTCAAGGAGAAAGGAAAAAGCTTAAGCTTAACAATATTACCATCTATTTCTTGGTACCTTTGCATATCACAAAGTTCAATAAAGTTGTTCAAGTGTAAAGCAGCATCATCTCCAGCACCGGAGAATTGATCTTTCATGACTAAGTTCCGTAAAGCAGGTTTAATTTCATATGAAGGTGCTGAAGTGGCAGGTGTAGTGATAGGTGTGCTGATAAAGTCATCGTTGTTGTGACTAGTGAAGTCACACAACTTGGTGTTCTCGGTGGAACCCATAGTAGCAAGCAAGCAAGATAACTATTTTTTGTGATTTCGATAAAAAGGTACTAAAGCAAAAACTGAAAGGTAAACTAACAAGACTAAAAAGCAAAAGTAAAAGATAGCATGCAACTCCCCTATCCTGAAGAGTGGAGTCCCCGGCAACGGCGCCAGAAAATACTCCTTGACGGGCCTCTAACCCCTCGTTGGTTACCCCAAGTGGAAGGTGAAAGATGCAGTGTTGTGGAAGTGTTTCCCCTTAGCAAAGATGCCAAGGATCGAATCCCCAGAGACTCCTAGGTTCAACAAGTAGGTGTCAGCTGCTAACGGCGCGGATTAGCAATCAACGTGGACCTGCACACAGATACAAATAACTTTGCTCCCAACGAGTACAGAGAGGTTGTCAATCCCTCCGGCCTTGTAGTTCACAAAGGATTAAAAGCAAATGATAGTAGTGATAGATAATGTTTTGCAATAGTAAATAATAGCGAAAAGTAAATAGCGGATGTGATCAATGATGGTAATATGGACCGGAGTCTCATGATGTTCACTAGTGATGTCTCTCTCCCAAAAGACGATAAAACAGCTATGTGAGGTAAACGAATTACAGCTGGGCAATTGACAGGACCACGAACACAAACCAATGCTGATTACATTGCAAGAAAGGTTGAGGTTCAAAGCATGGGCGGTACGCCAAAGTAAGTAGACCGAAATCCATCAATATCTACTACTAATCATCCACCTTGAGATATCTATCCAGAACATCTCGCTGGTATTAAGTTGCGAGCCCCACCCACAGTGTAAACTCAATGCAACAGACAACTGCATTAAAAGAACTTTGCGTAAAGTAAACAATCCTTGCACCCGTGGGCACAAGCACCGTTGTTTTCCCCCTTGTGGCAACAGCACATCCCCTAGACTCATGTTTCTGTCACTCAAGCTAGTCATCGAGCGGCATGAACCCACAATCGAGCATAACGTTCCCTCTTGGAGTCACTAATGTCGGTGTACTAAGATAGGGGTACCTTAGTACCCCAACTTGTGCACGGGCAGTAGCAGCTTCCCGCGGCAAGGTTCACCACGTGCTCGCCGGAAACCTTTCTGGCCCCTATAAAGCCATTCAAGAACAAAGTATACAAGTCAAAAGATCAAGGCCCCGGCAAAGAGGAGCTTGTCGGGAAGGCCGTACCAGGCTCAAGACCATCACTCCAGCACAAGGCCCTGGCAAGAGGAGCTTGCCAGGAAGACCAAAGCAATACGTACTTGAAGAGATGCCTCGGCACGTCGTGCGCCCCGGCAGGGTCCGGGGAGCGACAAGCTTCCGGGCCCGGCAAGGTCACGGCCCCGGCAAGGTGCTTGCCGGGGGGAACTTATGCTGTGTGCCCGCGCTCCAGCTCATCTGTCCACGCGTCGCCCTGGGGCCCTTCCAGGGACGCGTGGCGGAAGGCTGTGCAGCCTGGGGCACACGGTGGCAGCCCACGGTGACGAGGCTACCGCCGTGTCGAATGGAGAAGCATGGACGAACACTTTTGGGGTCGACGGTGACGGGCATTCAATGCCCTTGTCCCCCACTGTCAAAGTTAGGTGAAGACCACTGTTCACGCACTATTCCCGCACTGTTACAACTACCACCAAAGTTACATTTTTGCCCTCCTCTACGTTGACACCTGTCGGTGACCCCTTGAGCTATAAAAGGAGGCCCATGCACAACGTAGAAAGGGTTCGAATCCTAAGCAACTCTCTCGCTCGGTGTAGCTAGTACTGTAGCTCTTCAAGCTCCCGAGCTCAATACAACCAAGGCAGGAGTAGGGTTTTACGCGTCCGCGCGGCCCGAACCTGGGTAAACTGCCCGCGTGTTCCCCTCGATCTGCTCTTCGTGCTCCCTCCGCTCCCTTACCGCAACGTAGAAGGGGCTCCGGTCCCATAGGTGCTCGTGGGAGGACAGTTTCCCCCGACATCTTTGGCGCGCCAGGTAGGGGGCGTCGAGGTTGTGCGAACCTGATCCGGCGCTCACGCGGGCGCATTCTTCATCAACTTCTCTAGCTTCATCAACTTCATTAGCAACACCAACATGCCTCCGAAGAAGAAGGCTTCGGAGGTCGGAGGCCCGTCTGCGTCGGTTCCACCACCACCAGAACCAACGGTTGGTGGAGGAGACGCCGGCGGAAGGGTGGTCGCCGGCGAGGAAACTCACGGCGCCACCAAATCCAAGGACAAGACGGACGACCGGGCGAACACCAAAGCCTCGGTGTCCGTAGACGCACCACGTCCCTCTCAGCAGACGACTGGCCAGCAGCGTCGTGGTACAGGAGGTACCATACGCTTGCTGGGGCAAGGGCAAACCGGAGGATCGCGGGATGCTCAAGGCCATCGTCCTGGCACGAGCAAGGCGCGGTCGCCGGGGCGAGAGACTGCTCCTTCTAACCCTGTTAGAAGTCCGAGTATATCTCGCTCCTCGCACCGCTCGCCCCCGCTCCCCTCCTCTCCAGCAGAAGGTCTAGCGAGAGCGCAACTGCTTCTCAATTTCCCTCCAGCGGCAGACAAAGCCGAAGACTGGAGGGCGACGATTCAAAGCCTCATCGCCTTCGCAAACAACGACACGCCGCAGCAGCCGGCGACGTCGCGGCCACGGCAAGTCGACCAGACGAAGGCTGATGGCGACAAGACCGCCGGGGGTGCCACCACCGTGCACTCCCCGCCGCGGAAGCAGAAGACGCCACCCCGCCGGATTAACGTCGACGACGACTCCACGGCGTCGTCGGATCCGCGGGCTCGTCGGGACCAGCGCCAAGTCCTCGACGACCGGCGGCAAGAAGACGCTCGAACGCGCATCGAGCGCCGACGAGAAGCCCGGCGACAATCGGATCAGCGCGCTGGGACCGCTGTCGACACGTACGCGCCCGGTGAGCCAGGCGACTTGCCGTACGCGGCAGGTTGCCCCGCGTTCACCCGTGAGCTGCGGCGTGTCCAGTGGCCCAGCATGAAAAACTTCAAGCCCGACGTACCCGAGAAGTACGACGGCAAGACGCACCCCTCGGAGCTCCTCAGCATCTACACCATCGCGGTGCAGGCTGCCGGGGGACGCGACGAGAAGATACTCGCCAACTACTTTCCGCTAGTGCTTAAGCCAAACGTCCGCTCTTGGCTTATGCACTTGCCGGAGAACTCCATTTCTTCGTGGGCAGATCTGTGCCACCAATTTGTTGGCGCCTTCACGGGCGGCCACAAACCCCACGGCCAGGAGAGTGATCTCCACATCTTCGCCCAGAAGGAAGGAGAGTCCCTGCGCAAGTACATCCAGAGGTTCAGCCGCGTGCAGCACAACATTCCCGACGTCCACCCTGCCGCGGTTATTAGCGCGTTCCACCAGAACGTGCGTAACCGCCACATGAGGGAAGAGATGGCCATGACCAAGATACGGGATGTCAGCGAGCTCTACGCTTTGGCCGACAAGTGCGCGCCCGCCGAAGAGGGGAGGAGACTCCCCGGAGAGGATACTGGCGCAGGAGGAAGCGACAGCGAGGATGCCGCCCCGGCAAAGAAGAGCCGGCGGCGGAACAACAGAAGAAAGAAAAGCAAGGAGGTGCTAGTCGTTGAGCAGTCCGGCAAGGAGGCTCCTGCCAAGAAGGCACTGGCTGGCGGTTCCGGCAAGGAACCTGCCCCTGTAGCGGCAGCCGACAAGCAGGACGGCTCCGACAAGCAATACTGCAAGATCCACCGCACCAAGGGCCACGACCTTTCGAACTGCAAACGAGTCGAGTACCTCGTAGAACAGCAGAAGGCTGAGTACGAGCGTCGCGACAAGGAGAAGGCCCAAGGTGGCGGAGGAGAGCCTAGCAAGAAGCGGCCATTTAATGGCCGGGGAGGACGCCGCGGCAAGGCCAAGCAGCGGCAAGGTGATCGACCTCCCCGGGGCCGCGACAAGGATGAGGAAGAAGAAGACGACGACGACATGGAGGAAGGAGATAACAGCGAGCAGGAGTTCCAGAAGGCCACAGAAGTTCTGTGTGTCGACGGAGGCGCCTCTCTGCACACTTCCCACCGCCAACTCAAGCAGTGGGTGCGGGAAGTGAACGCAGCTGAGCCGCCCGTTGAGTCACGCAGGCTGCTGAAGTGGTCCAGCACGCCCATCATTTTTGATCTTGAGGATCACCCTGACCGCACAACTACGGTCGGGTGCTTGCCAATGTTGGTCTCACCAACTATCCGCAACCTCAAGTTCACCAAAATGTTGGTTGATGGCGGGGCCGGCCTGAACTTGATCTCCTCGGCTGTGATAAAAAAACTCCAGATCCCAGACGGCGAGCTCGAAGAAACCGGGTCGTTCCAAGGGATAAATCCGGGAAGGAGCAGGTCAAAGGGGAAGATTACTCTGCCAGTGACCTTTGGCGGGGAACTCAACTTCAGGACGGAGAGGATAACCTTCGACGTGGCCGATATCCCATTGCCATACAATGGGATACTTGGACGTCCTGCCCTCGCCAAGTTCATGGCAGCTTCCCACTATGCCTACAACGTACTCAAGATGCCGGGGCCGATAAGCGTCATCTCTGTCCCTGGTGACAAGAAGGACGCGCTTATCTGCGCCGACAAGATATACCGGGATGCAGCAGCCGCAGCAGAGAGCAACACACTTGCCGCTGAAGCTCCCGGGGGGGAAGAAGACCAAGACCAAGTCCGGCAAGTGCTCTGGGGCCCACTCCGGCAAACGCACCTCTTCGGAGTGCTGCGCTGCCGTCGAGGACGCACCATCGAGCTCCACCGGCAAGTGCAAGAAAGGGATGGCAGCTCCACCGGCAACCAAGAAGGTGTCCGCCAAGGAGGACGGCACTGGTGGTACCTTCACCATCAGTGCTACGCTCGACAACAAATAGGAAAGCGCGCTCGTTGCCTTCCTGCGGGCGAATGTCGATGTGTTTGCGTGGCAACCATCTGACATCCCCGGCGTTCCCAGGAAGGTAATTGAGCACAAGCTTGATGTTTGTCCTCATGCGCGGCCCGTCAAGCAGAAGGTCAGGAAGCAAGCCGTGGAGCGCCAAGAGTTCATCGCGGAAGAGATAAAGAAGTTGGAAGCAGCAGGCCTAGTTAGAGGCGTGATCCATCCTACGTGGCTGGCCAATCCAGTTGTCGTGCGCAAGGCCAATGGGAAGTGGAGACTTTGTATAGACTTCACTGATGTGAATAAAGCATGTCCTAAGGATCCATTTCCCTTGCCGCGTATTGACCAGATTGTTGACTCCATCGCTGGATGTGAGTTGCTTTCCTTCCTTGATGCATATTCAGGATACCACCAGATTTTCATGGCCAAGGAAGATGAAGAGAAGACTGCATTCATTACTCCATGCGGCACATATTGCTTCATACGCATGCCCTTTGGATTGAAGAATGCAGGCTCGACATTTGCAAGGGTGGTGCACACTGCTTTTGAGCCACAGATCCACAGAAATGTGGAAGCATACATGGATGACATAGTGGTCAAGAGCAAGAGCAAAGATACCCTGATCCAAGACTTAGAGGAAACCTTTGAGAATCTGCGCAAGATCCAGCTCAAGTTGAACCCCGAGAAGTGCGTCTTCGGAGTCCCCTCCGGCAAGCTTCTCAGGTTCTTTGTGTCCCAGAGGGGGATTGAAGCCAATCCCGACAAGATAAAAGCCATCGAGCAGATTGAAGCCCCGAAGCGCGTCAAGGACGTAAGGAGGCTTGCTGGTTGTGTGGCTACCCTCAGCAGGTTCATTTCAAAGTCTGCAGAACGCGCCCTGCCTTTCTTCAAGATTTTGAAAAAGGCAGGCCCAATGAAATGGACTCCGGAAGCGGAGGCAGCGCTGCATGACTAGAAAGGATACCTATCCTCCACTCCAATACTTGTCACACCTAGGCCACAAGAGAAGTTGCTGCTGTACCTAGCAGCAACCAATCAAGTGGTTAGTGCTGCGTTAGTAGCGGAGAGGGAGGCGGATGAGGAGTCTACACCACGGGCAAGCGAATCCAGCGACAAGCAGGGGGCTTCCCCGACGAGCTCTGGCCCCGACAAGGACAAGTATGCGCAGGAACAAGGAGAAATGCGAAGGAAGATGGTGCAGCGCCCAGTGTATTTTGTAAGCTCCCTCTTGCAGGGGGCTAGATCAAGATACTCCGGGGTGCAGAAGCTGCTTTTCGGCCTCCTCATGGCCTCGAGAAAGCTGCGCCATTACTTCCAAGCACACGAGATAACAGTGGTCACTCGCTTTCCGTTGAAGAGGATATTGCAAAATCCCAAAGCAACAGGCAGGATCGTCGAGTGGGCACTGGAGCTGTCAAGCTTTGGTCTCAAGTTTGAAAGTACTTCAACCATACAGAGCAGAGCTTTGGCAGAATTCATAGCTGAATGGACCCCGACGCCAAATGAAGAAGTCCAAGAGACAAGTGTCCCCGTACAAGAAGCAAGCAGTGAATGGGTAATGTACTTTGATGGTGCCTTCTCGCTGCAAGGCGCCGGTGCCGGCGTGGTACTCATAGCGCCCACCGGAGAGCACCTCAAGTATGTTGTCCAGATGCACTTTCCCAAGGAGCAAGCAACAAACAATACTGCTGAGTATGAAGGTTTGCTTGCCGGCCTCAGAATTGCGGCCGAACTTGGGATCAAGAAGTTGATTGTGCGGGGGGATTCTCAGTTGGTGGTCCGATAAGTGAACAAGAGTTACCAGAGCCCTTTGATGGAAGCCTATGTTGATGAAGTGAGGAAGCTTGAAGAACACTTTGAAGGTCTGCAAATGGAGCACGTTCCAAGAGCTCAAAATGATATTGCAGATGGCCTTTCAAAGTGTGCTGCGATGAAGTTACCTGTGGAACCAGGGACCTTCCTGCTCAAGCTAACTCAACCATCCGTTACACCATCAGTTGGGCAAAGCAAGAAAAGAAAGTTGGTCTCCGGCGACTACTTGCCGGCGGATCTTCCTGAAGCCGCCGCCAAGGTCCCCAGGATCAACAGCCAAGATGCTGAGGAACAGTTTGCTCCTGCAGATCCAAGGATCTGTACAGTTGAAGCAAGCGTTCCCGACAAGCCCTGCCCAGGCAGGCTTGCCGGGGGACCATCAGCTCCGGCCGAACCGCAGGTTCTTGCCGTAGAAGCCGAGGTTCCCGCAGCAGCCCTCATGCCTTTAGTCCTCGTTGTTGAGCCTCAGGCTCCAGCATGGGCACAGCAAATCGTTCATTTTCTGCAAACTGGAGAACTTCCCGACGACCCAGAAGAGATAGAGAAAATAACCAGGCAGTCAAGTATGTACCAGTTCGTTGGCAATGAACTGTACAGAAGAAGACTCAATGGTGTCAGGTTGAAGTGCATTTCCAGAGAAGATGGACGGAAGCTGTTGGCAGAGATACATGGAGGCATATGTGGCCACCAGATTGGCGCAAGGGCACTTGCCGGGAAGGCATTCCGGCAAGGGTTCTTCTGGCCAGAAGCCCTCCAAGATGCAACTGCGCAAGTAACCAAGTGTGAAGCGTGCCAGTTCCATGCCAAGCAAATTCACCAGCCAGCTCAAGCTCTCCAGACGATCCCTTTGTCCTGGCCCTTCTCGGTCTGGGGGCTCGATATCCTCGGCCCCTTCCCCCGTGCTGTCGGGGGCTTTGAGTACTTGTACGTTGCGATCGACAAGTTCACAAAGTGGCCCGAAGTGGAACCGGTGAGAAAGCTGACAGCACAGTCAGCAGTCAGGTTCTTTAGGTCAATTGTTTGCCGTTTTGGAATCCCTAACAGGATCATCACCGACAACGGTACACAATTTACAAGTCGCACCTTCATGCAGTACGTCCAAGACCTTGGCGCCAACGTCTGTTTCGCTTCTGTTGCTCACCCGAGGAGCAATGGTCAAGCGGAGAGGGCCAATGCTGAAGTGTTGCGCGGACTCAAGACAAGAACCTTCGACAGGCTGCGCAAGTGCGGAAGAAACTGGATAGAGGAGTTGCCGGCGGCTCTTTGGTCAATCAGGACGACACCAAATCGAGCCACCGGACATACACCCTTTGCTCTTGTCTATGGGGCAGAGGCAGTTCTCCCCACGGAACTCGTATACGGATCTCCTCGAGTGCTCGCTTATGATGAGCTCGAGCAAGAGCAACTGCGACAAGATGATGCATTGCTCCTCGAGGAGGAACGTCTCCAGGCTGCTGTACGAGCTGCTCGATACCAGCAAGCCTTGCGTCGCTATCATAGCCGCAAGGTCAAGGCCAGGAGTCTCGAGGAAGGCGACCTTGTTCTTCGGCGTGTTCAGTCCGCCAAGAATTCTAACAAGTTGATGCCGAAGTGGGAAGGCCCTTATCGGGTGAGACAAGTCACAAGGCCCGGCGCTGTCCGCCTTGAGACCGAAGAAGGCTTACCGGTGAGCAACTCCTGGAACATAGAGCATCTTTGCAAGTTTCACCCATAAGGCGCGGTTGCCGTGATCCGCTCCGGCAACCACCTTTTGTACAAGTCTTGCCGCTGTTGCATGTAAACCTTTGTACAAAGCCGGGCGCAGATCCCGTGCATCAGTAAAGCTTTTGTGCTTCGCACTACTTGTCATTTCCATGCTTTTCTTTGTTATTTGCATGCATTGTCTGACACCTTATGCAAGGCACATCCCCGGTAAGCACTAGCAAGCCGTGAGGCTATATACTTGTTTTCCCTCCTCTTTTCCTTTCCCTATTAAGCAGAAGGAATATTCCTCGCGCACAAGTTTGCCGGGGGGGAAGGAGGTGGAGGACGAACCAAGTGCTGTTCAAGAAAGAGGAGCCTTGTCGGGGAACAAACAATATATGAAAGCTAAGTTACCAGAATTTGAGCAGTTCAAATTTTTAAATTTTAGTTATCTTCCTTGAACAACCGCACTTTGTATGGAAAACCTATGCGCGGAGGAACCTACCCGTGGCTAGCCGCACCCTTACTTTGTTTTCGAGCACGCTCAGCGACTTAAGTGAGCTGCGACAAGTGTCGCACCCTTACTTCGTTTTCGAGTTCGCTCAGCAAGCTAAGTGCGCTGCGACTAGCTGCGGCAAGGTTGCTTGCCGGTAAGGCCTTTGCCAGCAGGCTGCTAAGAGTCCAGCACTCAGCGCTCGCGGCGAGGGCCCCTTGCCGGCAAGTCCCCTAAAAGAGTAGGGTAGAAGGCATACAAAGTGAAGGATCAAAAGCAAGGGAGATAACACCGCATTGATTGCTCAGAAATAAGATAGTATGTTACAAAGATAACTTGCCACAATAACTAATTGATTCATGTTCATGACACACTTTGCAGCGGCAAAGGAAACAGATAGAAAGAAGCCTAATCTACGCGGTCGCCTTCACGCCTTGAGATCTTGTTCACCTTGGCGACGATGTGGGCGACCTGCGCCTTCAACGCCTCCTGATCTGCATCGTCCGGCAAGGTGCGGAGGACGTTGACAAGGTTGATGCCGGGGTTGCGGTAGACGATCTTCGTCAAGACGCGCTCCAAGGTGCCCGCGCAGAGCTGACGTGACTCGTCGGCCAGCTGCGCGGGGAGCTTCTCCCGCAGCCGTGCAAGCGCCGGCGCGATTCCCCTGAAGAAGAGACTTAGCCTGGCGCTGTGGGGGCGGTCCTCGTCGGGAGAGTACACGAGGTGCTCCGCCCTCAGCGCCATCATCTCCTTGTCAACGTTGGCAGCGGAGGTGACCAGATCGTCAGTCCACTGCTCCACCGCCCGGCTAAAGTTGTTCGACGAGACGGCGGCGCTCTCCACCAAGTTCCGCTCCTTGCGGAGCTCGTCCTTCAGCTTCGTCTCGCGGTCCCGGGCGGCGTCGAGCGAATCAGTCAAAGTGGAGACCTTCAACTCCAAGTCAGCTATCGAATCCTTGGCGGCAGTGAGCTCATCGCCTTTCTTGGAGAGACGTACCTGCAAGTCTGAGTTGGTGTGGGCATCTTTCTCGCGCTCCACATTGAGCGCGGTGACTCTGTCCTCGCTTGCCTTCAGGTACCGCTCCAGCTGATCCACCTTGAGCTCCAGGTCCCTCTTGGCGGTTTCCGCGGCGGCTGCGGCATCCTTAGCCTCCTTCAGGGCCCCGC
This sequence comes from Secale cereale, assembly GCA_902687465.1. Classification (NCBI taxonomy): domain Eukaryota; kingdom Viridiplantae; phylum Streptophyta; class Magnoliopsida; order Poales; family Poaceae; genus Secale; species Secale cereale. The sequence continues at coordinate 161,230,924 of LR738715.1, read as the reverse complement.
CAATGGCCTGCTCCCGGGCGGTGAGTTCGTCGTCATGGGCGTCGAGCTCGACCTTCCGCTGGTTGAGCGCTCCCTCCCGCCGAGACAACTCCTCGGCGGCCAGCCGCTGCCGCTCTTCTGCCTCGGCCTTCTCCAGGAGGAAGGCTTGCTGCTCCTCGGCAAGCCCTTCTCGCTCCTCCGCCAAGTTGCGGAGGGCTGCCTGGTGTCACACCCCAAAAATATTTATTTGGAATTTTGAAAACTTTTCAAAATTTTAGCTAAGATTTAAAAATTTTTCTTGAAGGGTTCTGTTTGAAGGGTGGACTTATTTGATTTAATGGTTTTGGAGGTTTTCAAAACTTTTCTCTCTAAGGAATCTTTGGTTTTTTAGCTATTTATTTTCAAAGGCAAAAATCCTTTCACCTCTTCTAATACCATAAAACTTCTCCAAATATTTTCTGTCACTCCAAAGTTTTCCTATCAAGTCATGCACACCTTCTGTGGTATTATTCAACTCCTTCCTACTCCACAAAAATATTCTTTCAGTATATTCTAAATTCCAAAAGTGGAATTTGAATTAATCATAGTTTCTTGACATTTACAAAGGAACTATATTTTCTATGACTCTTCTGCCTCTACCAAAATTATTCCTACATATATATGGTACCCTCAACCCATTTCTCCAAAAACATTTGGTCCCACAGTTCAAATATTTCAAATTCTGTTCATTTCAAATTTGGACCAGAAATCATATTTCTGCCCCAAACCATTCTCAAACTTCACCAAAATACTTGTCCTTCTAGCAAACTCATTTTTGAGTATCCACACACCACCACAGAAAGCCCCATGATCAACCTAGATGATTAACACCCCAAAGCAATTCATCAAACAGTTGGCAGGCACTGTTCAAAACTGAATGAAATTCAGTTAACTGAATTTCTTCTTCAGCCGACAGGGACAGCGATGCCGTGCGTTCACCATCTTCCTCTCCCGCACGGTGTCTATGCTCGCCTTCATTGCCGACAGCTTCCCTGGCCCAGCGCCCAGCCACTCCACTCCGGTGAGATGGCACCGGGCCGGTGCAGCCTCCCCAGGCTCGTCCACGGCGGAGCCGAGCGGAACGCCTCGGCCATCAATTGCTCCTTTACTCAACTTCAGCGCTCATACCTACCTCTCTGCACACGCGTCGTCTTTCTTCGCCTCTACGCGCAAAGGACACACCGGCCACGCCGCACGGGGCCCGTTTGACAGTCGCCGGAGCCGGCCGCTCCGCCGCGCCCGTGCGGACAGCACACCGCATACGTGTCAAGCAGGCGCGAGCCCGTCCAAACGGAGGCGTCGAGCGAACTCCACCGGCTTCTTGAATGCTCCGTCGCCCCAGTCCACCGGCCAGAACCTACCCCGGCGAGTTCATTTACTCCGGCGAGCTCCGCCCGCTTCGGCCTTCCTCGAACCGCCTATAAAAAGGGTCCCCGAGCCCCTCTAGCGCTAGCACTCGCCTCCACCACCACCCACACTCCCTCCTGACCACCCACCAGGCCCCGAGGGAGTCATCTGCTTCCTCTCCGGCCACCGCTCCGCCGCCTCTGTCCTCGAACCGAACCGAGCACATACACCACCAGAGCAGCCCAAACTCCGTCGATCTTCCCCTTTTCCACCACCATGCCGAATCCCTAGATCAATTTACCTCTCCGAGCCCTCTCCGGCGAGCCACCACCTCACCCGAATCTTCGTCCGCCGGCGACGAGCTCACCGCCGTTCAGGTGATCGCCGGTGGCCACCTCCACCACCCCTGGATGCGGAAGTCCACGCTGGTCACTTTGCGACCAGCGCCGGGCCCTGAGACCCCGGCGATCGTCGCCGGCGATCGCCGCCGCTTCTCTGTACTCGCGCGCGAGCGCGTTCAAATTTTAAACCTGACGGGTGGCCCCCACCCGTCAGCTCTCTCTCTCTCTCTGTTTCCGTTTTAAGTGGAAGCGCACTCTGCGCTTTACGTCTTCTACTCTGGAAGACGCACTCATATCCGAAGCGTTTTCTTTTAAAACAACTCAGGGATTTCTGTTTTACAGAAAAACCCCTGGTTTTGAAAAGCTAATAACTTTTAAAATATAAATCCAAATGAGTTGATTCTTTTTGCTAAAATTTTCTTTTCTGCTCTAGTTTATTTTAAGATTTATTTAAAAATATTTTGAGAACTTTTTCTGTTCTGTGTTTGTTGTCTTATTCGAATTCAAATTTGAATTTTTCAGAAAAAGAAGAAGGAACTTTTGCTGGGATTTCTGAAGGGTTTTCTCCTGATTACTTTGGACAAGGCAAGCATTATTGAACTTGAGTTATGGTGTTGCTTCCTTGCATGGTTACATAAAATGGTAGTGCATTTTATACGTTGCATGTTATATCACATGTGCATGCATGGTCATGTCATGTTTGTTTTACCTTGGCTTGCATGTCACACTAGCTTGTCTGGCATACAAATGGTTACGTAAGGGCAGAAATGCTGCTGCTGGTTGGGACATGCTAGTAGGCATGGTCCTTTGTGACACAGTGGTGTCATGTGGTACTGATGAGGAGTACTGATGTTATTTTGATAATACCTCCTGAGTCTGCCTAGATCGAGTCTTGCTCTATACACCTAGCTGTATACCGTGCTGCCACGGGTCCTTCTGAAAGGAAGGTACGGCCCTGTAAGTTGATAACCCCTGTACGGGTGCACGCCACACAGATACTACGATGAAGGTTGTAGCCTGTCATCGGGTCAGGGGCATGGGTGTTTCCGGTTGTAGCCGAGAGGGGGGCACCCCTTGTAATCCGCGCGTTTAATAGTGATCCCATGCTTTTCGGAGGTTGTAGCCTCCCTGACTTAAGGTTTCTGGAGCGATGCTCTGGGTGAGTCCAGGCATCCGGTCGGTGTGTATGCGTCAGGCGTGTTTTCAACCTAAAGTCCGTATTGGGTATTAGTCAGTACACGATACTGGCTAAGGAAAGCCCATACGCGTGGGTAAAGAGTACACCCTCTGCAGAGTTATATCTATTCGAATAGCCGCGTCCACGGTCAAGGATTTAGTTGGGTGGGTCAAGTATCGGTCTCGGTGTCAGTCTCTGGAGGAAAAATAAACTACTTGAGCATGTTATGTTTGCAGGACTTTTTCTTTGTCACAGTCAGTATATTATCATAAATTTATTTATGGTGAATATTATGCTTATGGACTAACCTTGTGATTTTATTATTTTCGAGAGTGTCTCAGGGGCTGGCTAGACTACCCCGGACACTCGCTTTTCTTTTAAAGTCCTTTTGAGGCGTCCCTCGAGTGTCAGGCGGTTTATCTCGCCACTACTCTTGTGGACACCCACTGGCATTTCTTTTAAAGTCCTTTTGAGGCGTCCCTCGAGTGTCAGGCGGTTTATCTCGCCACTACTCTTGTGGATACCCAACTGGCATTTCTTTTCAAGTCCTACCGAGATGTCGCTTGATATCCGACTGGCATTCCTTTTATTCTCTTTTTATATAATATAGTGACCAATATTTATTTTTGAACTAACCATGTTTCATCATGCCAAGTCTTGATATTTGTTGCATGCATATAGTATTTCATCATGACTTTCACTTTAGTATACCTTATGTTCATAATGTTTGCGAGTACATTCAAAGTACTCACTGGCTTGTCCCTGGCTATTTACTTGGCCAGACTTGGAGGAGGACGAACCGTTGGAGGAGAATTGCGCTAGCGAGGCCGACGCTTAGAAGGTTTCCAGTCAGCACACCTGTGTCTTGGAGTCTATCACTTGTACCATCCGTCAAGCTTCCGCCACACCAATAAAATAGTCAAGCCTCACACTGACGCTTGACCCTATGCTAGTATATCAGTGTTGAGTTCCGCTACCCACTGTCATATTCCACCCGCCTAGTACGTTGAAATGTTGTAATAAACTCTTGAGTCACCCTGACTCAACCCTGTGTAATATTATTGTACTGGTTATCTATATCAAGGTTGTCCACTGGCTGTGCTTGGGAGCTAGTGTGACTTAAGGCTATTCTGTGATTTATTTCTCAGAAATGAGCCTGACAGACCTTGGTATCAGAGCCAGGCTGACTGTAGGAGCCCTAGGCACGAACGCTAGTCACCGAGTCAGTGCTAACATTTTTTTTCCAGCATGCATCTCATGCATCGTAGCAAATTTTCCTTAGTCATCATACACTTATGACATGGCTACTTGGATTTTTGTCTACTGTTGTAGATGGCTGGTGGCAGCTGCCCATCTCAGATTTTCGCCAACGAGCCTGCGGGTTTTTCCCGCCTTCTCGCGAGCATCGCGAGGGACGCGATGGGGTCCCTCGGGCGTCCGGAGTACGTCGTTTACCCGGACAAGATCTCAGAGACCCTGACTATGTACCAGGCTTCGGTATATATTCGGGGTGGTGCGTCTGTGTCTTTCCGCAACTATCGCTTCATGGGGAGAGCCATGCCCACTGAGAGGCATGCTATCCAGATGGCCGCACGTGAGGCTATCGCACGTCTCCGGGACATCCTGAAAGTTATGCAGGACCGTCCCTACTACTATCTGCCTTGCCACGTTCCATATACTAGCCACTATGCTTTTTCCTGCACCATAGGGGAAAAGGATATGGCTATTGAGCCACTTGTCCAGTATATCATGGCCTTGGAGTCAGCTTTCACCTCCTTGGTGGATGACTACCTCACTGCGCGGATGGACTTGTCTCGTGCAAGAGTTATTCGCAGGAGCGAGTACCGCTCTCCTTCGCCTCGTGCCCCACGCACTTCCAATCCACCAAATACTTCTCTGGCTAGTCCCGCGGCTCAGCGCTCGACCACAACTGGCGATGCTAGCCGTCCGACTGCACCCATTCCTACCAGAGCTTCTCCACTGACGAGTACGGTGCCACCCCCAGCAGGCACGGCATCAACAACCACCCGACTAGAGGCGATCCTCGAGGAGGAAGAGGAGGAGGGCGATATCACATCCTGGGTGCCTTGCCTGAGTCTCACTCTCAGCAGGACCTAAGATGAGCCATGGGGCCGAACGCAGTTTCCTTTGCCAGATGACTGCTTGAGAGCATGGATGTAATATATTTATTTCCTGTTCTGCCTAGCCTTTGTAAGATAGCGATGTAGGACCGCTGGTCGATGAGAGCACGGAGAGTGCGCTAGTAGAATAAATGATCTTGTATGATACAGTTTCCGCATGTATCCTGTATAATTAGATCCTGCTTGTATAATTAAATCCCTTGTGTAATATATTCGGCTGCCTTGTCTTACCTTGTCCGGGGAAAAATTTTGCTTGGGAATTTATTTTCTGATATTTGATTATTTTTCCTTGGTGTTATGCAAATACCCCAGAAAGAAAATGCATCGTCCCTGGACCCGTTCTATGCCAACTCAACCTGAGAACAACTCTGGACAAATGGGAAATAATTTTACCCAAGGGCAGACTAGTCAGCAGAGCAGTGAATCAGCTTTCTCACAAGTATGCCGCCTATATGAGCAGAGTCAGCAACAGCATCAGGAGATGATGCAGCATCTGATGAACATGGGAAATCAACAAGGACAACCACAACCCAAGTCCAAACTGACGGAATTACAAAAGACCCGCCCAACGGTCTTTACGCACACTGACAAGCCACTGGAGGCAGACGACTGGCTGCGAGACATGGAAAGAAAATTAGTTATTGCCCAGTGTACTGACCAGGAAAAGGTGCTGTACACGCCACACTATTTTTCTGGAACGGCTGCTTCGTGGTGGGAAAACTTATGTCACACCCACCCTGACGGAGCAAATATGACATGGGAACAATTCAAGGAAAATTTCCGAGGAGCGCATATCCCAAATAGCATTATGAAACTGAAGAAGAGGGAATTTGAGGATCTCAAACAGCGAAGCTCCACAGTATCCCAATATCTGGATCAGTTTACTCAGTTGGCCCGGTACGCCAACGACGAGTATATGACAGAGAACAAAAAGATGGAGAAATTTCTCGACGGACTTATTTCGTCGCTAAAATGCCAGCTGATGGTTCATACCTTTCCAGACTTTAAGACACTGGTGGATAAGGCTATTATCTTGGAAAATGAACACCGCAATATGGATGAGGCCCGCAAGCGCCGCATGAACCAGTCAGTATAGGTTCGCAACAACAGACCTAGGAATGATGTTCAAAAGCCAGTAGTAACCCGACCAACAAATACAGCTCCACCACAGAACCGCAGTGCATTCCACAATAGGACCAAGGATACAAACTTTCACCCTGGAGTCACCTGTTACTCCTGTGGAGAAGCAGGGCACTATGCTAAACAGTGCCCAAAACAAGGAAACAACTCTCCCAAAACCAACAACAACAACAATGGCCGTGGTACGACCAACGCTCCGCGACGCAACAATTTCAACCCCAATAACAACCACAAGCAAGGGCATATCAACCACGTGACTTTTGAGGAAGCTCAGAACGCACCGGATATCGTGTTTGGTACGTTCCCCGCCAACTCAGTAGATGCTACAATTTTATTTGATTCCGGAGCTTCCCACTCTTGCATTTCTAAAAGATTTGCCTCGAAGAATCAGTTTCCCTTTTTGCCGTTACAAAATTCCATGGTTATTCAGTCCCCGGGATCAAAGCAAGATACTCAATGGTACTGTAAGGATGTGAACATCGAAATTGAAGGAATGGGATTCCTAGCCAATCTCATCGTTCTAGACGCGGTTGATTTGGACATTATACTGGGAATGGATTGGTTAACCACCAACAAAGGTTTCATAGACTGCTACAACCGTACGGTAACTCTTACCAATTGTCAAGGAAAGACAATAAAAGTGGGTACAAGGAAGATTGCCACATCCCAAGGGAAATTAAATCAAGTGGATACGATGGAATTAAGTAAGGTCCCTGTAGTCTGTGAATATCCTGATGTATTTCCTGAAGAATTACCAGGAATGCCACCGGACCGCGAGATTGAGTTCGTTATTGAACTAGCACCTGGAACGACACCCATATACAAGAAACCGTACCGTATGGCCCCAACAGAATTGGCAGAATTAAAGAAGCAAATTAAGGAGTTGATGGAGAAAGGTTACGTACGACCCAGTTCGTCACCATGGGGTTCGCCAGTTTTATTCGCCAAAAAGAGGGATGGTACCCTACGGCTGTGCATTGATTACAGGGCACTTAATATGGTCACTATCAAGAATAAATATCCACCGCCCAGAATCAACGACTTATTTGAACAACTAGCAGAAGCCAAAGTCTTCTCGAAGATAGACCTGAGATCAGGTTATCACCAGTTAAAAATTCGGACGACAGACATACCTAAGACGGCGTTCACGACCAGATATGGATTATATGAATTCACAGTGATGCCATTTGGTTTAACCAATGCCCCGGCATATTTGTGCACCTCATGAACAAGGTTTTTATGAAATATCTGGATAAATTTGTGGTGGTATTTATCGATGACATACTTATTTACTCTAAGACGCCTAAAGAACATGAGCAGCATCTTCGGATAGTACTGGAGGAATTAAGAAAACATCAGCTATACGCCAAATTCAGTAAATGTGAATTTTGGTTAAGAGAAGTTGGTTTCCTTGGGCACGTATTGACCCAAGACGGAATCGCTGTAGACCCGGGAAAGGTAAAGGATGTGTTGGAATGGAAGCAGCCCACAAACGTGACGGAAGTCAGAAGTTTCCTCGGTTTAGCGGGCTATTATCGAAGATTTATTGAAGGGTTCTCCAATATAGCCAGACCCATGACCCAGTTACTCAAGAAAGACAAGAAGTTCGAATGGACTGAAGCTTGTGAAAAGAGCTTTCAGGAGTTGAAAAAGAGGTTAACAACATCACCAGTTCTGGTCGTGCCCGATGTGCACAAAAATTTCGATATATATTGTGACGCATCCGGGAAAGGCCTTGGATGTGTGTTAATGCAGGAAGGAAAAGTAGTGGCTTACACCTCAAGACAGCTTCGGCGACATGAAGAAAATTACCCCGTTCATGATCTGGAACTCGCTGCAGTAGTACACGCACTCAAAGAGTGGCGACACTATCTTCTGGGAAACCGATGTGAAATATACACGGATCATAAAAGTCTTAAATATATTTTCACGCAGCCAGAATTAAATTTGAGACAACGGCGTTGGCTTGAGCTAATTAAGGATTATGACGTAGGAATTCACTATCACCCAGGTAAAGCCAATGTTGTGGCAGATGCCCTCAGCCGGAATCCATACGCTGGAAATGGCAGTGTACAACTTTCGCAACATGTGCTCAGCCAGGAGTTTGCCAAGCTCAACATGGCCCTAGTCACGGAAGGAACCATTTCTCAGTTGGAAATAAAACCAACAATAGAGGACCAGATCAGAGAAGCCCAGAAGGGGCACCCAAGTATTGAAGGGATTAGAAAGAAGATGAAAATGGGCAGGGCGCCCGAATTTATGGAAGACAGCCAAGGGGTCATTTGGTTTGGACAGAGACTGTGCGTACCAAACATTGAAGATTTAAAACAACAAATAATGGCAGAAGCGCACACCTCTCCATATTCCATTCATCCCGGAGGGACCAAAATGTACAAGGATCTACAAGAGAGATTCTGGTGGCACGGGATGAAAAGGGATATAGCCATATATGTGGCATGTTGTGATACATGCCAACGTGTGAAAGCGGAACATCAGAGACCAGCAGGGTTATTGCAACCAATTAAGGTGCCTGAATGGAAATGGGATAGAATTGGAATGGATTTTGTTGTTGGTTTGCCAAGGTCACGACATGGGAATGATGCTATCTGGGTAATAACAGATTCGCTGACCAAGGTAGCACATTTCATTCCGGTAAAAACCACCTACTCAACACAGAGGCTAGCCAGGCTGTATCTATCCCGGATTGTTTGTCTACACGGGGTACCCAAAATAATTGTCTCTGACAGAGGCACCCAATTTGTCTCTAGATTTTGGGAACACCTACAGCAAGCCTTAGGCACGCAATTGGCTTTCAGCACTGCATACCACCCGCAGACCGGAGGACAGACAGAACGGGTAAACCAAATATTGGAGGACATGTTGAGAGCTTGTGTGCTTACCTACGGAGTCAGTTGGGAGGAAAGTTTGCCTTATGCAGAATTCTCCTACAACAACAGTTATCAAGCTAGCCTAAAAATGGCACCGTTCGAAGCATTATACGGACGGCGATGCCGAACCCCATTGAATTGGTCTGAAACCGGAGACAGCCGAATTTTTGGACCAGAAATGCTAATAGAAGCAGAAACCAAAGTAAAGCTTATTCAGGACCGACTAAAGGCAGCTCAAAGCCGACAGAAGAGTTATTTCGATCAAAAACACCGCCAGGTCCACTTTGAACCCAATGACTACGTATATCTTAGAGTATCCCCGACAAGGGGGCTCCAAAGATTCAAGGTCAAGGGGAAATTAGCGCCAAGATTCATTGGACCATTCAAAGTGATCGCAAGGAGGGGCAAGGTTGCCTATCAACTGGAATTACCAGCAGAGCTATCAGATGTTCACGACGTGTTCCATGTATCTCAACTGAGGAAGTGTGTTAGCAACACGGAAAAACAAGTGCAGCATCAAGAATTGGATCTTCAACCAGATCTTACCTATCGGGAACATCCCATAAAGATTTTGGAGGAATCTGAACGGAGAACCCGACAGAACGTAATAAAATTTTGCAAAGTCCAATGGAGCAATCACACCGAGGAAGAGGCAACCTGGGAAAGAGAAGATCATTTAAGGACTGAGTATCCGTACCTGTTTGAGGGACAGCTGAAATCTCGGGGACGAGATTTTTCTTAAGGGGGTAGGTGCTGTCACACCCCAAAAATATTTATTTGGAATTTTGAAAACTTTTCAAAATTTTAGCTAAGATTTAAAATTTTTTCTTGAAGGGTTCTGTTTGAAGGGTAGACTTATTTGATTTAATGGTTTTGGAGGTTTTCAAAACTTTTCTCTCTAAGGAATCTTTGGTTTTTAGCCATTTATTTTTCAAAGGCAAAAATCCTTTTCACCCCTTCTAATACCATAAAACTTCTCCAAATATTTTCTGTCACTCCAAGTTTTACCTCTCAAGTCATGCACACCTTCTGTGATATTTTTCAACTCCTCCCCACTCCACAAAAATATTCTTTCTATATATATTTTAAATTCCAAAAGTGGAATTTGAATTAATCATAGTTTCTTGACATTTACAAAGGAACTATATTTTCTATGACTCTTCTGCCTCTACCAAAATTATTCCTACATATATATGGTACCCTCAACCCATTTCTCCAAAAACATTTGGTCCCACAGTTCAAAATTTTCAAATCAAATTCAATTCAAATTTGGTCCAGAAATCATGTTTTTGCCCCAAACCATTTCCAAACTTCACCAAAATTCTTGGCCTTCTGGCAAACTCATTTTTGAGTAACCACACACCACCACACAAAGCCCCATGATCAAACTAGTTGCCTAAACCCTCAAAGCATTTCATCAAACAGGTTGCTGGCACTGTTCATAACTGAACAAAAAATTCAGTTAACTGAATTTACTTCGGCCGACAGAGACAGGGATGCCGTGCATCCATCGTCTTCCCCTCCCGCACGGCGATGTTGCTTGTGTCCAGTGCCGTAGCACTCCCTGGCCCAGCGCCCAGCCACTCCACGCCGGCGAGGTGGCACCGGGCCGGTGCAGCCTCCCCAAGCGCGTCCACGGCGGGGCCGAGCGGACACGCCACGGCCATAGGCCGCCATTTACTGCCCAGCAGCGCCCCTACCTACTTCCTCGCACACGCGTCACTCCCTCGCTCACCTCCGCACAAAGGACACACCGGCCACGCCGCGCGGGGCCCGTCTGACAGTCGCCGGAGCCGGCCGCTCCGCCGCGTCCGTGCGGACAGCACATCGCCAACGTGTCGCGCAGGCGCAAGCCCGACCACGCGGAGGCTTCGGACGAACGCCACGGGCCTCTAGATTGCCCCGACACCCAGACGACCGGCCAGAACCAACCCCGGCGACCTCATTAACTCCGGCGAGCTCCACCCGCTTCGGCCATCTCCGACTCGCCTATATAAAGGGTTCCCGAGCCCCTCTAGCGCCAGCACTCGCATCCACCACCTCTCACACTTCCTCCTGACCACCCACCAGGCCCCGAGGGGGTCGTCTTCTTCCTCTCCGGCCACCGCTCCGCCGCCTCTGTCCTCGAACCGAACCGAGCACATACACCACCAGAGCAGCCCAAACTTCGTCGATCCTCTCCTTTTCCACCACCTTGCCGAATCCCTAAGTCAATTTACCTCCCCGAGCCCTCTCCGACGAGCCACCACCTCACCAGAATCATCGTCCGCCGGCGACGAGCTCAACGCCGTTCAGGTGACCGCCGGTGGCCACCTCCACCACCCCTGGATGCGGAAGTCCCCGCTGGTCATGTTGCGACCAGCGCCGGACCCTGAGACCCCGGCGATCGTCGCCGGCGATCGCCGCCGCCTCTCTGTACTCGCGCGCGAGCGCGTTTGAATTTAAACCTGACGGGTGGCCCCCACCCGTCAGCTCTCTCTCTCTCTGTTCTGTTTTAAGTGGAAGCGCACTCTGCGCTTTACGCCTTCTGCACAGGAAGACGTACTCGTACCCGAAACGTTTTCTTTTAAAATAACTCTGGGACTTCTGTTTTACAGAAAAACCCCTGGTTTTGAAAAGCTAATAACTTTTAAAATATAAACCCAAATGAGTTGATTCTTTTTGCTAAAATTTTCTTTTCTGCTCTAGTTTATTTTAAGATTTATTTAAAAATATTTTGAGAACTTTTTCTGTTCTGTGTTGGTTTTCTTATTCGAATTCAAATTTGAATTTTTCAGAGAAAGAAGAGGGAACTTTTGCTGGATTTTCAGAAGGGTTTTTTCCTGATTACTTTGGACAAGGCAAGCATTATTGAACTTGAGTTATGGTGTTGCTTCCTTGCATGGTTACATAAAATGGTAGTGCATCATATACGTTGCATGTTATATCACATGTGCATGCATGGTCTTGTCATGCTTGTTTTACCTTGGTTTGCATGTCACACTAGCTTGTCTGGCATACAAATGGTTACGTGAGGGCAGAGATGTTGCTGCTGGTTGGGACATGCTAGTAGGCATGGTCCTTTGTGACACAGTGGTGTCATGTGGTACTGATGAGGAACACCAGTGTTATTTTTGACAATACCTCCTGAGTCTGCCTAGATCGAGTCTTGCTCTATACACCTAGCTGTACACCGTGCTGCCACGGGTCCTTCCGAAAGGAAGGTACGGCCTAGTAAGTTGATAACCCCTGTACGGGTGCACGCCACACAGATACTACGATGAAGGTTGTAGCCTGTCATCGGGTCAGGGGCATGGGTGTTTCCGGTTGTAGCCGAGAGGGGGGCACCCCTTGTAATCCGCGCGTGTAATAGTGATCCCATGCTTTTCGGAGGTTGTAGCCTCCCTGACTTAAGGTTTCTGGAGCGATGCTCTGGGTGAGTCCAGGCATCCGGTTGGTGTGTATGCGTCAGGCGTGTTTTCAACCTAAAGTCCGTATTGGGTATTAGTCAGTACACGGTACTGGCTAAGGAAAGCCCATACACGTGGGTAAAGAGTACACCCTCTGCAGAGTTATATCTATTCGAATAGCCGCGTCCACGGTCAAGGATTTAGTTGGGTGGGTCAAGTATCGGTCTCGGTGTCAGTCTCTGGAGGAAAAATAAACTACTTGAGCATGTTATGTTTGCAGGACTTTTTCTTTGTCACAGTCAGTATATTATCATAAATTTATTTATGGTGAATATTATGCTTATGGACTAACCTTGTGATTTTATTATTTTCGAGAGTGTCTCAGGGGCTGGCTAGACTACCCCGGACACTCGCTTTTCTTTTAAAGTCCTTTTGAGGCGTCCCTCGAGTGTCAGGCGGTTTATCTCGCCACTACTCTTGTGGACACCCACTGGCATTTCTTTTAAAGTCCTTTTGAGGCGTCCCTCGAGTGTCAGGCGGTTTATCTCGCCACTACTCTTGTGGACACCCACTGGCATTCCTTTTAAAGTCCTTTTGAGGCGTCCCTCGAGTGTCAGGCGGTTTATCTCGCCACTACTCTTGTGGATACCCAACTGGCATTTCTTTTCAAGTCCTACCGAGATGTCGCTTGATATCCGACTGGCATTCCTTTTATTCTCTTTTTATATAATATAGTGACCAATATTTATTTTTGAACTAACCATGTTTCATCATGCCAAGTCTTGATATTTGTTGCATGCATATAGTATTTCATCATGACTTTCACTTTAGTATACCTTATGTTCATAATGTTTGCGAGTACATTCAAAGTACTCACTGGCTTGTCCCTGGCTATTTACTTGGCCAGACTTGGAGGAGGACGAACCGTTGGAGGAGAATTGCGCTAGCGAGGCCGACGCTTAGAAGGTTTCCAGTCAGCACACCTGTGTCTTGGAGTCTATCACTTGTACCATCCGTCAAGCTTCCGCCACACCAATAAAATAGTCAAGCCTCACACTGACGCTTGACCCTATGCTAGTATATCAGTGTTGAGTTCCGCTACCCACTGTCATATTCCACCCGCCTAGTACGTTGAAATGTTGTAATAAACTCTTGAGTCACCCTGACTCAACCCTGTGTAATATTATTGTACTGGTTATCTATATCAAGGTTGTCCACTGGCTGTGCTTGGGAGCTAGTGTGACTTAAGGCTATTCTGTGATTTATTTCTCAGAAATGAGCCTGACACCTGGTTGGCGGCGCGGAGCTTCGCGGCGCGCTTCTCTAAATCAGCTCCAGCCTTGGCGGTGAGAGCTTCCCGATACTCCAGTTTCGCCTGCCTGGCCCGGTAAAGGGCCAGGAGCCGGCAAAGTAGCTTCTCCTCTTCGGGCTCGTCGCTCCCGCCAAGCGCTTCAACAACCTTCAACCCCGCGTAGGCGAGGACCTCTCCATCGTAGGTCTCCCCCTCTGCGGGGGCTCGCGACGAGGACGCCCACGGGACTTGTATGAAGACCCCGTTGGGAGCCTCAAGATAGACGCCCGACCGCTCCGTGGAGGCGGAGGGGTCGGCGGCCGGTGCAGCGCTTGACGCTCCTGCTGCCTCCGGGCCAGCAGTGTGGTCGCCGCCCCCCTCCCCAGCCGCGGCGTCTGCGGTCGGGGCGGTCTCATCAGCGGCAGGCTCGTCGGCTCCAGCCATGCCCTCAGCGGCAGTGGCGTTGCCGCCGTCGCCACGCACCTCCTCCTCAGCGGTGGCCTCTGTTTCCATCCGCTCCGGGGCAGGAGGATCTAGCAGAAGAAGAAGGAAAGAAAAGATCAAGCAAATATCCAAAAAGACAAGTTCAAGAAGATGAAGTTGCAAGACTTACCTTCGCGGACTTCTTCAACGACAGGCTCCCTCGCCGGGGAGTCCTCCCTTGGCGGTGGGGCAGTGGCCCCTGCTGGCGGAGGGCCGCCCGCGCCCTCCCTTGGCGGGGTGGTCACCCTTGTCGGGCTGCTCGCCCTTGGCGGGGAGCCCACACTTGGCTGGGCGCCCGTCCTTGGCGGAGCGTTCTCCCTCGCCAGGGAGTTCACCTTTGGCGGGGAGGGTGGAGCAAGTGGCTCGTCGGGGGCAGTCTCCGGGCGCTCCTGCGGCTGCGGCTCCACTTCTGCACAAGACAAACAAGACAACAAAATATCAATACAGATAACAACCTCAAGCGTGCCTGTCAATCAGAAAGACAAAAACCAGACTTACGCTGGGGGCTGCTCCTCGGAGCAGCGGGTTGATCCGGCAAGCTTGCCGCTGGCGCGTCTCCGATCGCCGCGGCAGGCGAGTCATCTTCGACCTCAACCACAGGGATCTTGGCCCTCTTCGCCATCCGCTGGGCCAGGGTCCTGAAAGCAAAGCAAGAACAAGATCAGAATCGTCAAGGAAGATCAAAACAAAATCGAAGAAGTTACAAGCTGCAAGTACTTACTCCTTTTCCTCGTCGTCGTCGGAGCTAAGGGCGGAGAAGTCGAACTCCACCTGAGATGCTCCCGCGCGAGGAGCAGGAGGGGAAGGCTCCCTCGGGCGCTTGGCGGTCTCCGGGGCTGTGGGCTGCGAAGACCCAGCCTCCGTTGACGCCGAGGCCCGAGGAGCAGGAGGAGCGGCCGTTCCGCTCCGGGAGGATCCTCCTCCGCTTGGCGCTGGTGCGCGGGGCGCCTCCGTCACGGCTTGACTCGCCCTGGTGGCGCGTGTCGCCTGGCGCGCAGGCTGCTGTCGAGGCGCCTGCGGCCTTGCCGCCGTAGCCGCCTTGCGGAGGCGCTTCCTCGGTGGCTGCGTAGGACTTGCCGGAGGCGGGGAGTTCTCTGAGGACGAGGAGGCATCGTCGTCAAGTCCCAGAGATCCACCGGTGTCTTCATCGGCCTCGACGTCCTCCTCCTCCTCCCCGGCAGGCCCGCTGGGTCCAGCATCTTGCCCTGCGGCCCCGCTCCCTTCGGCGGCCTCGCTCCCTCCGGCGGCCCCGCTCACTCCGGCAACCTCGCTCCCTGCGGCGGGGAAGGCTCTGGTACGGGGATGAGCTTTGGTCTCCCCTGACCAGAACAGATAGTACTTGTTCTGCAACTCCTTCGCGCCAAGCCTCGGCGCGAAGACCACGCTTCTCTTCCGCATGGCGGCCAGCTTCGCCGCCTGCTCGGACTTCTCCTTCTTGGCCTTGTCCGCCTTCGCCATGTCGCTCTTCGGGGCCATGGCAGAGGCGGCGAGGGAAGAGGCGAGGAGCTCGACGGCGCCGCGGATGCGGAAGACGACGGAGGAGGGGTGGGGGCAAGAAGCAGCGGAGGTTTTCTGGAGAGTTAAGAGGCAATGAAGACGAAGGAGGAAACTGCCCCTGCTTCCTCTGCTTTTAAGGGGGAAGTGGAGGACGCTCTGCATTTCCCATTAAAGAACAGGCCACGATCTCTCCCACGACGCCGCAATCGACGCGTGCCGTTAGGGAGGGGCGCGGCGGATGCGGAAGGGGATACGGCTTGCCGTGGGCCGCGTGTGCCCGTGCACTGTTTTGGGCCTGGCCCAACAGCGCTCGGCACCGTGTGTGGCCCAGGCCCGGGGGCTCCTGTCGGTGTACTAAGATAGGGGTACCTTAGTACCCCAACTTGTGCACGGGCAGTAGCAGCTTCCCGCGGCAGGGTTCACCACGTGCTCGCCGGAAACCTTCCTGGCCCCTATAAAGCCATTCAAGAACAAAGTATACAAGTCAGAAGATCAAGGCCCCGGCAAAGAGGAGCTTGTCGGGAAGGCCGTACCAGGCTCAAGACCATCACTCCAGCACAAGGCCCTGGCAAGAGGAGCTTGCCAGGAAGACCAAAGCAATACGTACTTGAAGAGATGCCTCGGCGCGTCGTGCGCCCCGGCAAGGTCCGGGGAGCGACAAGCTTCCGGGCCCGGCAAGGTCACGGCCCCGGCAAGGTGCTTGCCGGGGGAACTTATGCTGTGTGCCCGCGCTCCAGCTCATCTGTCCACGCGTCGCCCTGGGGCCCTTACAGGGACGCGTGGCGGAAGGCTGTGCAGCCTGGAGCACACGGTGGCAATCCACGGTGACGAGGCTACCGCCGTGTCGAATGGAGAAGCATGGACGAACACTTTTGGGGTCGACGGTGACGGGCATTCAATGCCCTTGTCCCCCACTGTCAAAGTTAGGTGAAGACCACTGTTCACGCACTATTCCCGCACTGTTACAACTACCACCAAAGTTACATTTTTGCCCTCCTCTACGTTGACACCTGTCGGTGGCCCCTTGAGCTATAAAAGGAGGCCCATGCACAACGTAGAAAGGGTTCGAATCCTAAGCAACTCTCTCGCTCGGTGTAGCTAGTACTGTAGCTCTTCAAGCTCCCGAGCTCAATACAACCAAGGCAGGAGTAGGGTTTTACGCGTCCGCGCGGCCCGAACCTGGGTAAACTGCCCGCGTGTTCCCCTCGATCTGCTCTTCGTGCTCCCTCCGCTCCCTTACCGCAACGTAGAAGGGGCTCCGGTCCCATAGGTGCTCGTGGGAGGACAGTTTCCCCCGAGAACTACGTATTACTTGGCCAAAGCAATAAATAACAACGGAGAACATGCAAGAATTACTTATGAACATAAATATAAAAGAGGTAGATCAAATATATTACTCAAGATCAATCTGAACATAATCTCATAATCCATCGGATCCCAGCAAACTCAACATAGCAACAGCATAAGGATTACATATGTGCCTCGATCATGTAGGGCAGCTCACGAGGACTAATTAGTGAAGCACAAGAACGGGAGGAGAACATCACATAGCTACTGGTCATGGACTCATGGTCCAAGGGAGACTACTCACAACTAATCCGGGAGGCGTCCATGGTGGTGGAGAAGCTCCCGATGGTGATCCTCCCCTCCGGCAGGGTGCCGGGAAGAGTTCTCCTGGTGCTCCCGATCTTGGAAGCGGCGGCGGCGGCGGAACAAAGATGAGATCGCGAAAAAGAGTTCCCATTCCGAGGGTTTCGAGGGACGCTCTAAATATATGCCAAAGGGGGGCACCAGACGGGCTTCGGGGGGCCCAGGCGCCCCCCCGACGCGGCCCAGGGGGGGGGCGCCGCCAGGGCGTCTGGAGCCCTGGTGCCCCCCCCCCCCCCGGCTACCCTTCGGACGCCAGGTAGGTTCTGGAACGCTGATTTTTTATATGATTTTTCTGGATTTTTCCTGGCAGTTCTCGTAACGTGAAAACCTGAAATACAAAAACAGTCGAACACAGAAACTGGCACCGGGGTGCACTGGATTAGTAGGTTAGTCCAAATATGATCAAAAGTGTATGGAAGTGTATGAATATCATAGCAATATCACCCAAAAGTGGCATGGAGCAAGCAGAAATTATAGATACGTTTTGGACGTATCAACATCCCCAAGCTTAATTCCTGCTCGTCCCTGAGTAGGTAAATGATAACAAGAATAATTTCTGTGGTGACATGCAATTAACCATATAGGACTTATTCATAGTCATATGACAAAAGCTTACTGAGACAATGATTCTAGAGTAATTAAGTTGCCTCATGAGGAAATCACAAATGACTGAAAGTTTACAACATGACATTGAAGCATCAAAAAGATTTGCAATGAACATGATGTGCTAATATGATAAAGTGATATCTAGCTTGCCCCCTTTAGTGATGCAAAACATAAATGCAGGGGCACCTTCAAGGTTTAAGTGATGACTAGATACAATGATTTCAAAATAAACGATATCACAATCATGCAAAAGACAATGCTACTTTGGGACAATGCACATTACACTCAGAATGACAACCATGCTCTCAGTAGTTGGTGCTTTTAAAAAGAAGGTGGAGACTCAAAAAGTAAAAGAATGGTTATGTGCTAGAGCTTTTTATTTTGAAAACATAGAAGCAATTTTGTCAACGGTAGTAGTACTTCATATGTGTCATGCATAAGACATCCTATAAGTTGCAAGCCTCATGCATCGAATACCAATAGTGCTCGCACCTTGTCCTAATTAGCTCGGATTTCCATGGGTTATCATAGCATTACATATGTTTTAACCAAGTGTCACAAAGGGGTACCTCTATGCCACATGTACAAAGGTCCAAGGAGATAAATCGCATTTGATTTCTTGTTTTTGATAGATCTCAACTTGAGAACATCCATACCGGGACAACATAGAAAATAGATGATGGACTCCTCTTTAATGCATAAGCATATTCTCATAAGAGATTTAGGATTAATGTCCAAGCTAAAACTTCCACCATGATACATGGCTTTGGTTGGTGGCCCAATGTTCTTCTCTAACAATATGCATACTCATTCAACCCACGGCAAATCACCCTTACTTCAGACAAGACGAACAAGCATAGCAACTCACATGATATTCAACAAAAGTGTGACAGTTGATGGCGTCCCCAGAAACATGGTTACCGCTCAGCAAGCAAGTTATAAGAAATAAGATACATAGGCAACATATTCTTTACCACAATAGTTTTTAAGCTACTTTCCCATGAGCTATGTATTGCAAGGTTAGTCTGCTTAGTACAGGTGGAGGTTAGCAAAAGACTGGGAGCGACCAACTAAGAGAGCAATGACGATCATAATCATGCAGAGCGACAAAGCAATATTGAATCAGGCATGGTAGTTATATCGCTACTCAGAAATAAAAGATCATCAAGGCTTGACAGACTTTCTTTACAGTCTTAAATATGCGTGAGCATACGCCAAGTCAATCAAAATAAATTCTCGAAGGAAGATATTACTAAACCATACCACATCATCGGCAACAAATCAAGTTGGTATTCCAATAACACATTGGGAATCCCCCAGCTATTTGAGACTGACCATAAGAAAACATGAACTACTAAGCGCCATTATGCACGTAGCATCTTTATCATAGACATATTAACCAATGCAACGGAAGCAAACTCTCTTAATAAGATAAGCATGATAATTAAAGAGAGCTCAAGCAACCAACTAAACAAAAGCTCTTTGAAAAGATAAGCATGAATACTAAGAGCAGAGCATGATAGTAGCTATTAAAAGACAAAGAACACACACAGCAAAGATAGACATGAAAATTCTATGTTATGTTCTACGTAGAAGTGGAGCGTGTTTCTCTCCCACATAAAGAAAGCTGAGTTCTGACTCGTTATGAAAAACTAAAAAGAAAACTAAAAGCAAGACGCTCCAAGCATAACACATAACACATGAAGTGATAAAAATATAGCGAAACGAAAGACGAACTGATAATGTTGATGGAGAAGGGGATGCACGGGGCATCCCCAAGCTTAGACGCTTGAGTCTCCTTGAATATTTCTTGGGGGTGCATGGGGGCATCCCCAAGCTTGAGCGCTTGACACTCCTGAATCTTTTTATCATCTTCCCTCGCACACTTGAAAACTCCCTTCATACATAACTCATCATAATCTGATTAGCGAGGTTAGTACCCTGAATAAAAAAAATTATACCTTGCTGGAAATAAAGATATTCTTGAAGTTCTCTGTTTCTCAAGATTGCCAAAAGGTTTTTGCAAAGAAAAAGCAAGCTCTTGATTTGCAAAATGAAGGAAAGGCAAAACATGACAGAATCTGTGAAAAACAGAACAGCAGGTAGTAATTGATTTGTTCGGGGCACTTCTACAACTCAAATCAAAAAACTCAGAACAGACGCACGAAATACAATTATATAGAGAACGCTGTCGAAAAAATTCAGACCAAAAAGATGATCTGGTGATTTTATACAAAGTTTTCTATCCAAGGACAGAATCTGTTTCCTGGACAGCACCTCACAACTTTTGAACTTTCTAGCAATCAGAGGCTATACTTGGCACAAATATGAAAAGCAAAGATACAATGATGATGCTACAGTAGTAAACAACATCAAGACACAACAAAAGCAAAATATAAAAATTTACTCATGTGGGCTACCTCCCAAAAGCGCTTTCTTTTATGCCTTTAAGCTAGGCATAATGCATATAGATCAAGTTTTATCGAGGGGCATGAACCCACAATCGAGCATAACGTTCCCTCTTGGAGTCACTACGTATTACTTGGCCAAAGCAATAAATAACAACGGAGAACATGCAAGAATTACTTATGAACATAAATATAAAAGAGGTAGATCAAATATATTACTCAAGATCAATCTGAACATAATCTCATAATCCATCGGATCCCTGCAAACTCAACATAGCAACAGCATAAGGATTACATATGTGCCTCGATCATGTAGGGCAGCTCACGAGGACTAATTAGTGAAGCACAAGAACGGGAGGAGAACATCACATAGCTACTGGTCATGGACTCATGGTCCAAGGGAGACTACTCACAACTCATCCGGGAGGCGTCCATGGTGGTGGAGAAGTTCCCGATGGTAATCCTCCCCTCCGGCAGGGTGCCGGGAAGAGTTCTCCTGGAGCTCCCTATCTTGGAAGCGGCGGCAGCGGCGGAACAGAGATGAGATCGCGAAAAAGAGTTCCCGTTCCGAGGGTTTCGAGGGACGCTCTAAATATATGCCAAAGGGGGGCACCAGACGGGCTTCAGGGGGCCCAGGCGCCCCCCCGGCGCGGCCCAGGGGGGGCGCCGCCAGGGCGCCTGGAGCCCTGGTGCCCCCCCCCCCGGCTGCCCTTCGGACGCCAGGTAGGTTCTGGAACGCTGATTTTTTATATGATTTTTCTGGATTTTTCCTGGCAGTTCTCGTAACGTGAAAACCTGAAATACAAAAACAGCCGAAAACAGAATCTGGCACCGGGGTGCACTGGATTAGTAGGTTAGTCCAAATATGATCAAAAGTGTATGGAAGTGTATGAATATCATAGCAATATCACCCAAAAGTGGCATGGACCAAGCAAAATTATAGATACGTTTTGGACATATCAGCGTCAGGCCACGGCGAGGGCGTGCCAGGCGTGCGTTGGCTGTGGAGATGGACACACGGAACACTGAGGTGGTTTGGGAGGCGCTAAACGGCGTTGAGCCGCGGTGTTGCTTCTGTCAGCCGCCACGGGCGGCGCTGTGGCCGTGGCAGTCGCCGGCGCGGTCGGGCCAGGGCGCCACCGACGCCCAGAAGCTGCCAAGCGAGCGTGCGGCGCATGGATAAGAAGAATCTGCAGTGCGGCATCGAGCCAAGGAAGTACAGACGAGTTTTGTCGCTGCGCTGAAGAATCTGACGAAACTGACGAAACTGACGACGTGTAGACAGTTTCTGTTAATAATTCTGAATTTGACAGAACAGTGTAGGTTAGGTGTTTGATGAAATGATTCTGGCATGCGTGCAATGCCTCTAGGGCTGATTTTTGGTGGAGTGGCCTCTTGATGTATCTAGAGGCTGTCTGATTTTTCACAGAATTTTTGGAAGAAGATAAATATGAATTTCACCAAATTTTGCAAATCTGGTCCAAACTTGCAGTAGGTGAAATTTGAAAATTTTGAACTATGGACCAGTGAAACAAGATGGATCTAGGTTGTGGGTACTAAAGACCATCTAGGAGAGTTGGTTTGGAGTCAAATAAATAAATGGAAATGGTGGCTCCTTTGCAAATCACCATGGTCCACTATAAAAGACAAAATTTGTCTTTGGAGTGAAATAAATAGGAGAAAAATCCCAACAAGGTTCAAACTTACTGGAATTGATGAAAGACTTGTCCTAAGGTGTGGAGAGGGTCTTGGAGAGAAATATTTCTGTTGTGGTCTTGACAAGATGAAGGATGGAGAGGGAGATGAGTCCAAGGTTAAACTTGAGAGATTCAAAACAAGAAGGGGGGAATTCAAACAACCACTTTTGAAACTCAACTTATGCTTGAGCCAAACACAAGAGAAAAACTTCAAGGCCAAAAACCAAGCTTGAGAAGACACACAAAGTTTGGCCAAAAGGGATTTTAGAAGGGCAAAAGAAAAGGTCAAACAATCCCCTTCCAAAAAGGCCAAAATTTTGAAAGAAAAACCAACTCAAAAAAATTTGGGGTGTTACAACACCTACCCCCTTAGGAAAAATCTCGTCCCCGAGATTTCAGCTGATCCTCAAATAAGTGTGGATGTTCTGCCCGAAGGAAATCTTCCCTTCCTCACGTTGCCTCATCCTCTGTGTGATTACTCCACTGAACCTTGAGAAATTTAATAGTTTTCTGACGGGTCCTCCTTTCAGACTCCTCCAAAGTGTTCTCGGTAGGTGAGATCTGGTTGCACGTCAAGGTTTTCATGTGACACATGTTTCTCTGGGTTGCTTACACACTCCCGTAGTTGCGAGACGTGGAACACGTCGTGGACGTCTGACAGCTCCTTGGGAAGGTCCAGCTGATAAGCTACTATGCCTCTCCGTGCAACTATACAGAAGGGTCCGATGAATCGTGGTGCTAATTTCCCTTTGACTTTGAATCGTTGCAGTCCTCTCATAGGTGACACACGTAAGTATACGTCATCACCGGGCTCAAAACTTATTTCCCGATGCTTTTGATCGTAATAGCTCTTTTGTCGGCTTTGGGGGGGTCTTAAGTCGATCCCGTATCATTTTTACTCTCTCCTCGGCTTCCTTTAACATATCTGGGCCGAATATGCGACTGTCCCCTGTTTTCGACCAATTCAATGGAGTACGGCATCTTCGTCCATACAAGGCTTCGAAAGGTGCCATCTGCAGGCTAGTTTGATAACTATTGTTATATGCAAACTCGGCATATGGTAGGCTTTCCTCCCAACTGGTCCCATAGGTGAGGACACATGCCCTTAGCATGTCTTCGAGTATTTGATTTACTCGTTCCGTTTGTCCTCCAGTCTGGGGGTGGTAAGCCATACTGAATGTTAGTTGTGTCCCGAGGGCTTGCTGCAATTGGTCCCAAAATTTGGAGACGAACTGAGTGCCTCTGTCGGATATTATAGTCTTGGGAACACCATGTAGGCATACTATCCGGGCGAGGTAAAGCTTGGCGAGCTTTTGAGTGGTATGGGTTGTCTTGACTGGTATGAAATGTGCCACCTTGGTCAATCTATCTGTGATGACCCATATGGCATCGTTACCGTGTTGTGACCGTGGTAGTCCAACAATAAAATCCATCCCGATATCATCCCATTTCCATTCTGGTATCTTGTTTGGCTGTAATAGCCCTGCGGGTTTTTGGTGCTCGGCTTTAATGAGTTGACATGAATCGCAGCATGCAATAAAAGTGGCTATATCCCTCTTCATGCCGTGCCACCAAAATCTTTCCTGAATATCCTTGTACATTTTTGTACCTCCAGGGTGGATTGTGTATGGAGCGGTGTGGCTTTCTGCTAGAATTTGCTGCTTAAGGTCGTTGCTATTTGGTACGCAAAGTCTGTCTCCGAACCATAATATTCCTTCACTGTCTATGGTGAATTCTGAGGCCTTGCCCTGACTTACTTTTCTTTTTATCCCTTCGATGCTGGGATGTCCATGCTGAGCCTTCTTTATTTGCTCAATTAGCGTAGGCTGTATTTCTAGCTTGGATACTTCGCCTTGTGTGACCATCATCAGGTTGAGTCTGGCGAATTCTTGCTGGAATTCGGGTCTCAGGTTCTGTATGCTGCCGCTGTTCGGGCTGGGGTTACGGCTGAGAGCATCTGCTACCACGTTTGCTTTCCCTGGGTGATAGTGGATACCAACATCGTAATCTTTTACCAGTTCCAGCCAGCGTCTTTGTCGTAAATTGAGATCTGGCTGTGTGAAAATATAGCTGAGGCTCTTATGGTCCGTATATATTTCACAGTGATTTCCAAGCAAAAAGTGCCTCCACTCCTTGAGTGCGTGAATGACTGCTGCCAACTCCAAGTCGTGAGTAGGATAATTTTCTTCATGTTTTCGCAGTTGCCGGGAAGTGTAGGCGACTACTTTGCCTTCTTGCATCAGTACGCATCCGAGGCCCTTCCGGGACGCGTCGCAATATACTTCAAAACTCTTGTGTATGTCTAGTACAATTAATACTGGGGCTGTTGTTAACCTCTTTTTGAGCTCTTGGAAGCTTTTCTCACATGCTTCGGTCCACTCGAATTTCTTATCCTTCTTGAGTAGCTGTGTCACAAGGCTATGGTAGAAAATCCTTCAATAAACCTTCTGTAATATCCGGCCATACCGAGGAAACTGCGTATATCCGTTACACTGGCTGGTGACTTCCAGCCAAGTACAGCCTTGACTTTATCTGGGTCCACAACAATTCCTTCTTGTGTTAATACGTGTCCTAGGAAACCCACTTGTCTCAACCAAAATTCACATTTGCTGAATTTGGCGTAAAGTTGGTGTTTCCTTAATTCTCCCGGTACAATGCGGAGGTGTTCAGCATGTTCTTCCGGTGTCTTGGAATATACCAAGATATCATCAATAAATACCACCAAAAATTTGTCCATGAATTTCATAAATACCTTGTTCATGAGGTGGACGAAATATGCGGGGGCGTTGGTCAGTCCAAATGGCATTACTGTAAATTCGTAAAGTCCGTATCTTGAGGTGAATGTTGTTTTTGGGATATCTTATGTGCGTACTTTCAGTTGATGATATCCTGACCTTAGATCAACCTTTGAGAAAACCTTGGCTTGCGCGAGCTGGTCAAATAAGTCATTTGTTCGTGGCATCGGATATTTGTTCTTGATTGTGACCATGTTGAGCGCTCGGTAGTCTATACACAGCCTCATGGTCCCATCCTTCTTTTTGGCAAATAATACTGGCGAACCCCAAGGTGAGGAGCTGGCCCGTATAAATCCCTTGTCCAGCAGCTCCTTTATTTGCTTCTTTAACTCAACCAACTCGGATGGCGCCATTATGTATGGTTTCTTATATATGGGGGTGGTTCCCGGTGCTAGCTCAATAATGAATTCTATTTCTCTGTCTGGCGGCATGCCTGGTAATTCTTCGGGAAATACGTCCGGAAATTCACATACAACTGAAACCTTGCTTAACTCAGATGTATCAACTTTGTTTAATTTTGGTTGCCGAGACACTGGTCTTTCCCGAGCTGCGACTCTAATTGTTTTTCCATGATGATGAGTAAGAATCACTGTTCTGTTGAAGCAGTCGATAAATCCTTTATTGGTGGTTAGCCAGTCCATACCCAGGATAACATCCAGTCCTTTGTTTTCCAACACGATGAGGTTTGCATGGAACTTTAATCCCTCAATTTCAATGGTCAAACCTTGGAAGTAATTCTGAGTGATCTGCTTACTTCCGGGGGACTTGATGGTCATTGACTTTCCCAAGGGTAGCATCGAAAAACCATGTTGCAAAGCAAAACTCTTCGAAATGAACGAATGAGAAGCTCCAGAATCAAACAAAACCGTGGCAGGTATGGTGTTGACAGGGAACGTACCGAGTACGATATCCGGTGCATCCTGTGCCTGCTCCTTGGTCACATGATTCAGGTGGCCTTTCCTGTGATTGTTATTGGGGTTGAAATTGTTACGCTTGGGCGCGGAATTGTTTCCGTTGCTGTTTGGCTTCGGTGCCGAGTTTCTTGGCTTTGGGCATTGTTTAGCATAGTGTCCCTCTTCTCCACATGCGTAGCAGGTAACACCCGGACGATAGGTGAAATCCTTATCTCTCGCATGAAAATTCTTATTTGGACGTGTGTCGTTGGTCGTGGGTCTGCTCACACCATTCCTCTGGAAATTTATCTTATTCTTGTTGTTGCGGGGGTGGTTGGTCTGATCCCTTTTTCTCTTGCGAATATCTTCCAGACTACGACGTTCATTTTCCAGTGTAATGGATTTGTCTACCAGTGTCTTGAAATCTGGAAAAGTGTGTACGACTAACTGGCATTTTAGTGCTGGTGCTAGTCCGTCCAGGAATTTTTCCATCTTCTTATTTTCCATCATTCGCTCTTCGTTGGCATAACGCGATAATTGCGCAAACTGACTGTTGTATTCCTGTACTGTCATGCCTCTCTGCTTGAGGTCATCAAATTCTCTTTTCTTGATCTTCATGATACTCTTAGGGATGTGTGCCCCACGAAAGCCTTCTTTGAAATCTTCCCAGGTGATATTATTTATGTCGGGATGCATAAGCAGAAAAATTTCCCACCAGGACCTGGCTGCTCCAGTAAGATAATGCGGTGCGTACAACACCTTCTCACGGTCTGAGCATTGCGCCACAATTAATTTCCTTTCAATACCTCGAAGCCAATCATCGGCCTCAAGAGGTTTGTCCGTGTGCAAGAATGTTGTTGGCCGTGTCTTCTGAAATTCAGACAATTTTGAGTGCGGTTGGTATGGCTCGCGGTGATTTCCCATGTTAATGACATGGTTCATCATTTCTTGGTGCTGTTGCTGACTTTGCTCGTAAAGACGACACACTTGAGAAAATGCTGTCTCACTGCCCTGCTGACTTGACTGCCCCTGTGAGAAATTGTTGTTTGTCTGTGTGCCATAATTTTCCTCCGGCGGACTTGGCATGGAACGTGTCTAGGGATGAGTCATTTCTTACTCTTGGTTAATAAAGCAAGAAATCTGAGCAAAACCGAGCAGTAAAATAAACCAAGACTTGCAAAAGCGATCAAACACGAGCTCGAAAAAGATTTTTGAAATAAACTGGTTGATTGCGCACGGAGAAGGCTGCTAGTACATATATTACACGCCGGTTCTAATTATACATATGTCAC
This sequence comes from Secale cereale, assembly GCA_902687465.1. NCBI lineage: Eukaryota > Viridiplantae > Streptophyta > Magnoliopsida > Poales > Poaceae > Secale > Secale cereale. The sequence goes on along the minus strand of LR738715.1, from coordinate 161,203,871 downwards.
TCAGGGTGTGCGTACACATCCTTTGACATGTTATTTAAAACTAGTGCACTCCTCCAAGATCCTACATGATGCGCAAACAGACTACTCCCATCAACCTATTTTACATAACACACAAATATTACAGACGAGGGCGGTGCGTCGCGGAAAGACGCGCTAGTCAGAGATGTTGAAGATTTCCCTCGGCCTGCCGAGGGTAAGGCCTAGTGGTGCTGGAGACTCAACTTCCTCCTCACTAATGGGCTCCAGGCACGGAGTATGAGTACGAGGTGTCGAAGCAGGTGCAGCAGGCGATGCAGCTCTGATTGGAGTAGGAGCAATGACTTGGTCAAACTCCTCAGTGGTAGGCAGACGGCGAGCGGTGGCTATGATGGAAGGTGCATAAGATGCGGCGGACGAGACAAATGTCATTGGTGGTGCAGTATGGAGTAGCTCCCTCCTGTTGGCGGAGCCACTCTGGACCATCTCCATACGGGTGGCCACCAGGTCGTCCACCAGATTATCAAAGGCTGTCTCAAGTGCCTTGAGGTATTTAACCATTGATTCAATGGCTTCGTCACGCTCCCCATTAGCGCAGGCAAATGCATAGTGACACGTATAAGGCACAAGGCATGGGAGATAACGGAAGCGACGAGTCTTCATCGAAGGAAGGATGTCCCGGAGACGAGCTATCGCCTCACGGCCAGCCATCTGCATGGCATGCCTCTCCGTAGGCATGGCTCTGCCCACAAATCGAAGGCGGCACGCTTCAAAACGCCCACCTTTGAAGTGTACCACAGCCTGATGCATAGACACGCTGTCGTTGAGCTTGTGACGGTAGAGTGTAAACTCGGGACGAGTGGATGACACGATTGCGACTTTGGTGATGGCGAAGAGGAGCTTGACAAACCCCTCAGGAATGTTGGCGAACACCTGTGCATCGCAGTCGTTGCTGGCCATCTACAAAAGTAGACAAAAATTCCGAATAGTCAGGCCATAAATTTATGCTGACCAACAGAAAATTGCTACAGATGTAAAAATGCTGAAAAGCATATTTTCGCTAATAACCGATTAGCGAGCGCACTTAGTGGCTTCCTACAGTCAGCCTGGCTCTGGTACCAACGTTGTCAGGACCGGTCTTTCAGTAAATTCATTACCGGAAGACCGACCTTTATATTTAAACCAGCGAGGAATATTATTACCTGCTGGCGGACAATTCCTTGATACATAATTCCAGTACACTGAATATTATACAAGGTTGAGCCGGGGGTTGCTCAACAATTTTATTACAAGCGCGCCAATATAGTACATAGAGGCGGATATGACACAAGGCAGGGTGGCATACTAATGACTCGTAATAAAGGGTGGTGGAATATGTCACAGTGAAGTGGGTGATGTGACTCCAATATAATACAGTCCATCGGGTGTCGGAGTGAGACCCAATGGATTTATTTGGTGGTAGGCGGAAGTGGTTATAAAACAATGATCAACTCTAGGATCGCAAGAGACTGACTGGGACTCCTCTAAGCGTCGGACTCGCTATCAAACTCTTCATCCATGAGATCGCCTTCGTCCACATCTGGCCAAATCAACAAGCCAGGTGAGTACTTTGAATGTACTCGCAAGACAGTTCGGACTAAAGATACAACAAATGCCAACATGATGCATATGAGTATTCCAGCAAAAATGCGACCAGAATAAAATATCAATGTGCTGTATGCAATGATGGAAGTCGGGCGGTAATCCTCCCGAAGTCCGCAAGATAAAGTAGAAGTAGACCAAACGAGTGTCTGAGTGAGACCTCGTAGGAAAATAATAAATGACAGCAGGCCACAATCGGGCGTCTGAGCGACACCGCATAAAGGGCTTATAGCAAGGATAAATAACAAGAATGCCTAAGTCGGACGTCTGAGCGACATCACATAAAGGGCTTATAACAAAAATAAATAACAAGAATGCCACAGTCGGATGTCTGAGTGACATCACATAAAGGGCATATAGCAAAAATAAATAACAAGAATGCCACAGTCGGACGTCTGAGCGACAT
>LR738715.1:160954303-161201667 GCA_902687465.1 Secale cereale | reverse complement strand
AATAAAAAGAATGCCACAGTCGGACGTCTAAGCGATATCACATAAAGGGCTTATAAATAAAAAGAATGCCACAGTCGGACGTCTAAGCGACATCACATAAAGGGCTTATAAATAAAAAGAATGCCACAGTCGGACGTCTAAGCGACATCACATAAAGGGCTTATAATTAACAGAATATAATGATGAAATACTTCGGAAAGTAAAATCATTACAGAGACAGTGGTGAGTTCATCTACCAAATGAACTTGATGAAAATACTATTTTTGGTCACCAACAAGAATATACTAGAGACGGTCACCGGGTTGATATGAAGATTGATCCTAGGCCATAAACATGGCTACTGAAGGAAATTAACTCTGCAGAGCTTGTACTAATAACTCATAGCCAACGGGTTCTACTAGCCACGTGGGCTAGTCCCGTCTACGGTGTTTTAGTAGAAACCCAACTAACCAGTACACACCCATTTAACATCCTGTCGTCCGGAATCACCCACAACGACATTCACGGAAAACTTTAAGACGGGGAGGCTACAACCTCGAATAGCATGGGATCAAATTTATATATGCGCGCTCTAAGGGGTGCCCCCCCTCTCGGTCCCAACTGGAAACACCCATGCCCCCTGACCGGATGACGGGCTTTAATGCAGGGCTATGGAACCCTCATCATGGCCCCTCTACTTGGTGTGTACTCGGAAAGTGGTTTACAACTGACTAGACCGCAATCCCAAAGGACGGCCTATGATAGTACCGCAAAAAGGAGACGAACGGAATCATGACATGATCTCCGTGGATACTGAGTCAACCAACTACTGGCATGCTCCAACAATACCAGCATTCCACCCATCATATCACCATATGATCGAGGTGGTTCAACATTATCCTTCGGGACTCACCCGAAGTTTACTTGCATGAAATATGCCATACACATATGCCCATATGATCATGCTTATGAAACGAGCTACTCGAGCAAACATGCAACACACTCATCATATGAAGACTTCAAACATGCTTGCCTGGTTCTGAAAAGTCGGAGCCTAACTCGGTGTGATACGCGTCTCCGTCACGGCCTCCGGTATCTATGTATTCAAACAAAATATATACTAACATAAATACCTCGCGTGCAAATAAAGTTGCTCCAAATATTTCTACATAAATATGACAAAAAAACTAGGCAGAAAATTAAAGAGAACAGAAAAAGAATCAACTCAAAATCATTTTTAGTTTAAAAGATATTAAGGTTTCTGTCCAGGGACTCATCTGTAATGAAACAGAAAAAATCCAGGGGCTAGAACAGAAAATAACAAACCGAATCGGTACACAGTACGTCAACCGCAGAGGAAAACACACTTTGCCCGAATACGCCAACAGAAAACGGTTCGAGGGGGAGATATCAGAGACCGACAGAGGGACCCCACTTGTCAGGTTTGAAAAAGGAGCAGAGCCGCGCCGGCGTCGATCTACGGCGAGTTAGGGGAGGGGAGTGGTACCTACGGCTTCACGATGGTCTTCCGCGTCGAACGGTGGTAGAGTTGGGTGTCGGCGAGCCCCACGTCGACGGCGACCCTGTCTCCGGCGGACGGCGGCTTGGGTGGTCGTGGAACTCGTCGGAGAAGGATCCTGGGGTGAAATTGAGGTGGGGGTTAGGCCTAGGTGGATGCCTGGATGCAAATCTCAAGTTCACGGCGGCGGAGAAGCCCTCACCGGAGTGAACGGAGCTGGAGCCCGAAGCGGAGGTAGCTGGCCGGAGTTGGGGGAGAAGGGCCCCTCAAGGCTCTTCCAGAGGTTGGGCGTAGTCTAGGGAAGTAGTGGGGGTCTGTGCGCTCGAGCACGGGCTCGGGGGTGCGTTATATAGGCGGCTCGAGGTGACTGCCGCGAACGGATAAGTCCGGCGAGCCAATTACGGCGCTGCAGTGGTCGGACAGCGAGGTTAGGGGCTTGAGCATCATCTAGTAGCTGTAGAGGTTACATTCCCGCGCTTAACTCAGCAAGAGAGGTGGAGTTACGGCCTGTCCTCGGCGGAACGGCCGCGCGGCACGTCGGCGGCAGAAACGGCGCTCTGCGCGCGTCAGGCCATGGCGAGGGCGTGCCAGGCGTGCGTTGGCTGTGGAGATGGACACGCGGAGCACTGAGGTGGTTTGGGCGGCGCTAAACGGCGTTGAGCCGCGGTGTTGCTTCTGTCAGCCGCCACGGGCGGCGCTGTGGCCGTGGCAGTCGCCGGCGCGGTCGGGCCAGGGCGCCACCGACGCCCAGAAGCTGCCAAGCGAGCGTGTGGCGCATGGATAAGAAGAAGCCGCAGTGCGGCGTCGAGCCAAGGAAGTACAGACGAGTTTTGTCGCTGCGCTGAAGAATCTGACGAAACTGACGAAACTGACGAAGTGTAGACAGTTTCAGTTAACAGTTCTGAATTTGACAGAACAGTGTAGGTTAGGTGTTTGATGAAATGATTCTGGCATGCGTGCAATGCCTCTAGGGCTGATTTTTGGTGGAGTGGCCTCTTGATGTATCTAGAGGCTGTCTGATTTTTCACAGAATTTTTGGAAGAAGATAAATATGAATTTCACCAAATTTTGCAAATCTGGTCCAAACTTGCAGTAGGTGAAATTTGAAAATTTTGAACTATGGACCAGTGAAACAAGATGGATCTAGGTTGTGGGTACTAAATACCATCTAGGAGAGTTGGTTTGGAGTCAAATAAATAAATGGAAATGGTGGCTCCTTTGCAAATCACCATGGTCCACTATAAAAGACAAAATTTGTTTTTGGAGTGAAATAAATAGGAGATAAATCCCAACAAGGTTCAAACTTACTGGAATTGATGAAAGACTTGTCCTAAGGTGTGGAGAGGGTCTTGGAGAGAAATATTTCTGTTGTGGTCTTGACAAGATGAAGGATGGAGATGGAGATGAGTCCAAGGTTAAACTTGAGAGATTCAAAACAAGAAGGGGGGAATTCAAACAACCACTTTTGAAACCCAACTTGTGCTTGAGCCAAACACAAGAGAAAAACTTCAAGGCCAAAAACCAAGCTTGAGAAGACACACAAAGTTTGGCCAAAAGGGATTTTAGAAGGGCAAAAGAAAAGGTCAAACAATCCCCTTCCAAAAAGGCCAAAAGTTTGAAAGAAAAACCAACTCAAAAAAATTTGGGGTGTTACAGCCAAGCCCTAATCTCTCTCGGGAGGGCTGATCCGGAGTCCGTTCGGGGCTCCGGAGAGGGGAGATCGTCGCCATCGTCATATTCAACCTTCCTCCATCACCAATTCCATGATGATCACCGTCGTGCGTGAGTAATTCCATCGTAGGCTTGCTGGACGGTGATGGGTTGGATGAGATTTACCATGTAATCGAGTTAGTTTTGTTAGGGTTTGATCCCTAGTATCCACTATGTTCTAAGATTGGTGTTGCTATGACTTTGCTATGCTTAATGCTTGTCACTAGGGCCCCGAGTGCCATGATTTCAGATCTGAACCTATTATGTTTTCATGAATATATGTGTGTTCTTGATCCTATCTTTCAAGTCAATAGTCACTGTGTTATGATCCGGCAACCCCGAAGTGACAACAATCGGGACCACTCCCGGTGATGACCGTAGTTTGAGGAGTTCATGTATTCACTATGTGTTAATGCTTTGGTCCGGTACTCTATTAAAAGGAGGCCTTAATATCCCTTAGTTTCCACTAGGACCCCGCTGCCAAGGGAGGGTAGGACAAAAGATGTCATGCAAGTTCTTTTCCATAGGCACACATGACTATATTCGGAATACATGCCTACATTACATTGATGAACTGGAGCTAGTTCTGTGTCACCCTAGGTCATAACTTTTACATGATGAATTGCATCCGACAAAATTCCCCATCACCGATCCAATGCCGACGAGCTTTACACATATTGCTTGTTGCTTATTTACTTTTCCGCTGCTACTGTTAGAAAAACTACAAAAACACTATTGTTACTTTTATTGTTGTTACCACTATCTCCATATTACTTTGCTACTAAATTACCTTGCTGCAGATACTAAGTTTCGAGGTGTGGTTGAATTAACAACTCAGCTGCTAATACTTAAGAGTATTCTTTGGCTCCCCTTGTGTCGAATCAATAAATTTGGGTTGAATACTTTACCCTCAAAAATTGTTGCGATCCCCTACACTTGTGGGTTATCAAGACTATTTTCTAAGAAAAGAGTCTTGATGACCCACAAGTGTAGGGGATCTATCGTAGTCCTTCCGATAAGTAAGAGTGTCGAACCCAACGAGGAGCAGAACGAAATGATAGGCAGTTTTCAGTAATGTATTTTCTGCAAGCACTGAAATTATAGGTAACAGATAGTTTTGTGATAAGGTAATTGGTAGCAAGTAACAAAAGGTAAAAGTAAATAAGGTGCAGCAATATGGCCCAATCCTTTTTGTAGCAAAGGACAAGCCTGGACAAACTCTTATAGGAAGGAAAACGCTCCTGAGGACACATGGGAATTATCGTCAAGCTAGTTTTCATCACGATCATCTGATTCACGTTCGGTACTTTGATAATTTGGTATGTGAGTGGACCGGTGCTTGGGTGTTGTCCTTACTTGTACAAGCATCCCACTTATTATTAACCTCTAATGCAAGCATCCGCAACTACAAAAGAAGTATTAAGGTAAACCTAACCATAGCATGAAACATATGGATCCATATCAGCTCCTTACAAAGCAACGCATAAACTAGGGTTTAAGCTTCTGTCACTCTAGCAACCCATCTTCTACTTATTACTTCCCAATGCCTTCCTCTAGGCCCAAATAATGGTGAAGTGTCATGTAGTCGACATTCACATGACACCACTAGAGGAGAGACAACATACATCTCATCAAAATATCGAACGAATACCAAATTCACATGACTACTTATAGCAAGACTTCCCATGTCCTCAGGAACAAAAGTAACTACTCACAAGACATAATATTGTTCATGATCAGAGGGGTATTAATATGCATAATGGATCTGAACATATGATCTTCCACCAAATAAACCAACTAGCATCAACTACAAGGAGTAATCAACACTACTAGCAACCCAGAGGTACCAATCTGAGGTTTGGGTACAAAGATTGGATACAAGAGATGAACTAGGGTTTGAGAGGAGATGGTGCTGGTGAAGATGTTGATGAAGATAACCCTCCCCTAGATGGGAGAGTTGTTGGTGATGACGGCGGTGACCATTTCCCCCTTCCGGAGGGAAGTATCCCCCACAGAACAACTCTGCCGGAGCCCTAGATTGGTTTCTGCCAAGGTTCCGCCACGAGACGGCGGCGTCTGGTCCCAAAAGCCTCCTTCTGATTTTTTCCAGGTCAAGACACCTCATATAGGAGAAGATGGGCATAGGGGGTCCATCTGGTGGCCCACGAGACAGGGGTGCGCCCAGAGAGGGGGGCACGCCCCCCACCCTCGTGGACAAGTGGTGCCCCCCTGGTGATTCTCTTTCGCCAGATATTTTTTATATTTTCTGAAACGGTGTCCCATGGTGTTTCGGAGCTTTTTGAGTTGTGCAGAATAGGTTTCCAGAGTTTGCTTCTTTTCCAGCCCAGAATTCCAGATGCCGGCATTTTCCCTCTTCATGTAAACCTTGTAAAATAAGAGATAAAATGCATAAGTATTGTGACATAACGTGTAATAACAGCCCATAGTGCAATCAATATCAGCATAAAAGCCCGATGCAAAATGGACGTATCAACTCCCCCAAGCTTGGACCTCGCTTGTCCTCATGCGAAAGCCGATATCGAAAAATATGTCCACATGTTTAGAGATAGAGGTGTCGATAAAAATAAAATACCGACATGAGGGCATCATGATCATTCTCATAATAGCAACACACATATATTGTCATATGATTCTTATGTTAAAGTAAGAATTCATTCACAGTGTCAAGTATGAATGAGAAACTTCACTAAAAATCAACAAACTATGATCTCAGTCATTGAAGCAATTGCAATTTATCGTAACATCGGAAAGAATCAACATAAGAGCTTTTCAGCAAGCCTACATACTCAACTATCGTATAGCCTTTCACAATTGCTCACACTCACGCAATACTTACGGTTATGGAGTTTTAATCGGACACCGAGAAAGATAGGGGCTTATGGTATTGCCTCCCGACCTTTTACCTCAAGGGTAATGTCAACAGTAATAGACCATGATAACTTACATCCAAGTGGGTATATATGTCAGGATCTTTCCAACACAGTGTGCTTGCCAAAGGATAAAATGTAAAAAGGAAAGGTGATTTTCACCTTGACTCTTATATGGCAAGAATAAAAGATAGGCCCTTCGCAGAGGGAAGCAGAGGTTGTCATGTGCTTTTATGTTTGGATGCACAAAGTCTTAACGCAAAAGAACATCACTTTATATTGCCACTTGTGATAAGGACCTTTATTATGCAGTCCGTCGCTTTTATTACTTCCATATCACAAGATCGTATTAAGCTTATTTCCTCCACACTAATAAATCATACATATTTTAGCGAGTTTGCAACACGACAACTTACTTGAAAGATCTTACTCAATCCATAGGTAGGTATGGTGGACTCTCATGGCAAAACTGGGTTTAAGGATGTATGGAAGCACAAGTAGTATCTCTACTTGGTGCGAGGACTTTTGGCTAGCATGAGGGGGAAAGGCAAGCTCAACATGTTGGATGATCCATGACAATATACTTTATTTTGAATATAAGAAAACATAACCCATTATGTTGTCTTCCTTGTCCAACATCAACTCTTTAGCATGCCATATTTTAATGAGTGCTCACAATCATAAAAGATGTCCAAGATAGTATATTTGTATGTGAAACCTCTCTTTCTTTATTACTTCCTATTAATTGCAAAGATGACCAAAACTATGTTTGTAAACTCTCAACAACTTTTATTCATCATACTCTTTATATGTGAAGTCATTACTTCCCATAAGATCAACATGATCTCTTTGATACTTTTTATATTTTCTTTTATTCTATCATGACCAAGGTAAGGAAATCAAGCCCTTGACTCAACACTAATCTTTATTATATAGCTCACGGACTCGATTACAAAGTGTAAAGATCATAAAGCAAAAGCTCACAACTAGACCATGCTAACTTTATTCTACTACATCAAAATACTACCGAAAGGATCGAATATAAGAAAAACGGTAAAGATAGGAGTGTGATGGTGATACGATACCGGGGCAGCTCCCCCAAGCTTGGCAGTTGACAAGGGGAGTGCCCATACCCATATGATTATGTCTCCTTCTTCGAAGTTGGTGATGATGGGGTTGAAAGTAGTGACGCCGGATCATCATACATCGAGCGTAAGAGATCCTCCAACTTGCACATAATACCTTTGAGTGCAGCAATATGCTCCTTCAACAAAATATTTTCACTTGTGAGATACTTGTATTGAATTTGAGCTAACTCAATCATCTTGAAAGCTTCAATCTCATTTGAAGTAAAAAAGTTTGGAAGGGGTTGATGGGCGTCTTCTTCTCCTGTTGCCGGAGCCTGATCTGCCACCGCCTTCTTGATCCTATTCTCCTTGTTGATCTCCTCGGGTCCTTCCCTCTTCAGACCTATCTTCATTAGCCAAGCATCGTTTCCCTCATTGTTGGAGGAGGACGACGATAGGATGCCTTGCCTTGTCAACCCTAGCAGAAAAGTAGCTCGAAACAAGAACATATGATTTCTGCGTGATATGATGGTCAAAACCTTCGGGGGAATATATAGTGAATTTTTATAGACCAAAAGGAGTAACATACAAGAAATCAGAGTCCGGGAGGCACACGAGGTGCCCACGAGGCAGGGGCGCGCCCTCCACCCTCGTGGATGGCTCGTGTCTCTTCCGGACTGCCACTTATTTTTCTAAATATTCTGAAACGGAGAAAATTTGCCTTTAGAACTATTTTGGAGTCGGTTTACTTACCGTACCACATACCTCTTCCTTTTTGGGGTCTGAATTGTTCTGGAAAGTTTCCCTTATGTATTCTTCCGGGGTTACGGTTTCAATAACATTGGTTTCAACATTTATAGGATTAGCTGAGATATAATGTTTGATTCTTTTACCGTTCACCACCTTCGGGTTTGTGCCTTCGAAGTTGTTGATTTTTATGGCACCAGAACGATAGACCTCCTCGATAACGTAAGGACCTTCCAATTTGGAGAGAAGTTTTCCTGCAAAAAATGTTAAACGAGAGTTGTATAGCAAGACATAATTACCTATGTTAAACTCACGCTTTGTATCTTTTTGTCATGCCAGCTTTTAACTTTTTCTTTAAACAGCTTGGCATTCTCATAGGCCTGGGTTCTCCATTCATCAAGAGAGATAATGTCAAATAACCTCTTCTCACCGGCAAGTTTGAAATCATAATTGAGCTCTTTAATAGCCCAATATGCCTTATGTTCTAGCTCAAGAGGTAAGTGACATGCTTTTCCATAAACCATCTTATATGGAGACATACCCATAGGATTTTTGTATGCAGTTCTATAGGCCCATGATGCATCATCTAGTTTCTTAGACCAATTCTTTCTAGACCTATTAATTTTATTTTGCAAAATTAATTTCAGCTCTCTATTACTTAATTCTACTTGACCACTAGTCTGTGGGTGATAAGGGGATGCAATTTATGATTAACGTCATACTTAGCAAGCATTTTACGATAGGCACCATGAATAAAGTGTGAACCACCATCAGTCATTAAGTATCTAGGGACTCCAAACCTCGTGAAAATAACTTCTTTAAGCATCTTAATAGAGGTGTTGTGATCAGCACTACTAGTTGGAATATCTTCTACCCACTTAGTAACGTAATCAACAACAACTAAAATATGTGTGTACCCATTAGAGGAAGGAAACAATCCCATATAATCAAAGCCCCAAACATCAAATGGTTCAATAACAAGTGAATAATTCATAGACATTTCTTGACGTCTACTGATATTAACAATTCTTTGACATTCATCACAAGATAAGACAAACTTACATGCATCCTTGAAGAGAGTAGGCCAATAAAAACCAGATTGCAATACCTTATGTGCAGTTTTATCTCTAGCATGGTGTCCTCCATAAGCTTCGGAGTGGCACTTGCGTAGGATCTGTTCCTGTTCATGCTCAGGTACACAACGTCTAATAATACCATCTACTCCTTCTTTATAAAGATGTGGGTCATCCCAGAAGTAATGCCTCAAATCATAGAAGAACTTTTTCTTTTGCTGGTATGTGAAACTAGGAGGTATAAACTTAGCAACAATATAATTAGCATAATCATCATACCATGGAGCAGTACGAGAAGTACTTATGACAGCTAATTGTTCATCAGGAAAGCTATCATCAATAGGTTGTGGGTCATCAAGTATATTCTCTAGCCTAGACATGTTATCTGCAACGGGGTTCTCAGCTCCCTTTCTATCAATAATATGCAAGTCTAATTCTTGCAGCAAGAGAACCCATCTAATAAGTCTAGGTTTAGCATCTTTCTTTTTCATAAGGTATTTGATAGCAGCATGATCAGTGTGAATAGTTACTTTAGAATCAACAATATAAGGCCTAAACTTATCACAAGCAAATACAACTGCTAAAAATTCTTCCTCGGTAGTAGCATAATTTCTCTGGGCAATGTCTAGAGTTTTACTAGCATATTGGATAACACTCAATTTCTTATCAACTCTTTGTCCTAGAACAACACCTACAACATAATCACTAGCATCGCACATAATCTCAAAGGGTAAATTCCAGTCAGGAGGCTGGACAATAGGTGCAGATATCAATGCTTTCTTAAGTATTTTGAATGCTTCTAGACAGTCATCATCAAAGACAAAAGGAATATCTTTTTGTAAGAGGTTAGTTAGAGGCCTGGAGATTTTGGAGAAGTCCTTAATGAACCTCCTATAAAACCCGGCATGACCAAGGAAACTTCGTATACCTTTGATGTCCTTGGGACATGGCATTTTTCAATAGCATCAACTTTAGCTTTGTCAACTTCAATACCTCTTTCAGAAATTTTATGTCCCAAGACAATGCCTTCATTAACCATAAAGTGGCACTTCTCCCAATTCAAGACAAGATTAGTGTCTTCACATCTCTACAAAACTCGATCAAGGTTGCTCAAGCAATCATCAAAAGAAGTTCCGTAAACGGAGAAACCATCCATGAAAACATCAACAATTTTTTCACAAAAATCAGAGAATATAGCCATCATGCATCTTTGAAAGGTAGCAGGTGCATTAAATAAACCAAAAGGCATACGTCTATAAGCAAAGGTACCGAAAGGACAAGTAAAAGTGGTCTTTTCTTGATCCCCTTTTGATACATGTATTTGAGAGAAACCAGAATAACCGTCTAGAAAGCAAAAATGAGTATGTTTGGATAATCTTTCTAGCATTTGATCAATAAAAGGCAAAGGGTTATGATCTTTCTTAGTAGCTTTATTTAATTTGCGGAAATCAATTACCATCCTATAACATATAACAATTCTTTGTGGGATCAATTCATCTTTATCATTAGGAACAACAGTCATACCTCCCTTCTTAGGGACACAGTGGACAGGACTTACCCACTGGCTATCAGAAACTGGATAGATAATACCCGCCTCTAGAAGCTTTAGTATTTCCTTCCTTACCACTTCTTTCATCTTAGGATTTAGCCGTCGTTGATGATCAATAACAGGTTTAGCGTCTTCTTCCAATTTTATCTTATGTTGGCATAAAGTGGGACTGATGCCCTTAAGATCATCCAGAGTATATCCAATAGCAGCACGGTGCTTTTTCAAGGTTTTCAATAATTTTTCTTCTTCATGCTCTGAAAGGTTAGCACTAATAATAATAGGATATATCTTCTTTTCATCAAGATAAACATACTTAAGATTATCATGTAAAGGTTTAAGTTCAAACATGGGATCACCCTTGGGTGGAGGAGGATCCCTAGGATTTCAACAGGCAAGTTGTTTTTCAAGACGGGTCCCTGCTTAAAGAATATTTCATCTATTTCCCTTCTCTCATTCATATACATATCATTTTCATGGTCTAGCAGATATTGTTCTAAGGGATCATTAGGAGGCACAACAATATAAGAAAGACCAATAATTTCATCCTTACTAGGTAATTCTTTATCATGGGGTTGTCTACGAAATTTAGCAAAGTTAAAATCATGAGACATATCCCCTAAACCAACAGTAACAATATCTTTCACGCAATCTATCTTAGCATTAACAGTATTCAAGAAGGGTCAATCAAATATAATGGGACAGAAATCATCTTGTGGGGAACTAAGAATAAGAAAATCAGCATGGTATTTAACTTTCCCACACAAGACTTCAACATCTCTAACAATCCCAACTGGTGAAATAGTGTCTCTGTTAGCAAGCTTAATAGTAACATCAATCCCTTCTAACTCAACAGGTGCAATGTCATGCATAATTTCTTGATATAGGGAATGAGGGATTATACTTGCACCAGCACCTACGTCACATAAACCTTGATAGCAATGATCTCCTATTTTAACAGAGATAACATGCAATCCTACTACAGGTCTATGTTTATTCCTAGCATCGGGTTTGGCTATTCTAGCAGCTTCCTCTTGGAGGTAAATAACATGTCCATCTAAATTTTCAACCAAGAGGTCTTTAACCATAGCAACACTAGGTTCAACTTAATTTTCTCAGAGGGTGTAGGTGTTCTAGTACTACTCTTACGAACCACAATTGAAGCTTTAGCATGATCCTTTATTCTAACAGGGAAAGGTGGTTTCTCAATATAAGCAGCAGGAACAGTAGGATCAACATTATAAATGAAAGTCTTTTGTTCAACTTTAACAGGTTCAACTACTTTCACTTCAATGGGAGGATGATATTTAAACCACTTCTCCTTGGGAAGATCAACATGAGTAGCAAATGATTCACAGAAAGAAGCTACTATCTCAGAGTCAAGTCCATATTTAGTGCTAAACTCACGGAAAACATCGGTATCCATAAAATCGTTAACACAATCAAAATTAGGGGTCATACCTGACTCCTTACCTTCGTCGAGATCCCAATCTTCGGAGTTGCGTTTAATTCTTTCCAATAAATCCCATTTGAATTCAACAGTCATCATCATAAAAGAGCCAGAACAAGAATTATCGAGCATGGTGCGATTATTGAGAGAAAGCCGAGCATAAAAATTTTGAATGATCATTTTTCTTGAGAGCTCATGATTGGGGCATGAATATAACATTGACTTAAGCCCTCCCCAAGCTTGAGCGATGCTTTCTCCTTCGCGAGGCCAAAAAATTATAAATATAATTACGATCATGGTGAACCTGATGCATAGGGTAGAACTTCTGATGAAATTCCAACTTCAGTCGATTATAGTTCCATGATCCAATATCATCACATAGCCTAAACCATGTCAATGCATCTCCCTTTAAAGATAAAGGGAAGACCTTCTTCTTGATAACATCCTCGGGCATACCTGCAAGCTTAAATAATCCACAAACTTCATCCACATAGATTAGTTGTAAATCGGGATGCAGTGTTTCGTCTCCTGTAAAAGGATTATCTAGCAGTTTCTCCATCATACCCGAAGGAATTTCAAAGCAAACATTTTCAATAGGTGCAGTAGGTTGAGGAGCAACTCTTTGCTCTTCTGCTCGGGGTGAAGATACCCCGAACAAGCCCCTCAAAGGATGATGAACCATAGTAACAAGTGACAGTAAATTTCAGCACACTATATAAATTTTTCCTTACCAAATTCCACTTACCAAAGGCACTTCACTCCCCGACAACGGCACCAGAAAAGAGTCTTGATGACCCAAAAGTGTAGGGGATTGTAATGCCTAGGATGCGACTATATCTCCTACGTGTCGAGGCACGACTTAGAGACATAAGCGCATTCTGGAATGATCGCAAGCGTGGTATCTTTGCACAACTCATGTAAAAGTTCAGGGATGAAAGAGTAAAATAGTTGGCTTACACTCGCCACGTCACACAATGAATACAATAACATACATTCATCCAAATAACACAGGGTCCGACTACGGACGAAATCCAAACGATAAAGGATACCACAAACACAAGCCCTGATCGCCCTAGTAGCAACCACTACTGATCGTCGGGATACGTAACATAGAAACGTCCACGCTCGTCATCGAACTCCCAGTGAAGTTCTGAACCATCTCCTGCATCGTACTCAGCTGTACCTGCATCTGGTGTGTGTAGTAATCTGTGAGCCACAAGGACTCAGCAATCCCATTCCCGGGTATCAAAACTAACAAAGCCTTTAGGTGTGGAGAGGTAATAAAGTGGTTGCAGCAAGCACTAAGCAACTAGATTACGAGTTCAGAGCGAGATGAGAATATGTGCCAACGGTCGCCAAAGATGATCAATAAGTGATCCTAGCCACTCACGTTCATGCATAACCCCACCGTGTTCACTTCCCGAAGCCCTTCGGAAAGAGACCATCACGGTTACTCACACAGGTAGTGTATTCTTAATGGATAGGGTGCCAAGTTATCTACAATTGGATATTAACAAATTCCCATCTGCCACATAACCACGGGCACGGATTTCGAAAGTTCAAAACCCTGTATGGGTGTCCCAACTTAGCCCATCACAAGCTCATGATCTGCGGAGTCGCAACTCCAAATTGGGAAGACCCGAGTATTCTTGGAATCCCGTGCTCAAGATATTTCGACAAAGGTAAAATTAATCCAGCAAGACCTCTTGGCATGCCAACACCCTGATAGTAGACGCGCGTATCTCGTCTCAGGCCATGACCGGATGGGATAGCCTACAGGAAAATACCAGCCCTCGGGTTTCCCCAAGGTGGCCCTGCAGTCTGCCCAGTTGGACCAACACTCATGAGGAGCACTGGCTCGGGTTGTTGATTAAGAACTCGGGTTTATAACTCCCTATGCAAGTTTTAGTTGTTAGGCAAAAGTAGTACCAATGTTGGGTCTTGCTGGAAAAGCTTTAAGCAGTGCGAATTATCAAGGGAGGCCCATAAACCCCAACCGTGTTAGGAACACAAAATCAAGGAACATAACACCGGTTTATCGGGTCCTAAGGTGGCTTTAGTGGAACAAAACACCAAGCAGAAGGCCAAGCCTTCCACTCATTGCCAATATATATGTGCATTAATTTAATAAAGATAAATATTGTGTTATCCCAATAAACAAGTCCAAACTTGGAGCAATTTTCAAACTTCACCTGCAACTAACAACGCTATAAGAGGTGCTGAGCAAAAGAGTACTTAGCCAATCAACGGTTTGCTAGGAAGGCGGTTAGAGTGTTTCATGGCAACATAGGAGGCTGACAAAACAGGAATAGGCATCGAGGCATAGCTAAAGAGCGAGACAACTAGCATAGGCAAAGATAGAGGTGATATCGGGGAACGGTCATCTTGCCTGGTAAGTCGTCGGTGGGATGGTAAGACGGCTCTTCAAAATCAGTCTCGGCAAGATCCTCGAACTCGGTATCGGCTCCCGGCTCTACCCAACACAAGAGCACAACACGGTTCAAGATCAATCACAGTGCAATGCACAAACAACATGATGCAAGACATGTCATGGAATGCAAGTCATGATGTGCGTATGCATGAGGATGCTCTTGAGCCTAAGGAGAAGATGATGGAAATGGCTTCATCTTGGGCAAGCAAGAAAGCCACCAGATAGATTGAAAGATTTCGGTCGAAATCGATATAAAGATCATGGGAAATGGATGCACGGTCTGCAAATGGCAAGCAATACAAGATGCAATGCAAAACTGAAGTTAACACCAACATGGCATCTTTGGAGCAAGGTATAATTATGCTACAGCACCCAAACATGAAGACAAAAGGCATGGATGTGAAATAGACATGATTCTTAACAAGCATGAACTTAGAGCACACCCAAAACTTGCTGGAACAAAATTAAACAAGCATGGCAAGATTCAATAAGTTAACAAATTTCTCAGACTCTGAAAAATTACAAGGCATGGCAGCAACAACGACAAGTAGGCATGTTTGCAAGCTTGTGCAACTCATCTCAAAGCATAGCATGGCATGTGAATGTAACCAACAGCAAGAAGACATGTTTGTGAAGCTATTCATGTCAAGAACATGGTGATAGGATGCATAGAACACTAGCTATTCACATGGCAAAACTGAACTTGCTGATAACAGGCTGACAGAAACATTTTATAGCAACTTGAGAGCATGGAAACAACATGCTACAGCAAGGCATCATGGCAAACAAGAGCATGGATAGCTAGAGAATAACATATACATCAAGGAACACCCACTGGACAACTCTAACCATGCACAACAATGACGGGAGCCTCATGGAAACAAGGCATAAAAATTAACAGATTCAGCCTTAGCAGAAATTTAACATCGCGATGGCATGTTAACAAGCTTGTTGCACTCATCTCAAGACATATCATGGCATGAAAATAAATCTATCATGTAGAGCACATCCCAATGAGCAAAAACTATGTTGACACCTAGCTCATATGACACATGGATTAATTCACACGAAAAAGACAAATCATCATCTCATAACAAGTTCGGAAACTTATCAGCCATGTGCACTTTTGCAATAGGATTAAACGTGGCATAATGCAACCTAACATGCATGAAAATGCATTCATCTTGAAGAGAATCACAAGAAGAACATTTTGACATATCATACACACCATTTGGACCAACATGCACCAAGTTGTGACCTCACGAACATGGCAACAAAATGTTAACAGACAACTCGTGCTGAAACAGTAACATCATGAAGCAGTCTTGCAACAAAGATTAAGACATCTAGATGAACACTAACATGCATGAAACTGATGCTAACATGTAGAGCGCTTCGAGATGAATATTTCGATATATCATATGCGCAAAACGGAGCACCGAGCACCAAGTTAAGACATGATGAAGAGAGCATGAAAATTAACGGATCCAGGGACTTAGTGGAATTTTACCCCTCCGAAAAAGTCAACCCGGGATGGATCGTAGCGGGACGAGGAGATCCGGGCAAATGAGGCGGCGTTTGGATCGTGGGATGGGTGGATCTCATCCACCCGCCCAGATCTGGATCGGGACCGGCCGGAGCTCGCCGGAGTTGGGGAAGACGACTGCGGGGCGGCGGCAAAGCGGGGCCGGCGGTGGTAGCGGTAGCCGGCAGCGATGTAGGCCCGGTGGTGGGGTGCGAGCTCGGCGGCGGCGTGTGCGAGCTCGCCGACGACGGGGCAGATGCGCAAGTCGGGTACGGCCGCGCTCGTGCCGGAGCGGCGGCGGAAGCGCCCGGAGCGAGCGGGACAGCGCGCGGGCCGGACTCGGGCCCCGCGGGCCGCGGCTACGGAAGGAGGCAGGCGGCGGCGGATGCGACATGTGGCGTGTGACGATTGGACGCGGTGGGCGGCGGACGTGTCTGGCGTCGTCTGGACGTGTCCGGCGCGGAGAGGGAGTTGGATCTAGGGTTTTTTACCCGAAATGGACGGGGGGTGTAGTTTTATAGGTAGAGGGAGCTAGGAGAGTTCAAATGAGGTGTGGTTTTCGCCCACACGATCAAGATCCAACGACCGAGATGATGGAGGTGGTTGTGCTGGGCTAGTGGTCTGTTGTGGAGGGGTGCTGGGCCAAAAAGATAGGGGGATTTCAGCCCATGTGGTTAACCGTTGGAGTATCAAACGACCTCCAAACGAGACAAAACTTGACATGCGGTCTACCAGTGATATACCAAGACCACTCGACAACTCTTGGCCCATTCCAAGGATGTTTTTAACCCACTCATGAAACAAAGGCTTGAGAGGTGCGACGGGTGCCGTGTGAGAGAGTTGAAAACCGAAACGGACAACGGAGACGACGAAGACGATGCAACTACACACGGATGCAAGTGAGACTATGCCAATGCAATGCACATAACGAAAACGACATGGTGACATGCAACACACGCGCAAGGAAAAAACGAAGAAACCCGAAATGAAGGAAGAGCCCAGAATGGAGTTGATTAAGTCAACGATGCATATATTGCCATATTGGGAATTGTTACATCTGGGGCATTACCAACTCCCCTCCACTACAAAAAGATCTCGTCCTGAGATCTAGGACTGAAAGAAAGTGGGACACTTGGAACGGAGATGATTTTCTCGTTCCCATGTAGCTTCTCGGTCGGTATGGTATGACCACTTCACTTTCAAGATTTTGATGGACTTGTTGCGGGTCTTGCGCTTAGTTTCTTCAAGGATAGCAACGGGGTGCTCACGGTAAGACAAGTCTTGCTGAAGATCAATCTCTTCGAGAGGAATGGTGCGTTCAGGCGTCTTGAAGCACTTGCGGAGTTGTGACACATGAAACACATCGTGCACATTTGCAAAGTTGGAGGGAAGCTCAAGTTGGTAGGCTAGATCGCCTATCTTGCCAATTATCTTGAAAGGACCCACGTATCTTGGAGCAAGCTTGCCTTTGATACCGAACCTATGAGTGCCCTTCATAGGAGAAACACAGAGATAGACATGATTTCCAATGTCGAAAGCCAAGTCACGATGCTTGCCGTCATAGTAGCTCTTTTGGCGCGATTGCGCGGCTTTGAGATTCTCACGTATGACCTTGCACATTTCTTCGGCCTCTGAGATCAAATCTTTTCCAAGGAGTTGACGTTCACCAGTCTCGGACCAGTTGAGAGGGGTACGACACTTTCTGCCATAGAGAATTTCAAACGGTGCTTTGCCTGCACTTGCTTGGAAGCTGTTGTTGTAGGAGAATTCAGCAAATGGAAGGCAATCTTCCATTTCACACCAAAGGAGATTACACATGCTCTGAGCATATCTTCAAGAATTTGGTTCACTCTTTCGACTTAGCCACTAGTCTGAGGGTGAAAAGCTGTGCTGAAGTGAATCTTGGTACCCATAGCTGACTGGAAGGAATCCCAGAATTTGGAAGTGACAAGCTTCCACGATCTGAGGAGATTACTTGAGGGATACCATGCAAGGAGACAATTCTGGAGGTGTACAGCTCTGCCAGCTGTGCTGCATTGATGGATTCCTTGACTGGAAGGAAATGAGCCACTTTAGTGAGCTTGTCAATCACCACAAGGATAGCATCATTTCCTCGCTTGGACTTGGGGAAGCCAGTGACGAAATCCATCTCAATGTGATCGAATTTCCACTCGGGAATAGGTAGAGGTTGAAGGAGTCCGGCTGGACGTTGATGCTCTGCCTTCACTCTTCTGCAAACATCACACTCGTTCACGAATTGAGCGATCTCTCTTTTCATGCGAGTCCACCAATAGGATTGCTTGAGGTCATGGTACATCTTGGAGCTTCCTGGATGTATCGAGAGGAGTAAATCATGTGCTTCGTTCATTATGAGCTTTCTGAGATCAACTTTGGGAACCACAATTCTGTCCTCAAAGAACAAAGTGTCTCTGTCATCAATGCGATAGCACTTGTACTTGGGAGTACCCTTGGCAATACCATGTTTCACCTTCTGCACCATAGCATCACTGAGTTGGGCCTCACGAATTTGATCTTCCAAGGTAGGAGCAACTTGAAGGTTGGCAAGAAATCCTTGAGGAACGACTTGGAGGTTGAGCTTCCTGAATGATTCACAAAGTTCAGGTTGGAACGGTTTGAGGAGGATACTGTTGCAATAAGCCTTTCTGCTCAAGGCATCCGCAATGACATTGGCCTTGCCAGGAGTATACTCAATGCTTGGATCGTATTCTTGAATCATTTCAACCCAACGAGTCTAGCGGAGGTTAAGGTTTGGCTGGGTGAATATGTACTTCAAGCTCTTGTGATTTACTCCACGTGATCAAGGCATGAAAAACTGCTCCTAGCTCAAGATCATGTGTGGGATAATTCTTCTCATTTGGTTTAAGCTGACGTGAAGTGTATGCAACGATCTTCTTGTCTTGCATGAGAAAATCGCCGAGACCTTGCAATGAAGCATCACAGAACACTTCATAAGGCTTGGACTCATCCAGAGGAGTAAGTACCGGAGCAGAAATGAGCTTCTCTTTAAGTGTATTGAATGCCACATCACAATCAGGAGTCCACGAGTACTTGACATTCTTTTGCAACAGGTTGGAAATAGTCTTAGCAATCTTGGAGAAGTTCTCAATGAACCTTCTGCAATAGCTTGCGAGATCGAGGAAACTTCGGATTTGTTTGACATTCTGAGGAGGTTCCCAGTTCACAATAGCTTCAACCTTCTCGGGTTTACAAAAATGCCCTCCGCAGAGATAATATGACCAAGATAGAGGACTTTATCAAGCCAGAATTCACACTTGAAGAATTTCGCATAGAAACGATGCTCACGGAGCCTGTCAAGGACCAAACAGAGGTGCTTGGCGTGGTCTTCTTCATTCTTGGAGAATACCAAGATATCCTCGAGGTACACGAGCACGAATTCATTGTTGTAGGGGTTGAATATGAAGTGCATCATCCGAGAGAAAGTGGGTGGAGCATTTGCAAGCCCGAAAGACATGACTGTGTACTCATAGGAGCCATAACTCGTTCTCAATGCGGCCTTGGGAATATCCTCTTCACGGATACAAATCTGATGGTAGCCCATCTGGAGATCAAGCTTCAAGAAAACCTTGGCTCCTTTGAGCTGCTCGAACAGTTCATTGATATTGGGGAGCGGGTACTTATTCTTTGTTGTCTTCTTGTTCAATGGCCGGTAATCGACGCACAATCGTTCTGTACCATCCTTCTTCTTGACAAAAAGAACACCGCAGCCCCAAGGAGAAGTACTTGGTCTAATCAGACACATGTGTTCTTGCTCGTCGAGTTGCTTCTTCAATTCCTTCAACTCATCAGGAGAAAGCTTGTACAGACGCCGACAGGCTGGCTCGGTACCAGGTTCAAGTTCAATGACGAATTCAACTAGACGGTTGGGAGGCATGCCTGGAAGCTCTTCAGGAAATACATCCTCATATTCACAAACCACCGAAATTTGGGATATGGCATTAATCTCTCCCTTGTCATTGAGAGAGAATAGCCTGATTGTGTTATCTTGAGCTGCAAAGATAATCACGTCTTCGGAAGGATGAGTTAGCTTGACCTCCTTGTTTGCACAATCATTATTTGCATCATGCTTAGAGAGCCAATCCATTCCAAGAATAAGATCAATGTCCGAGTTACCGAGGATAACCGGGGAAACCAGAAAACTATAATCTCCCATGTGGATATATATATCCGGAGCCACTGAGTTGGAAGTCATGTGTTTGTCTGGAGAAATGATTGATAACTTCTTTGGCAAGGCCACTATGCCCACATTATGCTTAGATGCAAATGGACATGACATGAAGGAAAGTGATGCACCAGAATCAAACAAGACTTTTGCAGGAATAGAGTTAACTTGAAGATTACCAATAATCACATCAGAAGAATTCTCTCCTTGAGTTGCATTCATTAGGTTCACTCTTGCATGCTTGGGATTGTGCTTGACAATAGCATTGCTGACAGGTGGAGGAGGCGGAAGGCGTCTTTGGTTGGGACACTTGTTAGCATAGTGACCCTTATGAGTACACTTGTTGCATATAACCTCTGAGAGTGGTCGATGATAAGGACCACTTGGTCCTGGAGCTTGGAACCGAGAGTTAGACCGGTTGCTTGGGTTGGGTGGGTGGGAAAATCCACGGCCACCTGAGTGCTTGTTGTTGCTCGGAGGACGGAGCACTGGAGGAGGCGGGAGCCAGAACTTCTGCTGCTTAGTGACCACCTGAGAGGAAGAGGAGGAGTGAACAATATCTCTTATCCTCTTTTTGGAAGCTTCACATTTGAGCTGAGCTGCCTCTTGCTTGAGAGCCAATTTGTAGAATTGATCAAATTCATCTGGCTCGAATAGAGTGAGAGCAAGTTGGAGTTCATCTTTCAGACCACCTCGGAACTGGTAGATTTTTCTCTTGGCATCGGGGATGTCTTGCTTCGCATAACGGGCAAGATTCTAGAGCTTGACATTGTATTGGTAGATGGACATGGTGCCTTGCTTCAGATTGCAGAATTGCTCATGCATGCCTTCAATGACACTGGTAGGAATATGATGATAATGGAAATCGCGGCAGAAGTCGGTCCACGAGATCTCACGACCCGCTCTGGAGTCTTTGTACTATTGCCGCTAATCTGCAGCTTGATCTTTGAGTTTGAAAGCAGCAAACTTGACATAATCCTCAGGTCTGACGTTACTGCACTCGAAATGCTTCTTGATGTGTGTGATCCAATTTTCAGCATCTAGCCGGTCCACACAGTAACTGAAAGACTTGGGATGATTTGCGAGGAATTGGTTCAGAGTCACAAAGTGAGGTTGATTGAACAGATTTCCTTGGCCTTGGTTCCCTTGATTGCCTTGATTTGCTTGATTGGCTTGGAAACTCGCATCATCTGCATGAGCATTTGGGTGTTCTGATTGGTTGCCTGCATAATAGCACTCCATGCCTCAGACGGAGGAGGAGGCAAAGGAGGACGCTCTTCTTCACCCTCTGGGTTCTGGTTCGGAACTTTCTTATGTGCCATCCTGAAGATGATGACAACTGTTAGCCATTGAAGCAAATAATAGATAAGTTGAATCAATGGCTAGATATTGCAACACATAGTCTTCACAATGAACATTCGAACAAAAATTGAACGAATGAATTCCATAGCTTAGTGATACATCAACTTGTCGATAAGCTACTTGGGAGAACAAAAATGATAGAATAAAATAACAAGGTAACATATGGAACAAATACATAATAGAGGTTTCGTCCCACATGTTCGTGTTGAACGCCACATGGCACGTGTTACAAAGGGCCTTGCAATCCCTGGATCAGCATAGCCAAGGATCCTTTAAGATGCAACCCCCTAGTGCAACAACGCCCATGATAGCCTCTCCACTAGATGTTGAACCCCAACCTCATATCATGCACCCGTTGGAAGATTCCCTAAGAGCTACTTGAATCCCACCTATTAAATCCCGAAGCTTTCCGGTTATGCAATCTGGTGTTGTGGATACAGGGGAAGCACTGCATATCACTCAACTAATAAATCCTACATCCATCTGTATCCATCCGTCAACACATAACCAGGCACCTTTGGAAACTGTTTACCTCGGACCTTCGAAACGCATCCGCTATACTAGCTGTGGCAATACTCCCGAACTACCCCCCTAGTACTGGGTGACGTCAGGGTTATCTCACCACCATACATGCATAGAAGAGTTTTCGATGTCGGCCGCCTCTGGTATTCTAGAACTGCCACGATACATTTGTGACGACAACACCTCGGAGCTCAACTCCCCAGGACACTGCCACAACCCCTAAATGACAGGAGGCACCAAGAACAATGTTCTCGTCACAAAGATATCAGAACAATCCAAACAATACCCGCATGATCCTAAAAAAATGGTGAAATTTGAGAATAGTGCAGTTAAAACAATGAGTCCTCACTAGAGCGATGAACGGGATGAGGAGTAAAAAGAAATCCTACTCTCCGATATATATATATATATATATATATATATATATATATATATATATATATATATATATATATATATATATATATATAGGACTCAAAACATTTTGTGTGTGTGCCTAGACTCAACCGTCCGCGGTTCGACCAATCAGGGGGCTCCTAGGTCGGAGAAGGCTCTGAATACCAACTTTTAATGCCCAGGATGCGACTATATCTCCTACGTGTCGAGGCACGACTTAGAGACATAAGCGCATTCTGGAATGATCGCAAGCGTGGTATCTTTGCACAACTCATGTAAAAGTTCAGGGATGAAAGAGTAAAATAGTTGGCTTACACTCGCCACGTCACATAATGAATACAATAACATACATTCATCCAAATAACACAGGGTCCGACTACGGACCAAATCCAAACGAG
Source organism: Secale cereale (assembly GCA_902687465.1). NCBI lineage: Eukaryota > Viridiplantae > Streptophyta > Magnoliopsida > Poales > Poaceae > Secale > Secale cereale. Next base: position 161,178,853 of record LR738715.1, on the reverse strand, counting down.
AAAAGATACCACAAACACAAGCCCTGATCGCCCCTAGTAGGAACCACTACTGATCGTCGGGATACGTAACATAGAAACGACCACGCTCTTCATCAAACTCCCAGTGAAGTTCTGGACCATCTCCTGCATCGTACTCAGCTGTACCTGCATCTGGTGTGTGTAGTAATCTGTGAGCCACAAGGTCTTAGCAATCCCATTCCCGGGTATCAGAACTAACAAAGCCTTTAGGTGTGGAGAGGTAATAAAGAGGTTGCAGCAAGCACTAAGCAACTAGCTTGCGAGTTCAGAGCGAGATGAGAATACGTGCCAATGGTCGCCAAAGATGATCAATAAGTGATCCTAGCTACTCGCGTTCATGCATAACCCCACCGTGTTGACTTCCTAAAACCCTTCAGAAAGAGACCATCACGGTGACTCACACAGGTAGTGTATCCTTAAAGGATAGGGTGCCAAGTTATCTACAACCGGATATTAACGAATTCCCATCTGCCACATAACCGCATGCATGGCTTTCGAAAGTTCAAAACCCTGTAGGGGTGTCCCATCTTATCCCATCACAAGCTCACGATCTGCGGAGTCGCAACTCCAAATTGGGAAGACCCGAGTATTCTCGGAATCCCGTGCTCCAGATATTTCGACAAAGGTAAAACTAATCCAGCAAGACCTCTTGGCATGCCGACACTCTGATAGTAGACGCGCGTATCTCGTCCCAGGCCACGACCGGATGGGATAGCCTACAGGAAAATACCAGCCCTCGGGTTTCCCCAAGGTGGCCCTGCAGTCTGCCCAGTTCGACCAACACTCATGAGGAGCACTGGCTCGGGTTGTTGATTAAGAACTCGGGTTTATAACTCCCTATGCAAGTTTTAGTTGTTAGGCAAATGTAGTACCAATGTTGGGTCTTGCTGGAAAAGCTTTAAGCAGTGCGAGTTATCAAGGGAGGCCCATAAACCCCAACCGTGTTAGGAACACAAAATCAAGGAACATAACACCGGTTTATCGGGTCCTAAGGTGGCTTTAGTGCAAGACATGTCATGGAATGCAAGTCATGATGTGCGTATGCATGAGGATGCTCTTGAGCCTAAGGAGAAGATGATGGAAATGGCTTCATCTTGGGCAACCAAGAAAGCCACCAGATAGATTGAAAGATTTCGGCGAAATCAATATAAAGATCATGGGAAATGGATGCACGGTCTACAAATGGCAAGCAATACAAGATGCAATGCAAAACTGAAGTTAACACCAACATGGCATCTTTGGAGCAAGGTATAATTATGCTACAGCACCCAAACATGAAGACAAAAGGCATGGATGTGAAGTAGACATGATTCATAACAAGCATGAACTCATAGCACACCCAAAACTTTCTGGAACAAAATTAAACAAGCATGGCAAGATTCAATAAGTTAACAGATTTCTCAGACTCTGAAAAATTACAAGGCATGGCAGCAACAACGATAAGTAGGCATGTTTGCAAGCTTGTGCAACTCATCTCAAAGCATACATGGCATGTGAATGTAACCAATAGCAAGAAGACATGTTTGTGAAGCTATTCATGTCAAGAACATGGTCATAGGATGCATAGAACACTAGCTATTCACATGGCAAAACTGAACTTGCTGATAACAGGCTGACAGAAACATTTTATAGCAACTTGAGAGCATGAAAACAACAAGCTACAGCAAGGCATCATGGCAAACAAGAGCATGGATAGCTAGAGCATAACATATACATCAAGGAACACCCACTGGACAACTCTAACCATGCACAACAATGACGGGAGACTCATGGAAACATGGCAAAAAAATAACAGATTCAGCCTTAGCAGAAATTTAACATCACGATGGCATGCTAACAAGCTTGTTGCACTCATCTCAAGACATATCATGGCATGAAAATAAATCTATCACGTAGAGAACATCCCAATGAGCAAAAACCATGTTGACACCTAGCTCATATGACACATGGATTAATTCACATGAAAAAGACAAATCATCATCTCATAACAAGTTCAGAAACTTATCAGCCACATGCACTTTTGAAACAGGGTTAACCATGGCATAATGCAACCTAACATGCATCCAAATTAATCTATCTTGAAGATCATCACAAGACGAACATTTTGACATATCATACACTCCATTTGGACCAACATGCGCCAAGTTGTGACCTCACGAACATGCTAACAAAATGTTAACAGACAACTAGTGCTGAAACAGTAACATCACGAAGTAGTCTTGCAATGAATATTAATACATCTAGATGAACACTAACATGCATGAAACTGATGCTAACATGTAGAGCACTTTGAGACGAACATTTCGATATATCATATGCGCAAAACGGAGCACCGAGCACCAAGTTAAGACATGATGAAGAGGGCATGAAAATTAACGGATCCAGGGACTTGGTGGAATTTTACCCCTCCGAAAAAGTCAACTCGGGATGGATTGGAGCGGGACGAGGAGATCTGGGAGGACGAGGCAGCGTTTTGATCGTGGGATGGGTGGATCTCATCTACCCGCCCAGATCTGGATCGGGACCGGCCGGAGCTCGCCGGAGTTGGGGAAGACGACGGTGGGGCGGCGGTGAAGCGGGGCCGGCGGTGGCAGCGGTGGCCGGCGGCAATGTAGGCCTGGCGATGGGGTTTGAGCTCGGCGAAGATGGCGGAGCCCGAAGGCGGCGTGTGCAAGCTCGCCGGTGGCAGGGCGGAGCTCGCCGGCGACGGGGCGGATGCGCAGGCCGGCGACTGCGACCCTCGCGCCGGAGCAGCGGCGGAAGCGCCCGTAGCGAGCGGGACAGCGCGCTGGCCGCGGCGGCGGGAGGAGGCGGAAGCGACACGTGGCGTGCGGCGATTGGACGCGGTGGGCGGAGAACGCATCCGGCGGCGTCCGGAAGTGTCCTGCGCGGAGAGGGAGTTGGATCTAGGGTTTTTTTAACCCGAAATGGACGGGGGAGGTGTAGTTTTATAGGTAGAGGGAGCTAGGAGAGTCCAAATGAGGTGCGGTTTTCGCCCACACGATCACGATCCAACGACCGATAGGATGGAGGTGGTTTTTGCTAGGCTAGTGGGCTGTTGTGGAGAGGTGCTGGGCCAAAAGAGATAGGGGTTTTCAGCCCACGTGGTTAACCGTTGGAGTATCAAACGACCTCCAAACGAGACGAAACTTGACAGGTGGTCTACCGGTGATATACCAAGACCGCTCGACAACTCTCGACCCATTCCAAGGATGTTTTAACCCACTCATGAAACAAAGGCTTGAGAGGTGCGACGGGTGCCGTGTGAGAGAGTTGAAAACCGAAACGGACAACAGAGACGACGAAGACGATGCAACTACACACGGATGCAAGTTAGACTATGCCAATGCAATGCACATAATGAAAATGACATGGTGATATGCAACACACGCGCAAGGCAAAAACGAAGAAACCCGAAATGAAGGAAGATCCTAGAATGGAGTTGATTAAGTCAACGATGCATATATTGCCATATTGGAAATTGTTACATCCGGGGTGTTACAGGGATCTATCATAGTCCTTTCGATAAGTAAGAGTGTCGAACCCAACGAGGAGCAGAAGGAAATGATAGGCAATTTTCAGTAAGGTGTTTTCTGCAAGCACTGAAATTATAGGTAACAGATAGTTTTGTGATAAGGTAATTGGTAGCAAGTAACAAAAGGTAAAAGTAAATAAGGCGCAGCAAGATGGCCTAATCCTTTTTGTAGCAAAGGACAAGCCTGGACAAACTCTTATAGGAAGGAAAATGCTCCCGAGGACACATGGGAATTATCGTCAAGCTAGTTTTCATCACGATCATCTGATTCATGTTCGGTACTTTGATAATTTGGTATGTGGGTGGACCGGTGCTTGAGTGTTGTCCTTACTTGGACAAGCATCCCACTTATGATTAACCTCTAATGCAATCATCCGCAACTACAAAACAAGTATTAAGGTAAACCTAACCATAGCATGAAACATATGGATCCAAATCAGCCCCTTACGAAGCAACGCATAAACTAGGGTTTAAGCTTCTGTCACTCTAGCAACCCATCATCTACTTATTACTTCCCAATGCCTTCCTCTAGGCCCATATAATGGTGAAGTGTCATGTAGTCGACGTTCACATGACACCACTAGAGGAGAGACAACATACATCTCATCAAAATATCGAACGAATACCAAATTCACATGACTACTTATAGCAAGACTTCTCCCATGTCCTTAGGAACAAAAGTAACTACTCACAAGACATAGTATTGTTCATGATCAGAGGGGTATTAATATGCATAATGGATCTGAACATATGATCTTCCACCAAATAAACCAACTAGCATCAACTACAAGGAGTAATCAACACTACTAGCAACCCAGAGGTACCAATCTGAGGTTTGGGTACAAAGATTGGATACAAGAGATGAACTAGGGTTTGAGAGGAGATGGTGCTGGTGAAGAGGTTGATGAAGATAACCCTCCCCAAGATGGGAGAGTTGTTGGTGATTACGGCGGTGACGATTTCCCCTTTCGGAGGGAAGTATCCCCGGCAGAACAGCTCTGCCGGAGCCCTAGATTGTTTTCTGCCAAGGTTCCGCCTCGAGACGGCGGCGTCTGGTCCCGAAAGCCTCCTCCTGATTTTTTCCAGGTCAAAACACCTCATATAGGAAAAGATGGGCATCAGGGGGGGGGGCATCTGGTGGCCCACGAGACAGGGGGGCGCGCCCAGAGAGGGGGGGCACGCCCCACCCTCGTGTATAGGTGGTGGCCCCTCTAGTGATTCTGTTTCGCCAGATATTTTTTATATTTTCTGAAATGGTGTCTCGTGGAGTTTCAGAGCTTTTTGAGTTGTGCAGAATAGGTTTCCAGAGTTTGCTACTTTTCCATCCCACTATTCCAGCCGCCGGCATTCTCCATCTTCATGTAAACCTTGTAAAATAAGAGAGAAAAGGCATAAGTATTGTGACATAACGTGTAATAACATCCCATAGTGCAATAAATATCAACATAAAAGCATGATGCAAAATGGACGTATCACTATCCTAATTACCGATTCCAGCAAAAGACTGATGATGCATCTCCCCATCATGCAGCTACCATCGCTGATATGTAGCAAAAAACATGGGGTTCCAGCAAAAAACGGTGGTAGCAATACATTGCGAAACGAAATGGACGCCGTCCGCAACAAAAAATCACAAACTTCGGTGGTAGCAAAAAATCAAACTCGTTCTAGCAAAACAAGACGCCAGTGGTAGCAAATCTTGCAAATTTCGGTGCTGGTTCCAGCAAATTCAAATGCCGGTGGTAGCAAAAACAAGTATGCGTTCCAGCAAAGAAAAACCATGGTTGTAGCAAAAAAAAATGCAAAATTGGGCATTGGTTCCATCCAATCAAAATGCCAGTGGCAGCACAAAACAATGTTGGTTCTAGCATCTGGTCGCCACGGTGGTAGCATTGCCGGTCGTGGTTCACCCACCCCGTCGCCCCTCCCGTTTGCAGCTCCTGCGTAGCCGAATGCAGCTTTTCCGGCTATGCGGCATCCAGCTACGGGGATGCAGGGGCAGGGGCATCGGGGAGCAGGAAGGGGAAATGCCAATGAGCTATACAAGATAAAAAGGAGAAAATCTCGTGTGAGAGGGATGAAAAGAGGAGCAGATTGAAGGAAATATGTCCTAGAGGTAATAATAAAGTTGTTATTTATATTTCCTTGTATATCATGATAAATGTCTTTTATTCATGCTAGAATTGTATTAACCGGAAACTTGATACATGTGTGAATACATAGACAAAATAGAGTGTCCCTAGTGTGCCTCTACTAGACTAGCTCGTTAATCAAAGATGGTTATGTTTCCTGACCATAGACATGTATTGTCATTTGATCAATGGGATCACATCATTATGAGAATGATGTGATGGACAAAGACCCATCTGTTAGCTTAGCACTATGATCATTAGTTTTATTGCGATTGCTTTCTTCATGACTTATACATGTTCCTCTCACTATGAGATTATGCAACTCCCGAATATCGGAGGAACACCTTGTGTGCTATCAAATGCCACAAGGTAACTGGGTGATTATAAAGATGCTCTATAGGTGTCTCCGAAGGTCTTTGTGGTGTTGGCATAGATCGAGAATAGGATTTGTCACTCCGAGTGCCGGAGAGGTATCTCTGGGCCCTCTCGGTAATACACATCGTAATAAGCCTTGCAAGCAAACGACTAATGAGTTAGTCACGAGATGATGTATTACGGAATGAGTAAAGAGACTTGTCGGTAACGAGATTGAACTAGGTATGATGATACCAACGATCAAATCTCGGGCAAGTAACATACCGATGAGAAAGGGAACAACGTATGTTGTTATACGGTTTGACCGATAAAGATCTTCGTAGAATATGTAGGAACCAATATGAGCATCTAGGTTCCGCTATTGGTTATTGACCGGAGATGAGTCTCAGTCATGTCTACATAGTTCTCCAACCCGTAGGGTCCGCACGCTTAACGCTCGACGACGATCGGTATTATGAGTTTATGTGTTTTGATGTATCGAAGGTTGTTCGTAGTCCCGGATGAGATCACATACATGGCGAGGAGTGTCAAAATGGTCGAGACATAAAGATTGAGATATAGGACAGCTATATTCGGACATCGGAAGTGTTCCGGAGAAGTTTTGGATAAAACCGGAGTGCTGGAGGGTTATTGGATCCCCCGAGGGAACTAATGGGCCACATGGGTCTTAGTGGAGAGAGATGATACGTCCATTTTGCATCATGCTTTTATGTTACACATTATGTCACAATACTTATGCCTTTTCTCTCTTATTTTATAAGGTTTACACGAAGAGGGAGACTGCCGGTAGCTGGAATTCTGGGTTGGAAAAGGAGCAAACATTGGAAACCTATTCTGCACAACTCAAAAAGCCCTGAAACTCCGTTTCGGAAAATATAAAAAATATATGGCGAAAGAGATACGAGAGGGGGGCCACCCACCGTCCACGAGGGTGGGGGCGCGCCCCCACCCCCTGGGCGCGCCCCCTGCCTCGTGGGCCACCTGGTGACCCCCCGATGCCCATCTTCACCTATATGAGGTGTTTTGACCTAGAAAAAATCATAATGAGGCTTTCGGGACAAAGCGCCGCCGTCTCGAGGCGGAACCTTGGCGGAACTAATCTAGGGCTCCGACGGAGCTGTTCTGACGGGGATACTTCCCTTCGGGAGGGGGAAATCATCACCGCCGTCATCACCATCAACTCTCCCATCTTGGGGAGGATTGTCTTCATCAACATCTTCACCAACACTATCTCCTCTCAAAACCTAGTTCATCTCTTGTATCCAATCTTTGTACCAAAATCTCAGATTGGTACGTGTAGGTTGCTAGTAGTGTTGATTACTCCTTGTAGTTGATGCTAGTTGGTTTACTTGGTGGAAGATCATATGTTCAGATCCGTTATGCATATTAATACCCCTCTGATTATGAACATGAATATGTCTTGTGAGTAGTTACATTTGTAATGTTACTATATACAAAGCTTGACTTGTTGCGAAAGGTTTTCTACAAGTTCAAGGAGTTGACTACGATGAGACTTTCTCACCCGTAGCGATGCTTAAGTCTGTCCGAATCATGTTAGCAATTGCCGCATTTTATGGTTATGAAATCTGGCAAATGGATGTCAAAACTGCATTCCTTAATGGATATCTCAAAGAAGAGTTGTATATGATGCAACCGGAAGGTTTTGTCGATCCTAAAGGTGCTAACAAAGTGCGCAAGCTCCAGCGATCCATCTATGGACTGGTGTAAGCATCTCGGAGTTGGAATATACGCTTTGATGAGGTGAGCAAAACATATGGTTTTATACAGACTTTTGGAGAAGCCTGTATTTACAAGAAAGTGAGTGGGAGCTTTGTAGCATTTCTTATATTATATATGGATGACATATTGTTGATTGGAAATGATGTAGAATTTTTGGATGGCATAAAAGGATACTTGAATAAGAATTTTTCAATGAAAGACCTCGGTGAAGCTGCTTATATATTGGGCATCTAGATCTATAGAGATAGATCAAGACGCTTAATTGAACTTTCGCAAAGCACATACACTGATAAAGTTTTGAAGAAGTTCAAAATGGATCAGTCAAAGAAAGGGTTCTTGCCTGTGTTACAAGGTGTGAAGTTGAGTAAGACTCAATGCCCGACCACTTCATAAGATAGAGAGAAAATGAAAGTCATTCCCTATGCTTCAGCCATAGGATCTATCATGTATGCAATGTTGTGTACCAGACCTGATGTGTGTGTGTTGCTATAAATTTAGCAGGAAGGTACCAAAGTAATCCAGGAGTGGATCACCGGACAGCGGCCAAGAACATCCTGAAGTACCTGAAAAGGACAAAGGATGTGTTTCTCGTTTATGTAGGTGACAAAGAGCTCATCGTACACGGTTACGTCGATTCAAGCTTTGACACTAATCCGGATGACTCTAAGTCACAAACCGGTTATGTATTTTTGTTGAACGGTGGAGCTGTCAGTTGGTGCAGTTCAAAGCAGAGCGTCGTGGCGGGATCTACGTGTGATGCGGAGTACATAGCTGCTTCAGAAGCAGCAAATGAAAGAGTCTGGATGAAGGAGTTCATATCCGATCTTGGTGAAATACCTAGTGCATAGGGTCCAATGAAAATCTTTTATGACAACACTGGGGCAATAGCCTTAGCAAAGGAATCCAGATTTCATAAGAGAACCAAGCACATCAAGAGACGCTTCAACTCCATTCGCGATCAAGTCAAGGAGGGAGACATAGAAATTTGCAAGATACATACAGATCTGAATGTTGCAGACCCATTGACTAAGCCTCTTCCACGAGAAAAACATGACCAGCACCAAGACTCCTTGGGTGTTAGAATCGTTACTATGTAATCTAGATTATTGACTCTAGTGCAAGTGGGAGACTGAAGAAAATATGCCCTAGAGGCAATAATAAAGTTGTTATTTATATTTCCTTGTATATCATGATAAATATCTTTTATTGATGCTAGAATTGTATTAACCGGAAGCTTGGTACATGTGTGAATACATAGACTAAACAGAGTGTCCCTAGTGTGCCTCTACTAGACTAGCTCGTTAATCAAAGATGGTTATGTTTCCTGACCATAGATATGTGTTGTAATTTGATCAATGGGATCACATATTTATGAGAATGATGTAATGGACAAGACCCATCCGTTAGCTTAGCACTATGATCGTTTTGTTTTACTGCTATTACTTTCTTCATGACTTATACACGTTCCTCTAACTATGAGATTATGTAACTCCCGAATACCGGAGGAACACCTTGTGTTCTATCAAACGTCACAATGTAACTGGGTGATTATAAAGATGCTCTACAGGTGTCTCCGAGGGTGTTTGTGGTGTTGGCATAGATCGAGAATAGGATTTGTCACTCCGAGTGTCGGAGAGGTATCTCTGGGCCCTCTCGGTAATACACATCGTAATAAGCCTTGCAAGCAAACGACTAATGAGTTAGTCACGAGATGATGTATTACGGAATGAGTAAAGAGACTTGTCGGTAACGAGATTGAACTAGGTATGATGATACATACGATCAAATCTCGGGCAAGTAACATACCATGACAAAGGGAACAACGTATGTTGTTAAACGGTTTGACCGATAAAGATCTTCGTAGAATATGTAGGAACCAATATGGGCATCAGGTTCCGCTATTAGTTATTGACCGGAGATGAGTCTCGGTCATGTCTACATAGTTCTCGAACCCGTAGGGTCCGCACGATTAACGTTCAATGACGATTGGTATTATGAGTTAATGTGTTTTGATGTACCGAAGGTTGTTTGGAGTCCCTGATGAGATCACGGACATGACGAGGAGTCTCGAAATGGTCGAGGCATAAAGATTGATATATAGGATGACTATATTCGGACATCGGAAGTGTTCCGGAGAAGTTTCGGATAAAACTGGAGTGCGGGAGGGTTATCGGAACCCCCGGGGGAACTAATTGGCCACATGGGCCTTAGTGGAGAGAGAGAGAGGGGCGGCTAGGGCACGCCGCACGCCCCCTCCCCCTTGGGTCTGAATTGGACTAGGAAGGGTCCTTCTCCCTCTCCCTCTCCTTCCTTCCCCCTCTCTCCCACTTGGTGGACTCCTACTAGGAATAGGATTCCTATTCCTAGTAGGACTCCCCCTCATGGGGCGCGCCTATAGGGCCGACCGGCCTCTTCCCTTGCTCCTTTATATACGGGGGCAGGTGGCACCCTAGAACACACAAGTTGACAACTGTTTTAGCCGTGTGCGGTGTCCCCCTCCACTGTTATACACCTCGGTCATATTTGTCGCGTGCTTAGGCGAAGCCCTGCGTCGGTAACTTCATCAACACTGTCACCACGCCGTCGTGCTGACGAAACTCTCCCTCGGCCTCAACTGGATCAAGAGTTCGAGGTATGCCACCGAGCTGAACGTGTGCAGATCGCGGAGGTGCCGTGCGTTCGGTGCTTGATCAGTTGGATCGCAAAGACGTTCGGCTACATCAACCGCGTTACTAAATGCTTTCGCTTTTGGTCTACGAGGGTACGTGGACACACTCTCCCCGCTCGTTGTTATGCTTCTCCTAGATAGATTTTGCGTGATCGTAGGAATTTTATTGAAATACTACGTTCCCCAACACAGATGGGGGTCCGCCGGTGGCAGGCAGCCTCGCCGGAGAAGCCACGGCACTCACTGGAGCCAGGGCGCAGAGAGAGACACAGAGGCTGGGAGATGGGGATGGGGGCAAGAGGATAAGATGTGTATAGGATATGATGGGTGTGGACCATGTGGAGCACAGGATTGAAAAAAAAGTCAGCTTGTAGGTGCTTGTGCTGCGTGGCGTGTGTGTACCCGAGCGACTGCCCGAGCCTTCGGCCGGTCAGCCGGTGGCAAACGTTTCCCATTACAAAAAGGTTCCAATAGTCCAAAAATGTAAATTTTAAAAAAATGTTCAAGACAGCATAGCATGTTGGTGATTTTAGAACAAATGTTCACATATTTAAAAATTGTTAGTTTCAACAAAATGTTCTTGAATTCGAAAAATGTTCACGAATTTGTAAAAACTGTTCGTGTAAATGTTTGGGAAAATACAAAAAAATGTTAATTGAAAAATATTTGAAAATAAAAAAAACTCATAAATTCATAAAATCTGCTGATTTTAAAAAATGTCCAAAATTTCTAAAAAATATCTTGAATATGTAGAAAAATGTTCACAAATTTGAAACAAGTTCATGATTTGCAAAACAAATCCTAATTACTTTTTTTCGACAAATTCAGAAAAAGTTCACAAATTCAAAAACGAAATTGGAAAAAGGGACACATTTTTATAAAATAAATAGAAAAAAGAAGAACTAAAAATAAAAGCAGGAAAAAAGGAAAACAAATTCCAAACACCAAAACATGTTCGTGATTTTAAAACAAATGTTCACATATTTAAAAATTGTTAGTTTCAACAAAATGTTCTTGAATTAGAAAAATGTTCACGAATTTGTAAAAACTGTTCGTGTATTCAGAAAATGTTCCTGATTTCAATTTTTGAGAAAATACAAAAAATGTTAAATTTCATAAATTAAAAGAAATCATAAATTTATAAAATCTGCTGATATAAAAAAATGTCCAAATTTTTTAAAAAATATCTTGAATATGTAGGAAAATGTTCACAAATTTGAGACAATTTCATGATTTGCAAAAAAAATCCTAATTTAATTTTGTTTCAACAAATTCATAAAAAGTTCACAAATTCAGAAACTAAACTGGAAAAAGGGACAAAGTTTTATAAAAAAAATACAAAAAAAATAAGAACTAAAAAAAGGAGGAAAAAGGAAAACAAATTCCAAACACCGAAAATATGCTAGTAGGGCTGGCCCAATCGGTAGGCAGGAGGACGACAAATCCTAAACGGCGCCTTATGCGCCTGTTTCTTCAGATTTCCCAAATGGGCGGCGCACACCCCAAACTGCTGCGCTGGGCCGGCCCGTTTTCCCTGTTTTAATGTTCGACTGAAGCCAAAAAGGAGTGTGCGGCCGGGGTTTGAACTCAAGAGCGGAGTTACTATACGCGAGAGCAAATAGTTAACGAGCGCTTCTTCGGGAGCCTCGCAGTGATCAGCGCCACTTAGCGCGTTCTCGGCCGTTCGCAACGTGTCGTGCTCTGGTGTAACATCCCAAATTTTTAATTTGGAATATTATACATTAGATCATCATGCATATCATATTTTCTTGCTTTTGGTGATCCAAGAAAATCCTAAGCAACTCAAGGACCCTCGGAGAGAGTTGGGGATTTCAATATTTTCATATTTGAGGTTTCTCAAATTTGGAAAATAGGATCATTTGATTTTATTTATTTTATTTATTTTATCTTCAAGTATTTTTATCATAAAAATATGAGAGAGGGAGTAAAATGACTCTCCCAAAAATAAAGAAATACGGAAGATTTAATAAAAAGATCAAATAAGTTTTATTTGGAGTTTTATTTGAATTAGGAAAAATTGCACATTTTCAAAAAAATTGCATTTTAGGATCAGGAAGTTGATTCTACAGGAGGCCCATGACTCACCATACTCGATTCACCCAGGAAATACTAAGATGTATTTGGATTTGAAGGATATTTTCTGGTGGACTGGTATGAAGAAGGATATTGCGGAGTATGTAGCAGTTTGTGATGTATGTCAGAGAGTGAAGGCAGAACATCAGAAGCCAGCAGGAATATTACAACCATTGCCAATACCTGAATGGAAGTGGGATAGACTAGGTATGGATTTCATTACGGGATTACCCAGAACTCGTTCTGGCTATGACTCGATTTGGGTAGTAGTCGATCGTTTGACAAAAGTAGCTCATTTCATCCCCGTAAAGACTACTTATACCAGTGCAAAGTTGGCAAAGATATACATGACCAGGATCGTATGTCTGCATGGAGTTCCGAGGAGCATCGTATCAGACAGAGGAACTCAGCTTACCTCAAAGTTCTGGAATCAGTTACACGAAACTTTGGGTACCAGGCTAGAGTTTAGCACGGCTTTTCACCCGCAGACAGATGGACAGACTGAAAGAGTCAATCAGATTTTGGAAGATATGCTGAGAGCCTGTGCACTAGATTATGGATCTAGTTGGGACGACAATTTGCCGTATGACGAATTTTCTTACAACAACAGTTATCAATCCAGTTTGAAGATGGCCCCTTTCGAAGCGTTATACGGAAGGAGATGTAGGACTCCGTTGTCGTGGGACGAAGTTGGAGACCGCAAGTTGTTCGGGCCAGATTTGATCAAGGATTTGGAATAGAAGGTGAAGTTGATTCGCGATAGGCTCAAGATAGCTCAGTCCAGGCAGAAGAGCTACACGGATTCAAAACGCAAGGAGACCGTTTACGAAGTCGGAGACAGAGTTTACCTTCGAGTATCTCCACTTCGAGGAGTTACGCGTTTTGGAGTTAAGGGAAAACTAGCGCCCCGTTTTGTAGGACCATATAAGATTATGGAACGTATGGGAGAAGTAGCCTACAAGTTGGAACTGCCCGAAGGATTGTCAGGAGTTCACGACGTATTCCACGTTTCCCAGTTGAAGAAATGCCACGCAGAGATGGCCGAGATACCGCTGAGGGATACTGTGCCATTGGAAGCTATTCAGTTGGACAGCGACTTGACCTATGAAGAGAAACCAGTCAAGATTCTTGAGTATGCCAGTCGAGTCACCCGCGGCAAGGTTATCAAGTTTTGCAAAGTTCAGTGGGGTCACCACACCGAGGATGAAGCCACCTGGGAGCGAGAGGAAGACCTGCAGAAGGACCACCCTCACCTATTTTCTAGCCAACCCGAATCTCGAGGGCGAGATTCATCTTAAGGGGGGTAGGTTTGTAACATCCCAAATTTTCAATTTGGAATGTTATACATTAGATCATCATGCATATCATATATTTTTGCTTTTGGTGATCCAAGAAAATCCTAAGCAATTCAAGGACCCTCGGAGAGAGTTGGGGATTTCAATATTTCATATTTGAGGTTTCTCAAATTTTGAAAATAGGATCATTTGATTTTATTTATTTTATCTTCAAGTATTTCTATCATAAAAATATGAGAGAGGGAGTAAAACGACTCTCCCAAAATTAAAGAAATACTGAAGATTTAATAAAAATATCAAATAAGTTTTATTTGAAATTTTATTTGAATTAGGAAAAATTGCACGTTTTCAAAAAAATTGCATTTTAGTGCCAAGAAAATGTTCATCTTGTTCTAAATATTCCATTTAGACGGTGAAAATTTGTTTTGGCAATTTTAGATTTTTATTTCTTTTTCTAGAGTTTTCTTTCTTCGTAGCGCCAGCGTAATTAGAAAAAAAAAGAGGACCCGACCCGACTGGGCCGAAGCCCAGCCGAGCCAGGCCCAGCGCCCCGCCGCACCGCCTTCCCCGCCAGCGTCGCTCGCCGTGGCCGAGCCGGACTCGCCGCCGACTATGCTTGCCCCCTCCCCCAAGCCTCCAAGCCCCCCCACTATATATACTGCCCCCCTGCCCCTTGTCGCACCCCGCCGCCGCAAGCTCCGCCGCTGCCGCAAGCTCCGCCGCCGCCGCAAGCCACTGCCGCCGCCGCAAGCCACCGCCGCCGCCGCAAGCACGCCGCCGCCGCCGCTGCTGCCCACCACCATCACCACAGCCCCGCCGCCCCGCCGTCGCCAACGCCGCCGCCGCCCGCCGGCCGTTCGACGAGGTAGTCGCCCGCCGGCCGGTTTTCGGAAGAAAATCGTCGGTTTTTCTTTAGATCGGTTTTCTGTTTTTATTCGGTTTAGTTAATTAGTAAACGTTGACCCGTTCGTTCGTTCTAACGAACGAGTTCGTTGTTTAGTCTCAGCTGACGAACGTCCGTTCGCTAAGCTGTTTTAGTTTTCTTTTTCGTAGTTTATTTTCTGATCGCGATCTCTGATCAGATCTTCGTTTTAGTTTATCTTTTCGCTTGTTTATCGGAATCAGATGATTCAAGCGCCTGGAGTTTCATCTCGAAATTCTCTTTCCATTTAACATAGTCACTCAAGCGTTTGCCTCTGCTAGATTTGGACTTAGGTCCAGATTGGTTCGGTAGTTGGTTCTCTTTAGCTGTTTGTCTTTCGTTGATTTTCTTTTGCCGTTTCTTTTGCAAATCGGAGTTCTTAAGTTGAACTTTTTGGTTAGACCTCTTATTTGAGTTTTACCCGTGCATTAGTTAAGTACTTATTGTGTGCTTGTTTGTTTGCGATAGAGTACCCGGAGTGCGCCGCTTGCTACTTTGAATCTCTGGGTTTTGCGGATCATCAGCAAGGCAAGTAACACTTTGATCATACTTTCCAAATACCCAGTTTTCATTGCATTAGTCAAACCCTCACACATTGCATGAGTAGGAACTATTAACTTGTGGGACTGGGAAGTAGATTGAGGTAGTACCTATTACCTGCATTTCATTCAAACATTTGGGAGTTACTTCTACGTTTGCTGTTAGGCCATGATATGCTCGTAGACATGGATTGGGTGAGTGTATCCATCACATATGTGAGTTTGTTAATTAATGGCTCAAATTAAGGTGGCAACTTTAACACACATCTGGGTGGATTGAGGCACCTGTGTATTCCAGCGATTGCCTATTTTTCTTTTGGACCGCCACCCAGGCTCAAAGGGATCATGAGATTATTCATACTAGAAACATCCGTGTGCAGCCACAAGCCAATATGGGCTCTGGCATAGTTGAATAAGTTGTGGGAAACCTTTCCATGATGGGCTAGCAGATGTAGAGGGATTGTAGGTGTACCGGCCTATCTATCTGGTTAAGGAGACCTCTTCGGAAAGACTGTGTCTCGGTCATCCGTTTCTCAAACACCATGCAGTGCGAGAAACCAAACGGAGGCGATCGAGTCTTGTGGGGAAAAGTGCACAAACCTCTGCAGAGTGTACAAACTGATCATGAATAGCCGTGTCCCCGGTTATGGACGTCTTGAGTATCTAGTACTTGGATTATCATGTGAATCTCATCATGTTACTTTAATTAATATTATTGGGTTTAATGATGATTTTTAATTGGGGTTGAGAGGATGTCTATCTTCTCAAC
Source organism: Secale cereale (assembly GCA_902687465.1). Taxonomy (NCBI): domain Eukaryota; kingdom Viridiplantae; phylum Streptophyta; class Magnoliopsida; order Poales; family Poaceae; genus Secale; species Secale cereale. The sequence goes on along the minus strand of LR738715.1, from coordinate 161,162,766 downwards.
GATGTTTCAACTACCATGATAGTTAATTAAAATATATTCATTTGCAGTAGGAAAAAATTGGCTTTACGCAAAAACTGTAACCATAGAGCTTTCCACCAGCCATATTGCATATAGTATAGCTTTACTTTTGTTGCTCTCTTTGTGCTACTTTGCCAGCATATTCCATGTGCTGACCCGTTTTCGGGCTGCAACGTTTATGCTGCAGACTTTTCAGACGACGAGTAAGGTGCCTTATAGGTCGTGGTTCTATACTCAGTGATGACGTTGGAGTTGATGGACTCACTTATCTTCCAAGCCTTCCGCTGTTATCGTGTTAGATGGCCTTACGCCATTTTTATTGTAATAAATTCTTCGTTGGAACTATCGATGTAATAAGTGTGTGATTGCTACTCTGTTATAAATCCTTCAAGTACTGTGCGTGTCAGCATTACTGATCCAGGGATGACACTGATGCACACAGATCAGACTGTTTGAGGCCTGGTCGCTACAAGATGATCGCTACATCTGGGTGCTTCCTCCGGATTTTTTTTTCCGCACGGATTTTTCCTTTTTTTAAACGGTTTTTTTCCGGGTTTTTCCGATGTTTTGGTTTTCCATCGGTCTTCCTTAACTTTTCGATCAAAAAAATTCAAAAATTTGTTTTGTGCGAAAAAACTCGTTTGTTTTTCGCGAGAGCACGGTTTTGCTTCCGCGAGAGGCACGGTTGTGCTTTCACGAGAGTGATGACCGTGCCTAAAGGAAAAAACATGTTTTCTATTTTATCTTTCTTTCGCGAGAGTCACGGCCATGCCTCTCGGAAAGGAAAAACGCGTTCTATATTTTTTTCGCGAGAGTCACGGTTTTGCTTCCGCGAGAGGCACGGTTGTGCTTTCGCAAGAGTCACGACCGTGCCTCTCGAAAATGAAAAAAATCATGTTTTTTGTTTTTTCGCGAGAGTCACGGTTTTGCTTCCGTGGGAGGCACGGTTGGGCTTTCGTGAGAGTCACGGCCGTGCCTCTTCAGAAACGAAAAAAAACGTGTTTTTTTTCTTTTTTTCTCTTCCGTGAGAGTCAGGTTTTGCTTCCACCAGAGGCACTGTTGTGATTTTGCGAGAGGCACAGGCGTGCCTCTTTCGGAAAGGGAAAAACCAGTGCGCCCGGTTTGGTTTTTTCGTCCGTTTTTTTTTGTGAAAAAATGTTTGTCGAAAGCTATCAACATGGGATCTAGTTTTGAAGATCTCGACACGAGGATTCAACGATGAAAATGGTTCAAAATTTGGACGCACGGTTTAAGAAATAAAACGTTTTGAATAAACGAATCTACGAAAAAAGGGAAAACGCCCAGGCTGCGACAGGTGGCGCACATACATCGCGCCACTTGTCGCAACCCGCGGGTTGGGGTGATCTTTACAACGAGTGCTCTTTAATTAGTGATTTCTTCTATACGCCGCTTTCTGCGTCAAGTAGATGAGAGTTCGCCTAGGGGAGTTCGTTCGCGGGCTTTCTGGGCCGCGATGCTTCTTTCCCGCGCGTTTCTTTCGTTCTAGCGCGCGCCCGACTGGTTCTTTGTTTCTTTCTTTGTAGCGCGTGCCCGACTGGGCTTGAAAACTGTTTCTACTGTTTCTTCCAGGTCTGTGTCTGGTTCTCGTTCTGCTGTTTGTGTTGAGATTGAAAATAGGAAAAAGGAGGAACAAAACATTGAACCATGTAGAAAAAAATGGAGAGAAAAAATGTTTCAGAAAGAGTATATAAATCTTAGTGATTTTTCTTTCACTGTTGTGACGCTCGCTAGTGATTTTTCTTCTTCTAAAAAATATATCTACACGAGTAGGAACAGACACATAAAGCTGGTTCTTGCTGCTGTTTCATTGCTATACAAGAAACACAAAGCTGGTTCTTGATTAAAAAAAAAGTCAAGGCAGTCAAAATTGTTCATCAATTCTAAAGTTGTTATTCAAACTGACAAATTATTCTAGGATTCCCAAAATTTCATGACATTCAAAGCACGTGCTTGAATTCAAAAAATGTTCTTGGAATTTATTTTTTTCACAGATTTGGAAACATTTGAGCCATTGAAGAAATTAATTTTGGGATGAAAATATGTGCAGGTCAATCAATAATTGTTCTTTGAAATAAGAAAATCCTCTTGGATTAAAAAAAATAAAAATCAACACATTTGATAATTGTTCTTGGATTCAATAAATGTCAAAGCATGAAAAACGTTCTTTGAATTAAATTTTTTTCATGGATTAAAAAAATGTTCCATACATTCAAAAAAGTGTTCTTGGACCGAAAAATGTTCAGGTGAGTCAAAAAAATCTTCTTGGATTAAAAAAAAGTTCAAGAAATTAAAATTTTGTTCCGGGATAAAATATGTTCAAGGCATTCAAAAAAAATAATCCCAGAATTTCAAAATTGTTCTTGGGTTCAAAATATTGTTCAAAGCATCAAAACATTGTTCTCTGAAATTGAAAATTTGATCTTCGATTCAAAAAAATGTTCAAGAAATTCAAAATTTGTTCCTGGATCAAAAAATGTTCAATGCATTCAAAAATTGTGACTGGAATTTCAAAATTCTTCTTGGATTCAAAAAAAGTTCAAAGCATGTAAAAATTATTATTGGATTCAAAAAATTTGACAACATTCAAAATTGTTCTTGGATTCAAAAATATGTTCAACGCATTCAAAAATTGTTCTTGCAGTCAAAATATTTTATGGATTGAATAAATGTTCAATGCATTCGAGAAGTTGTTCTTGGATTAAAAATGTTCTTTGAAATTGAGTTGTTCTATGATTCAAATAATGTTCTTCAAATTAAAATTTTGTTCTTGCAATTCAAGTTTTTTTTATAGATTCTAAAAAAATACTATGTTATTCTAAAAATGTTTTGAGCATTGAAAAGTTGTTCTTGGAATTCAGATTGTGTGCTAAGATCCATATTATCTTCTTGGAATTGAAGGTGGATGTACAAGGTCCCAACATAGATGACAAGGCATGATACAGATTGCTATGCATGTATAAATTCATTTGGAAAAAATAATTTGAATAAAATTACATCAGTTAATTTTCAATCTATTCATGCTTAATTCATTTAGGACGAAAATATTATTAGATGCTATATAAACATTCAATTCATGTTCAGATAGATAGTTATCTAACATTGTACCCAAATAGAGCAAAAAAAGAAAGTTCATAACAGAATCTCTATTTCTGACGCGATATTGTAGTGTGAGGTACATAGGAAAATAGCAAGAAAAACAAAAACAAATTCTTTTAGAACACTTGCACACTGGGAACACTTCTGTTTGTCATAGGAAGTAAACAACAACATGCTTTCCGAGGTATATGTTGATCAGATAAAATGGAAATACACATCAACGTAGCATATACTCCCTCCGTCCCATAATATAAGAACGTTTTTGATACTACACTAGTGTCAAAAACGTTCTTATATTATGGGACAGAGGAAGTATTTGTGACTACTCCTTTCCTTTCTAGAAACATCTAAAGGCGCTCTTTCTCTTCTTGGTTGAAGCATCATCGAGTGCCACAAAGTCTATGTTGTTCAGGTCGAATTTTACCATTTTGTAAGCAACAATCTGCCAAATTGAGGAATGAATCCCTAGAACATTAGAAAAGAAAAATATACACAAACTAGCTACTGTAGATCAACAAACAACAAGCTAGTGTTTTTTCAGGAAGCAAGTGGCTACTATTTAATTGACCTCGCAAAACTTGCAGACTAGAGAAGTGGATGTTAATTAAGCTGCCATACATACATGAGGTGCTTCAAGTTAAATTAACTGAACAGACAGGTTAGAGTAGCAACTAGTACATCCATAGCAGAGAAACAGAGCTCTCGAGAGCGATATATAGAGTGGTCGTCTCCGGGAAAGAAAATGTGTGGGTCAAGAGCATTGCTAACAGTAGTACAATATAAAAAGAAAATAGTTGAAAAGAAACAACATTGTTGACAATAAGTCAGGAAAACTTACAACATCATAGTCCTTCATGATTTTTCCATCCCATAAATCCATGTAAAGGAATCAATACAGATCACACCTGTGGTTGTGCATGTCAAATAAAAAAGTAAAATGGGTCGTTTGAAAATGCCACCTAAAGATATTAGGAAAACATTTACAATAAGAATATGTGAGTGGTTAACTCAGGTGCTTTCCTGCAATGGGTAGTTCTCAAGGGAAGTACAGACAAAATCTTCAACATTTTCGAAATTCAATTCAAAAGACTTGAAAACGTGTTGAGGTTGGTAATCTATATAAAAAAGAAATTTGAGTTTGCGCAACAACACTACCATGTTGATATCAAATACACATCATATTATTTGGACAACCTTTTAATAGGTAGGAAGAAGAGCAATGATAGCCCCGCAACGGGGGTACCCAGACTTGCCTACTTGCGGTGATACGTCTCCAACGTATCTATAATTTTTGATTGTTCCATACTATTATATTATCTGTTTTGGATGTTTAATGGGCTTCATTATACACTTTTATATTATTTTTGTGACTAAACTACTAACCCAATGCCCAGTGAAAATTACAGTTTTTTTGCCTATTTCAGTGTTTCGCAGAAAATGAATATCAAACGGAGTCCAAACGTAATGAAACCTTCGAGAGAGTCATTTTTGGAACAATATCAACACAGAAGACTTGGAGTACACGCTAGGAAGCGAACGAGGCGGCCACGAGGGCAGGGGGCGCGCCCAGGGGGGTAGGCGTGCCCCCCTCGTGGCTCCCCTGACGTGCCTCTTCCTCCTATATATACGTACGTACCCTGGAAACATCGAGGAGCACCACAAAACCCTAATTCCACCGCCGCAACCTTCAGTACTCGTGAGATCCCATCTTGGGGCCTGTTTCGGAGCTCCACCAGAGGGGGAATCGACCACGGAGTGCTTCTACATCAACACCATAGCCTCTTCGATGAGTTGTGAGTAGTTTACCATAGACCTTCGGGTCCATAGTTATTATCTAGATTGCTTCTTCTCTCTCTTTGGATCTCAATACAAAGTTCTCCTCAATCTTCTTGGAGATCTATTCGATGTAATTCTTTTTGCGGTGTGTTTGTCGAGATCCGATGAATTGTGGGTTTATGATAAAGATCATCTATGAACAATATTGGATTCTTTTCTGAAATCTTTTATGCATGATTTAAATATCCTTGCAAGTCTCTTCGAATTATCGATTTGGTTTGGCCTACTAGATTGGTAGTTCTTGCAATGGGAGAAGTGCTTGGCTTTGGGTTCAATCTTGCGGTGTACTTTCTTAGTGACAGCAGGGGCATCAAGGCACGTATTGTATTATTGCCATCGAGGATAAAAGGATGGGGTTTATATCATATTGCATGAGTTTATCCCTCTACATCATGTTATCTTGCTTAAGGTGTTACTTTGTTCTTATGAACTTAATACTCTAGATGCATGCTGGATAGCGGTCGATGTGTGGAGTAATAGTAGTAGATGCAGAATCGTTTCGGTCTACTTGTCATGGATGTGATGCCTATATACAATGATCATGCCTAGATATTCTCATAACTATTCGCTTTTCTATCAATTGCTCGACAGTAATTTGTTCACCCACCATAGAAATATGCTATCATGAGAGAAGCCACTAGTGAAACCAATGGGCCCCGGGTCTATCTTCATCATATTAATCTTCCATCGACTATTTATCTTTACTTTACTTTTGTTTTGCAATCTTTACTTTTAATCTATATATCAAAAATACCAAAAATATTATCTTATCATCTTTATCAGATCTCACTTTTTGCAAGTGACCGAGAAGGGATTGACAACCCCTTTATCGCATTGGTTGCAAGGTTCTTATTTGTTTGTGTAGGTACGAGGGACTCGCGCGTGGTCTCCTACTGGATTGATACCTTGGTTCTCAAAAACTGAGGGAAATACTTACGCTACTGTGCTGCATCACCCTTTCCTCTTCGAGGGAAAACAACGCAAGCTCAAGAAGTAACAAGAAGAATTTCTGGCGCCTGCCGAGGAGATCTACGCAAAAGTCATATACCAAGTACCCATCACAAACTCTGATCCCTCGCATTATATTATTTGCCTCTCGTTTTCCTCTCCCCCGCTTCACCTTCGCCGTTTTATTCGCCCTTTTTATTTGCTCCGTGTGTTTTATCGTTTGCCTTGCCGTCATGGCTAGCCCTCCTATCATTATCAATACTCCAGAGAGTGAAGTTCTTAATTTTTAAAAAAGGGAGTAAGAAAATCTAAAAGATGCTTGGTATAGAATTTGCAATGCTCAAAATAGATCTACTAGGAAGCTTTCCACTTCCGTGCTTCATCGCAATTTTTATGTTGGCATCACTCCTTGGAATAGATATATTCTTTATACCATTACCGGAGGGAATTTCTTGGGTAGCCATACTTTTGATTCTTATAATGCTATGACAGAATTGTTTGGCCCACCACCTCTTCTGGTTAATGGAACTGTCTTAACTTTAGAGCATGTAATGCAATGGCTTGAAATTATTGAAAATAAAGTTGCCACTATAGAGTTGGTTTAGAGTTCGGATAAAAAGATCCATAACCAAATTACCCAATATGGATCTAAGGTAGGAGTTATTCTGAATTTTTTTAAAGAAAAAGAACCCATAGTTAAAGAGAGAATAGATCAAGATTCCACTAGAATTGATAAACTTGAGGATATTATTACTAGTGTAGGGTCTGCTTTTTCTGCTGTGAGAAATACTTCGAACCCCTCTACTACTAAAATGGCCAAGTTTATGTATGTTCCTAAAAATAAGGGTGAATCTTCTAGTAAGAAAACTGCGAATCTCAAATCGAAAAGTGTTCATCCCAACTTTCTCTCTATCATAAGGGAACCTTTTGCTACAAACGAATTTCTTGATTTCTTGCCTAGAAGTTTTATGATTAATAGGAAGGATGAAACTCCTAAGAATTATAAGTATTCAATTGAAGAATTGCCTACCAAAGATGGCAATACCTAGATATATTCTTGTATCATGCCTAGCTAGGGGCGTTAAACGATAGCACTTGTTGGAAGGCAACCCAATTTTATTTTATTTGCTTTTGCTTCTTTTTAGTAATAAATAATTCATCTAGCTTCTGTTTAGATGTGGTTTTATGTTTTAATTAGTGTTTGTGCCAAGTAGAACCTTTGGGAAGACTTGGGTGAAGTTTATGCGATCATGCTGTAAGAAACAGAAACTTTTGCGCTCACGAGAATTGCCGCCATCTTTTACAGGAGAGTGATTTTTAGTTGATTATTTATGCAGATGATTAATAGACAAATTCCCCACGTCCACTGTCACAGCCCTAGACCAGCCCTTGCCTGCCTTGCTTGGTCCTTATGTGCATCATGTTTAAAATCTTGTTAAACTTGAAATGGGGATGTTCAAACCCTAGCACTAAATAAATTCAACTAGGGTCAATTAAAATCTTTTTCAATGAACCCAAAATGCCTTTGGAAAAGTCCATCATTTTTGGATTGATTAAAAACCTCTGCCAAAAATGTTGCACATATTTCTAGGACCATTCTGGATTTTTGAATAACCCATATTGTATTTAAATTGGGGCATTTAAATATTTTTTAATATCTTTAAATGCTCCAACAATTCTGAAAATAGTTGAGGGCCCCTGTAATAATTTATTTAATGCCCACAATTATTTTGAGGATTTATTAAAATGATTTGGGTTATAAACTAAATCAAAACAAAATAACAAAAATAGAAACAGAAAACAAAATAGAAAGAAAACAGAAACAAAAATAAGAGAGAGAGAAGAACTCACCTGACCTTACCTGAGAGGCCTAGCAGCAGTCAGCCCAACACAGCCCAACCGCCAGTCATCCCCTTCCTCTGGACAGAAGGACGCCGGGCGTGTGCCTCGCGCGCGCGACCACGCGCCCCGCCACCTCCTGCTTCCGCCGCTTTCCCGACGCGCCCAGGCGACGCCACGCACCTCTCTGGCTCTCTCCCTCACCCCCCCGTCCTTCTCCTCTCCCCTGGTGCTCTCTCTCTCGCAACCACTGAACGCCATCGCTGCCGCGCTCGCTGCCACCGCGGCCAGTGCCACCGTCTTGCCTCGCCAGCACGTCCACGAGCTTCGCCTCCGTCGCCTACGCCTTCTACACCGAGCCAATCAACGCTGGAAACCCCGAATCGCCCTCCCCAACATCTCCTTCCTCCTCGGCTGCCGGAGATCCCCCTCGCCGCCCCGACTGCTCCGGTTCTTCTTCGGGCTCGCCGTCAGCACCATCATGATCTCCGTGAGCCCCACTTTCCCCTCCCCCTAACCCCGTTGATCTGTTCGACCTCTAGCTAGCACCGCCGCCATGGCCGAGCTCCGTCGCCGCCTGCCTTGTCATGTGCCACCTTGCAGCCTGTGTCCGTCGTTGCTGAGCATGGGAACGAGTTCCTCGTGCTTCAAGGAGGCCGCCCATCCTTTTTCCTAGCTCTCCCGCGCCCCGTACCACCGCCGCCCGCATGTGCCCGAGCACCGCCGCCGCCCACCTGGACGCCGGCGACGCTACAACCCTCCCCTGCAGCTGCCACTTGCACCACCCGATGCGCCTCTCTGCGGGCTTTTGAAAGATCCTAGCCGCGCTTCGAACGGCCGCCTGAATCGGCCGACCGGAGTACCTCCGCCGTCGGCTATGGTCGCCGGCGGCTAACCGCCGACGTAACCGGCCATTAGGGCCTAAGCACCCTACTAACTACCCCCTGGAGTCAATGACAGCTGGGTCCCACCGCCTAACTAACCGGCTAACTAAATTAGATTAAGTCTAAATCTAATTGCTGTGGGCCCACGTGACAGTTTGACTATGCTGATGTGTCCGTTGACCCGACCCCACCTGTCTGTGACCCTAGGCAACACTGGGTCACTGACCAGTGGGACCCACTGGTCAGGTTTGACCCGAACAGCCCCTGTTGACTTGCTGATGTCAGCATGACCTAGTGCTGACGCAATAAGTGTTTTCTGGAATTTTAAATAAATCAGAAATGATTTATTTATTTCAGAAAATATTCAAAACTTCTAAAAATCATATAAAATCAACCGCATCTCAGATGAAAATAATTTATATATGAAAAATGATCAGAATAATTCAAGGAATCTGTTTATGGCATTTTTATGCATGTTTGAACAAGTTAAACCTGCTGATCAGATCAAATCAATTAAATGGAAGTTTGAATTGGAACCTTTGGTTCAAACCAACTTCATTTAACATGGTTGCTAGTTGCATTAGCTCAATCAACAGCATACTGCCATGTCATGATCATGCATCATATTGTCGCATTGCATTGATTGTGTTCTTTCTCTGTTGCCGGTGTTTGTCCCCTCTCAGTAGACGTGGTTCCGACGATGTGTTCGATGACACCGATGAAGAGCTATTAATATCTTCAGAAGTGCCAGGCAAGCAAAACCCCGTTGAGCATTCCGATACAATCCCACTCTCTCGCTCTTGCTCTTTTTATTGCATTAGGACAACAACGCTTTAACTGTTACCTGCTGCGGTAGTTGAACCCCTTTCCACTGCATGACCTGTCATTGCCACAGTAAATAGTTGAAACCCACTAGTATGAGTAGGAGTTGTTTGAGCCATGTTGTGCCTACTCATTCATGCTTTCTGGTTATGCCTGCTATTGCTTAGAGTTGTGTCAGGTCTGATTCATCGGGGATGAATTGGAATGTGGTGAACATGTCCTACTGTTGAGAGCTAAGTGTGTGAGCACGATTTGGTAAAGGTATCGATGAGAGGCCATGTAGGAGTACATGGTGGGTTGTCTCATTGCAGCCGTCCTCAGGAACTGAGTTCTGTGTTGGTTGGTCCATGAAACAGCTACTGCCACACATTGGGATCCTTAATTGACTCTCTCGACTTATTAATCAACATGATCTCTGTCCAGGAGTTGCAACTAGTTTCTGGTGTTTGTAGTTTACTGGAGGTCGTGCGCAGCGCTGACCCTCGGGGTGGGCTGTGACGCGGCATGTACGTGGCACGGTGTACCGATTGCCCGTTTGGTGATGCGGGAACCCTGTACACATCGTTTGGGCCCGTGAGCGACACCCCGGCCGGATCTCCCCACGGATGGAACCCAAATAGGCGATAAACCTGGACGAGAGACTTGTGTGGTTACTCAGGTCGTGGCCGACACCCTCGCTGGGCCTCCGCTTGAAGGTTGCCGAGTACATGTCGTGTAAACGGCGGTAAGTGGTGAGAGCGTGTGTGAAGAAGTAAACCCCTGCAGGGTTAAATATAATCTATTCGAATAGTCGTGTCCGCGGAAATGGACTTCTGGGTTGCCTATTACAGTTCATAGACAAGTGAAAGTGAATACTCTAAAATGCGCAAGATAAGTGTGAGTGCTATGGATGGCCTTCTCGTAGGGAGACGGGAGCGGATCCATAGTGGTGTATTGATTGGTGAATATGTGGACTCGTGTGCGCCACCTCAAAAGAGTTATTTGCAGTCGTAGTTTAGGATAGCCACTGAGTCAAAGCTGGCTTGCTGCAGTCAAACTCCACCACCCCTTTGTTGATACTGATGCATATGTAGCTAGTTCTGATGTAAGTCTTGCTGAGTACCTTTGTACTCACATTTGCTTAATTTATGTTTTGTAGAGAGACTTCAGTCTCGCTAGTGGTTCCGCGTGGACTTCGACGTTTAGCTTGTTACCTCAGCTACGATCTTGTACCCTTGGGAGGTTCTGGTAGATAGTGAGGCTTCTCAGCCTTTTTCAATTGTAGTTGTCTGTACTCAGACATGTTATGCTTCCGTTGCCTGTATGCTCTGTATGTTGGGTCATGTGACCTCTGTTTGTAATAAATGCTATGATGGCTCTTCTGGGCCTTTATCTATATGAGTTGTTGAGTTATGTTGTGATGCCATGTTGTACAGCACATACTTGCATGTTATGCGTACGTGTAATGTGTATTGTTATGTGTGGGATCCGACACCTAGTTGTTTACCCTTGGTAGCCTATCTTACAGGGAAATGTCTCCTAGTGCTTCCACTGAGCCTTGGTAGCTTGCTACTGCTCCGGAACACTTAGGCTGGCCGGCATGTGTCCTTCTTCGTTCCTGTGTCTGTCCCTTACGGGAAATGTCACGCGTTGTTCCTTTAAGTCCTTGTAGCTTGCTACGACTTGGGTTCATACGTTGATGACCGACACGTTCGTTGCTGGGTCATGTATGCCTGTCTCTGTGGTTTAGTGCCACTTTTGGTTTATAACTAGTCATGTCGGCCCGGGTTCTCTGTCATATGGATGCTAGCAACACTATCATATATGTGTGCCAAAATGCGCAAACGGTCCCGGGCCAGGTAAGGTGGCACCCGTGGGGATACCGTGCGTGAGGTCGCAAAGTGATATGATGTGTTACAGGCTAGACCTGTGTGACTTAGGGTCGGGGTCCTGACAGCTTTGGTATCAGAGCCTAACTGCCTATAGGATTAGCAAGCCAAACTGGTCGAAGTCATGTCTAGAAATTCTTTAGTTATATAAGGGAATTGATTGTGGAAGGGAACGTAAGGCTCTTTTTACTCCTTTGCCCTATGACCTTCTGATCTGAGTCACCTTCTTCTTCTACGGGGATTAAGAACTAGGATTCTCATTCTATTTATCAGGATCACGTTATTGTGGATTCAACCCTTAGTTCAGTTTCTACTACTTCTGTTGTTCAACTGTTGGTCTCAGAACCTTGACATTATGATGTTAAGTGGATATGCTACCCTTTCTGCTTGGATCTCAAAAGTATTTTCGAGCATTTGCAGCCGTTATGCTGTCCGAGTCATCCCAGGTCTCTAAACAATATGATGCATTTGCAAATCATTCCTACCTGTTCTTAATGTCCTTTTAGGCCAGATTAACCACACTAGTCAGTGTGTTGAGGTACTCCGTTACCTCGACATATATGTTGGAATTAATATTATGACCCTAGCTGTCTTAGAAGATCACCCAGTAATCCAGCAATGTTTTATATTCCAGTGTGATGATTTTGGCCATTATTCTCGAAAGCATCCCGTGATGCCATTTAGTTGGTAGGCATTCTAATTCTGGGTTCTTGAACCCAAGATTCATTTTACCTACTTCATGTTGGTAGTATTTGCTCGTCCCTTTAGGTTATTAGTAACCTTGTGATAGTCCTCGAGGTCCGTGGTATATCCTACTTCCAAATACCATGAACCACCCTTGGCAGAAGTTCTCCCGAACCAAAAAAATCACAACCCGAGTGCTCTTGAGTAGTACTCCATTCGTATGTGACTCTGCCAATTCTACTTTCTGCATGGGTTATCCGGAAGAAATATGTTGAACTCGTTCGACATGTTAATCTATACATCCACAACTCAGAAGTTATATGTTCCTTGAGTTGTCTCCTTTTTAGTTGTATTTTGACCCTCGTCTATCAGTTGATAGTCAGGAGTAGTTGTGCACTCGTGTTCATCGATGCCTTTTACTCTTGTGGTCTGTCAAGCCATTCTATTCTGGAATGACTAGGAGAACCAAACTCCAGTACCATATTCATATCCAGGATTGGGTCAAAGAAGTTGTACTCCGCAGATGAAGAATGTTAGTTCAGCTTCTAATCTGTTCTATCTTGGAATATTACCATCTTTATGTCCAGAATGTCATGGGAATTGCACAACCTCCTATGAACTCTTGATACAGTGATACTTCTCACCATCATCGTCCATTCCTCGGTCTCCGTGTTATGGTAACCGGAATACTGACAAGTGAGTCGTGATGTGTGAAATCAATACTCCTAGCAACTTCGTTGCTTGGTAGCAAAAAGACAACAATTTCATTCTTAGTGTGTTGGTTACTGAATCACCATTTCTAAGATTGATCGTACTACCTAGTCCATCTTTCTGGTGCACTCCTTGACCAATGAGTTAGGATTACTCAATCCCTTGCTTATTTAATCATATCTTCTTGCCCTGAAAAGCAAGATTGTTTACGGACTTAGCAACATATCGGTGGTTCATGATTTTCTGAATATCTTCTCGGAAGTATTACCAGGTTGTCACCTGACCGCTATGTTGAGTTCGTGATCAAGTTGGTTCCTTATAAACCACCACTTCTCCAAGAATCTGTGTTGGATACCCTGAACTAGTTGGTTAAGCTAAACAACAACTTGGAGAGTTGGAAGATAAGATCTTGCCTGACTTAGTTCCTTCTAAGGGATATCTTTTGTGTGTGTGTGTGTTGAAGAAAGATGATATCTTGATCGGTTGATCCTTGTGATCAATTGTTGGATCTATTGTCTTGTCCAAAACTTTGATTTGAGTATGGGCTATCATCAAATCAAATCAGAACCAACGATGTTCGTAACGTTGTCTTACTCGTGGTTGATTCCTCGAGCATACACCGTTATATCTCTTGGTCTGACCAATGCTATCACCTTGTTCATATAAATTGTGGAATTCCATCTTCATAGTTATCTCGATGACCCGTTGTTGAGCCCATCAACATCGTTTATCTTGACCACGATTCATGCTGAACATTTAAGTTAGTATTGGGAACTTCTCAAGCATGGCCTTTGTGTTCCGTTCATGATGTATATGTTGGATGAGAGGAGAGACTTTCCCTAATTCATGTGTAATTGATGTAAGTTGCCACCGTGAGTTTGAGAAAGTTGTTTTGCTTCCTGTGGAATCATCCCAAGTCAGTCATGCATACGTGCGAAGAATTCTGTGGTTTGGAGACTTGCAACCTTCACTCTATATGTATCCCTAGCACACCAAGCCACTGATTGATTTGTTCAAGGAGAAAAGTTCCATCATAAGAGCTAATCATATGACTTATGTAAGGACTTCGATATCCTAGACGATGGTTCCCAACCAGAACTCGGTAGTGTTTCATTGTAAGACTACTACGTGGTCATGTTTGTCTTGGACAACGTGTTCACATGTATGTAGCAGAACCAACTCATGTTTTGGAGCTTGCTATCGTAGTTCACTCCCCGAGAATCTCGCAACGCCATCTCATCAATTTGTGTTGTAAACTTTCATTTTTCTTTCTAGACTCGATGAGTCTGGAATATCCTGACACCAACCAGAACTGAATCTCAGGCAGATATGATGGTTGGAGCTTTCCCAAGAACTATAATATTGGTCTCTCGATAACCGGTAAAGTGGATGTTGTGGCCAACACACCTAGCCGGAAGACCTATTGTTGTAGTATCTTGATTGAAGAAATTGGCTACTTCCCCATAGGGATTTTGTAGGATTTACTCCCTAATTGTTCCTTATGAACTTTTTATGCTCCCGAAGTCCGACCTTTACTTGATGGCCATGTTGATGCTTTTAAGCATTGACCGTGGTACCTAGTACATCAAGGAGAACATTAGAAGCGGAGTGCTAAATGTCTCTCGGTCGATCATCCAGATTTCGTCCCCTTGGCCTCGCCAAGGTGAAATCCGAGAAAGTGTTATCTTCCTTTGCATCTGCATCATCCATCATTATTCATCATGGTAGTATGTGGTGTTGCCTGGATCCTTGACACGGATATTGGTAAAACCCTGAGGAATATGGGAATGCTCAAGTTCTTGAGAGCACGCACAAGCACTAGGTGTTATCACCGGCACTAACCGGGATTGCTCCCAGTGCTCTTGGTTATGCTATAACCCCTCAAGAGTAGATTTACTCTCTACTGTTGGGATTCTTCCCAGTTACCAGAATCATTCCGAGCATTTGCATTTTGTTCCCAGCTTGCACCGCCAATGTGCCAATTCTCCATAGGTTACCGTTCTCAATCACTGCTGTTCAGGATTATCTTCAGAGTGGACTTGCCATGGGCCCCATCCATCTCTGGTGATAACCAAAATCATCCCTTGTGTTGTCTTCAACAAGGTAGTCCACATCATCCATTTTGGCCGAGAATGTCTTTCTCTCGAACTCCGTCAAACGATCGATTGTGTTGCCTTAGGCTGGTATAGGGAATTTCAATGATCTCTATATCAAAAGTAATTCTTTTTGCCACTTAAGAGAATAACTCTACGAGTCACCTTCTCTAAGGTGCCCCGTCTGGTGACCTCGATCACCCTCTTCTCAGGTGTGGAATTATTGCCACTAGGTGAACCTTCATCGTTGTTTCACTCCATTCCTTTGGACATGTGTTCCGTGTCTCAGCTCAAGAGATGTTTCGACGTCTCAATCCATGAGTTGATCCTGAATTGCTCGATCTTCGAGAAGATCAAATCCTGTAGAATTCACGTTCTTTTGTTGTCGTGTTAGATGAAGCTTTGAATTCAAAGATGCCAAGGTCTACATGATGCTTTGAATCAACAATTTCGAGGAGGAAAACTGGATCGAGAAAATTGTGTTAGTTAGTGTCCCCTCTGATTTCTTACCCTACGCTTGAATCTCGGGACGAGATTCTTGTTTAGTGGGGTGAGTTGTCACAGCCCTAGACCAGCCCTTGCCTGCCTTGCTTGGTCCTTATGTGCATCATGTTTAAAATCTTGTTAAACTTGAAATGGGGATGTTCAAACCCTAGCACTAAATAAATTCAACTAGGGTCAATTAAAATCTTTTTCAACCCAAAATGCCTTTGGAAAAGTCCATCATTTTTGGATTGATTAAAAACCTCTGCAAAAAATGTTGCACATATTTCTAGGACCATTCTGGATTTTTGAATAACCCATATTGTATTTAAATTGGGGCATTTAAATATTTTTTAATATCTTTAAATGCTCCAACAATTCTGAAAATAGTTGAGGGCCCCTGTAATAATTTATTTAATGCCCACAATTATTTTGAGGATTTATTAAAATGATTTGGGTTATAAACTAAATCAAAACAAAATAACAAAAATAGAAACAGAAAACAAAATAGAAAGAAAACAGAAACAGAAATAAGAGAGAGAGAAAAACTCACCTGACCTTACGTGAGAGGCCCAGCAGCAGTCAGCCCAACAGAGCCCAACCGCCAGTCATCCCCTTCCTCTGGACAGAAGGACGCCGGGCGTGTGCCTCGCGCGCGCGACCACGCGCCCCGCCACCTCCTGCTTCCGCCGCTTTCCCGACGCGCCCAGGCGACGCCACGCACCTCTCTGGCTCTCTCCCTCACCCCCCCGTCCTTCTCCTCTCCCCTGGTGCTCTCTCTCTCGCAACCAGCGAACGCCATCGCTGCCGCGCTCGCTGCCACCGCGGTCAGTGCCACCGTCTCGCCACGCCAGCACGTCCACGAGCTTCACCTCCGTCGCCTACGCCTTCTACACCGAGCCAATCAACGCTGGAAGTCCCGAATCGCCCTCCCCAACATCTCCTTCCTCCTCGGCTGCCGGAGATCCCCCTCGCTGCCCCGACTGCTCCGGTTCATCTTCGGGCTCGCCGTCAGCACCATCATGATCGCCGTGAGCCCCACTTTCCCCTCCCCCTAACCCCGTTGATCTGTTCGACCTCTAGCTAGCGCCGCCGCCATGGCCGAGCTCCGCCGCCGCCTGCCTTGTCGTGTGCCACCTTGCAGCCTGTGTCCGTCGTTGCTGAGCATGGGAACGAGTTCCTCGTGCTTCCAGGAGGCCGCCCATCCTTTTTCCTAGCTCGCCCGCGCCCCGTAGCACCGCCGCCCGCATGTGCCCGAGCGCCGCCGCCGCCCACCTAGACGCCGGCGACGCTACAGCCCTCCCCTGCAGCTGCCACTTGCACCACCCGATGCGCCTCTCTGCGGGCTTTCGAAAGATCCTAGCTGCGCTTCGAACGGCCGCCTGAATCGGCCGACCGGAGTACCTTCGTCGTCGGCTATGGTCGCGGTCGGCTAACCGCCGACGTAACCGGCCATTAGGGCCTAAGCACCCTACTAACTACCCCCTGGAGTCAATGACAGCTGGGTCCCACCACCTAACTAACCGGCTAACTAAATTAGATTAAGTCTAAATCTAATTGATGTGGGCCCACGTGACAGTTTGACTATACTGATGTGTCCGTTGACCCGACCCCACCTGTGTGTGACCCTAGGCAACACTAGGTCACTGACCAGTGGGACCCACTGGTCAGGTTTGACCCGAACAGCCCCTGTTGACTTGCTGATGTCAGCATGACCTAGTGCTGACGCAATAAGTGTTTTCTGGAATTTTAAATAAATCAGAAATGATTTATTTATTTCAGAAAATATTCAAAACTTCTAAAAATCATATAAAATCAACCGTAGCTCAGATGAAAATAATTTATATACGAAAAATGATCAGAAAAATTCAAGGAATCTGTTTATGGCATCTTCATGCATGTTTGAACAAGTTAAACCTGCTGATCAGATCAAATCAATTAAATGGCATTTAAATAATCACATATGAAGTTTGAATTTGAACCTTTGGTTCGAACCAACTTCATTTAACATGGTTGCTAGTTGCATTAGCTCAATCAACAGCATACTGCCATGTCATGATCATGCATCATATTGTCGCATTGCATTGATTGTGTTCTTTCTCTGTTGCCGGTGTTTGTCCCCTCTCAGTAGACGTGGTTCCGACGATGTGTTCGATGACACCGATGAAGAGCTATTAATATCTTCAGAAGTGCCAGGCAAGCAAAACCCCATTGAGCATTCTGATACAATCCCACTCTCTCGCTCTTGCTCTCTTTACTGCATTAGGACAACAATGCTTTAACTGTTACCTGCTGCGGTAGTTGAACCCCTTTCCACTGCATGACCTGTCATTGCCATAGTAAATAGTTGAAACCCACTAGTATGAGTAGGAGTTGTTTGAGCCATGTTGTGCCTACTCATTCATGCTTTCTGGTTATGCCTGCTATTGCTTAGAGTTGTGTCAGGTCTGATTCATCGGGGATGAATTGGAATGTGGTGAACATGTCCTACTGTTGAGAGCTAAGTGTGTGAACACGATTTGGTAAAGGTAGCGATGAGAGGCCATGTAGGAGTACATGGTGGGTTGTCTCATTGCAGCCGTCCTCAGGAACTGAGTTCTGTGTTGGTTGGTCCATGAAACAGCTACTACCACACATTGGGATCCTTAATTGACTCTCTCGACTTATTAATCAACATGATCTCTGTCCAGGAGTTGCAACTAGTTTCTGGTGTTTGTAGTTTACTGGAGGTCATGCGCAGCGCTGACCCTCGGGGTGGGCTGTGATGCGGCAGGTACGTGGCACGGTGTACCGATTGCCCGTTTGGTGATGCAGGAACCCTGTACACATCGTTTGGGGCCGTGAGCGACACCCCGGCCGGATCTCCCCACGGATGGAACCCAAATAGGCGATAAACCTGGACGAGAGACTTGTGTGGTTAGTCACGTCGTGGCCGACACGCTGGGCCTCCGCTTGAAGGTTGCCGAGTACATGTCGTGTAAACGGCTGTAAGTGGTGAGAGCGTGTGTGAAGAAGTACACCCCTGCAGGGTTAAATATAATCTATTCGAATAGCCGTGTCCGCGGAAATGGACTTCTGGGTTGCCTATTACAGTTCATAGACAAGTGAAAGTGGATACTCTAAAATGCGCAAGATAAGCGTGAGTGCTATGGATGGCCTTCTCGTAGGGAGACGGGAGCGGATCCATAGTGGTGTATTGATTGGTGAATATGTGGACTCGTGTGCGCCACCTCAAAAGAGTTACTTGCGGTCGTAGTTTAGGATAGCCACTGAGTCAAAGCTGGCTTGCTGCAGTCAAACTCCACCACCCCTTTGTTGATACTGATGCATATGTAGCTAGTTCTGATGTAAGTCTTGCTGAGTACCTTTGTACTCACGTTTGCTTAATTTATGTTTTGTAGAGAGACTTCAGTCTCGCTAGTGGTTCCGCGTGGACTTCGACGTTTAGCTTGTTACCTCAGCTACGATCTTGTACCCTTGGGAGGGTCTGGTAGATAGTCAGGCTTCTCAGCCTTTTTCAATTGTAGTTGTCTGTACTCAGACATGTTATGCTTCCGTTGCCTGTATGCTCTGTATGTTGGGTCATGTGACCTTTGTTTGTAATAAATGCTATGATGGCTCTTCCGGGCCTTTATCTATATGAGTTGTTGAGTTATGTTGTGATGCCATGTTGTACAACACATACTTGCATGTTATGCGTACGTGTAATGTGTATTGTTATGTGTGGGATCCGACACCTAGTTGTTTACCCTTGGTAGCCTATCTTACAGGGAAATGTCTCCTAGTGCTTCCACTAAGCCTTGGTAGCCTGCTACTGCTCTGGAACACTTAGGCTGGCCGGCATGTGTCCTTCTTCGTTCCTGTGTCTGTCCCTTAGGGGAAATGTCACACGTTGTTCCTTTAAGTCCTTGTAGCTTGCTACGACTTGGGTTCATACGTTGATGACCGACACGTCCGTTGCTGGGTCATGTATGCCTGTCTCTATGGTTTAGTGCCACTTTTGGTTTATAACTAGTCATGTCGGCCCGGGTTCTCTGTCATATGGATGCTAGCAACACTATCATATACGTGTGCCAAAATGCGCAAACGGTCCCGGGCCAGGTAAGGTGGCACCCGTGGGGATACCGTGCGTGAGGCCGCAAAGTGATATGATGTGTTACAGGCTAGACTTGTGTGACTTAGGATCGGGGTCCTGACATCTACCAATTTATTTCAAAAAAATTAGAGTTACATAAGTATTCGAAAGTTACAGATTGCTTCAGACTGTTATGTTTTTGACAGAATCTGTTTTGTGTGTGTTGTTTGCTTATTTTGATGAATCTATGAGTGGTATCGGGGGGGGGGGGTATGAATCATAGAGAAGTTGGAATACAGTAGGTTTAACACCAATATAAATGAAGAATGAGTTCATTAAAGTACCTTAAAGTGGTGGTTTGATTTCTTATACTAACGGAGCTCACGAGATTTTTTTTGCTAAGTTTTGTGCTGTGAAGTTTTCAAGATTTTGGGTAAGGATTTGATGGACTATGGAACAAAGAGTGGCAAGAGCCTAAGCTTGGGGATGCCCGAGTCACCCCAAGGTAAAATTCAAGGACAACCAAAAGCCTAAGCTTGGGGATGCCTCGGGAAGGCATCCCCTCTTTCGTCTTCCTCTATCGGTAACTTTACTTTAGACTATATCTTTATTCACCACATGATATGTGTTTTGCTTGGAGCATCATGTATGATTTGAGTCTTTTCTTTTTAGTTTACCACAATCATCCTTGCTGGACACACCTTTTGAGAGAGAAACACTTGAATCGGAATTTATTAGAATACTCTATGTGCTTCACTTATATCTTTTGAGCTATATAGTTTTGCTCTAGTGCTTCACTTATATCTTTTTAGAGCACGGTGGTGGTTTTATTATATAGAAATTATTGATCTCTCATTCTTCACTTATATTATATTGAGAGTCTCTTAGAACATCATGGTAATGTGCTTTGGTTATAAAATTAGTCCTAATATGATAGGCATCCAAGATGGCTATAGTAAAAACTTTCATATAGAGTGCATTGAATATTATGAGAAGTTTGATACTTGATGATTGTTTTGAGATATGAGGATGGTGATATTAGAGTCATGCTAGTAGAGTAGTTGTGAATTTGAGTAATACTTGTGTTGAGGTTTGCAAGTCCCGTAGCATGCACGTATGGTAACCGTTGTGTGACAAATTTGAAACATAAGGTATTTCATTGAGTGTCATCCTTTGTGTGGAGGTCGGGATCGCACGATGGTTAACTCCTACCAACCCTTCCCCTAGGAGCATGCGTGTAGTACTTTGTTTTGATGACTTGTAGATTTTTGCAATAAGTATGTGAGTTCTTTATGACTAATGTTGAGTCCATGGATTATACGCACTCTCACCCTTCCACCATTGCTAGCCTCTCTTGTACTGCACAACTTTCGCCGGTACCAGACACCCACCATATACCTTCCTCAATACAGCCACCATACCTACCTATTATGGCATTTCCATAGCCATTCTGAGATATATTGCCATGCAACTTTCCACCGTTCCGTTTACTATGACACGCTTCATCATTGTCATATTGCCATGCATGACCATGTAGTTGACATCGTATTTGTGGCTAGGCCACCATGCATATTTTTTCATACATGTCACTTCTGATTCATTGCACATCCCGGTACACCGCCGGAGGCATTCATGTAAATCATACTTTGTTCTAGTATCGAGTTGTAATCTTTGAGTTGTAAATCAATATAAGTGTGATGATCATCATTATTAGAGCATTGTCTCCAAAAAAAGAGAAAAAAAAGGAAAGGCCAAAGAAAATGGAAAGGCCCAAAAAAAAAGGAAAAACAGAAAAAGAAAGAAAAAAGGGACAATGCTACTATCTTTTTCCACACTTGTGCTTCAAAGTAGCACCATGATCTTCATGATAGAGAGTCTCTCGTTTTGTCACTTTCATATACTAGTGGGAGTTTTCATTATAGAACTTGGCTTGTATATTCCAACGACAGGCTTCCTCAAATGCCCTAGGTCTTCATGACCAAGCAAGTTGGATGCACACCCACTTAGTTTCTTTTCTTGAGCTTTCATACATTTATAGCTCTAGTGCATCTGTTGCATGGCAATCCCTACTCACTCACATTGATATCTATTCATGGGCATCTCCATAGCCCATCGATACGCCTAGTTGATGTGAGACCATTTTTTTCTTTTGTCTTCTCCACAACCACCACTCTATTCCACCTATAGTGCTATATCCATGGCTCACGCTCATGTATTGCGTGGAAGTTAAAAAGGTTTGAAAAAAATTTAAGTATGAAACAAATGCTTGGCTGAAACCAGGGTTGTGCATGATTTGAGTATTTTGTGTGACAAAGATGGAGCATAGCCAAACTATATTATTTTGTAGGGATGAACTTTCTTTGGCCATGTTATTTTGAGAAGACATGATTGCTTTGGTAGTATGCTTCAAGTATTATTATTCTTATGTCACTATTAAACTTTTGTCTTGAATCTTTTAGATCTGAACATTCATGCCACAACAAAGAGAATTACATTGAGAATTATGTTGGGTAGCATTCCACATCAAAAATTCTGTTTTTATCATTTACCTACTTGAGGACGAGCATGAATTAAGCTTGGGGATGCTTTATACGTCTCCAACGTATCTATAATTTTTGATTGTTCCATACTATTATATTATCTGTTTTGGATGTTTAATGGGCTTTATTATATACTTTTATATTATTTCCGGGACTAACCTACTAACCCCAGGCCCAGTGCAAATTGCTGTTTTTTTTGCCTATTTCAGTGTTTCGCATAAAAGGAATATCAAACGGAGTCCAAACAGAGTGAAACCTTCGGGAGAGTCATTTTTTGAACAATATCAACACAGAAGACTTGGAGTACATGCCAGGAAGCGAACGAGGAGGCCACGAGGGCAGGGGGCGCGCCCCCCTCGTGGGCCCCTCGTGGCTCCCCTGACGTGCCTCTTCCTCCTATATGTACCTACGTACCCTGAAAACATCGAGGAGCACCACGAAACCCTAATTCCACCATCCCAACCTTCTGTACCCGTGAGATCCCATCTTGGGGCCTGTTCCGGAGCTCCACCGGAGGGGGAATCGACCACGGAGGGCTTCTACATCAACACCATAGCCTCTCCGATGAGTTGTGAGTAGTTTACCACAGACCTTCGAGTCCATAGTTATTAGCTAGATGGCTTCTTCTCTCTCTTTGGATCTCAATACAAAGTTCTCCTCAATCTTCTTGGAGATCTATTCGATGTAATTCTTTTTGCGGTGTGTTTGTCGAGATCCGATGAATTGTGGGTTTATGATCAAGATCATCTATGAACAATATTGGATTCTTTTCTGAAATCTTTTATGCATGATTTAAATATCCTTGAAAGTCTCTTCGAATTATCGGTTTGGTGTGGCCTACTAGATTGGTAGTTCTTGCAATGGGAGAAGTGCTTGGCTTTGGGTTCAATCTTGCGGTGTTCCTTCTCAGTGACAGTACGGGCAGCAAGGCACGTATTGTATTATTGCCATCGAGGATAAAAAGATGGGGTTTATTTCATATTGCATGAGTTTATCCCTCTACATCATGTCATCTTGCTCAAGGTGTTACTTTGTTCTTACGAACTTAATACTCTAGATGCATGCTGGATAGCGGTCGATGTGTGGAGCAATAGTAGTAGATGCAAAATCGTTTCGGTCTACTTGTCACGGATGTGATGCCTATATACAATGATCATGCCTAGATATTATCATAACTATGCGCTTTTCTATCAGTTACTCGACATTAATTTGTTCACCCACCGTAGAAATGTGCTGTCATGAGAGAAGCCACTAGTGAAACCTATGGCCCTCGGGTCTATCTTCATCATATTAATCTTCCATCAACTATTTATCTTTACTTTACTTTGTTTTGCAATCTTTACTTTCAATCTATATATCAAAAATACAAAAAATATTATCTTATCATCTTTATCAGATCTCACTTTTTGCAAGTGGCCGAGAAGGGATTGACAACCCCTTTATCGCATTGGTTGCAAGGTTCTTATTTGTTTGTGTAGGTACAAGGGACTCGCGCGTGGTCTCCTACTGGATTGATACCTTGGTTCCCAAAAACTGAGGGAAATACTTACGCTACTGTGCTGCATCACCCTTTCCTCTTCGAGGGAAAACAACGCAAGCTCAAGAAGTAGCAAGGGGCTATTGAGGGAGTCCTGGATTGAAGTGTCCTCGGGTGACCGGATAACTCGTGGTGGGCCGGACTGGTGGGCCATGAAGATCATTGTTGAAGATCGTCTCTCGTATCCGGATAGGACTCCTGTATTCGTATAATGACATGTTTTAGGTTTGGGTGTAATATTTTCTTCCTCTGCAAGATGGTTCTGTACAAACCCTAGGCCCCTCCGGTGCATATATAAACTGGAGGGTTTAGTCCGTAGAGGTTAGAAAATCATAACATCCTCATAGGCTAGACTTTAGGGTTTAGCCATTTCGATCTTGAGGTAGATCAACTCTTGTAATCATATTCATCCAGATTAGTATAGAAGGAAGTAGGGTTTTACCTCGATCGAGATGGCCTGAACCTGGGTAAACATCGTGTCCCCAGCCTCCTGTTACCATCAATCCTCAGATGCATAGTTCAGGAACCCCTACCCGAGATCTGCCGGTTTTGACACCGACACACACAATCTTGGGAGAGGATGATACTCATAATAAGAAATTGTCCTACACATGGCTTGAATTTATGGATGATTATACAAAAAAAATTATGCCAAATTAAACTTTGCTTCTAGAAATCTTTTATATTCGGTCGTGGGAGGTACTTTTATGAAATCACTTTAGGAGAAGCTACTAAACTCCTAGATAATATAATGGTTAACTATTCTCAATGGCATACCGAAAGATCTTCCACTAGTAAAAAGTGCATGCAATTGAAGAGATTAATGTTTTGAGTGGAAAGATGGATGAACTTATGAAATTATTTGCTAGCAAGGGTACTAATATTGATCCTAATGATATGCCCTTGGCCATTTTGATTGAGAATAATAATGAATCTATGGATGTGAATTTGTTGGTAGGAACAATTTTGGTAACAACACATATAGAGGAAACTTTAATCCTAGGCCTTTCCCAAGTAATTCCTCTAATAATTATGGTAATTCCTACAACAATTCTTATGGAAATTATAATAAGATGCCCTCTGATTTTAAGAATAGTGTTAAAGAATTTATGAGTGCTCAAAAGAATTTTAGTGCTTTGATTGAAGAAAAAATGCTTAAGATTGATGATTTGGCTAGGAACGTGGATATAATTTCTCTTGATGTTGATTCTTTGAAACTTAAATCTATTCCATCCAAGCATGATATCAACGAGTCTCTCAAAGCTATGAGAATTTCCTTTGATGAGTGCAAATAAAGAACCGCTAAGACACGTGCTAAAAAGGATTGGTTTATAAAAACATGTTCTTCTAGTTTCCGTGAAAATAGTGATGAAGATCTTTAAGTGATTGATGTGATTGAATATTTGTTTTCCAAAATAAATCTTGATAAATATGGGACTGTAGATGAACCAAGTTTAGCTAAAAGGCGTCCCAATAATTCAGAGTTTTTAGATCTTGATGCAAAAATTGATAAAAGTGGAATTGATGAAGTCAAAACTTTAAGTAGCGATGAACCCACTAGATTGGATCTCAAGGAATTTAATTATGACAATTGTTCTTTAATAGATTGTATTTCCTTGTTGCAATGCATGTTAATTTCTCCTCATGCTTACAATCAAAATAAAGCTTTTACTAAACATATCGTTGATGGCGTGATGCAATCTTTTGAAGAAAAGCTTGAATTGGAAGTTTCTATCCTGTCGGGGATACCCCGCGGTATGACCCGGCCGGACTTGGCGACTCACCAGAGACCCGGTTGGAGCTTGACGACTCACTGGCGATCTGCCCGGACCTGGCGGTTTACAGGCAACCTGCCTGGACATTGTGACTCACTGGTGACCCGGCGGGTGGGTCAGACGGACAACAAGGCCCAGGAGGCTGGCTCATGTTATGGTGGGCCGGCTTAAGAGAAAAAGCATGATGAATATTTCCCTTACAAGGAAGCAAGACCCGGACTTGTATCCCGTTTGAAATGGAAGATAAGTTAGTCCTACTCCTACTAGGACTCCATATGTAACCTGCCCCTTCAACATATATAAGGAGGGGCAGGGCACCCCAAGAGGGACAAGGAAGAAGAAACAATCTCTAGGGCTAGACACAACTAGAGGAGAGCCGGCTTATACGGCGACTCCCTCACGATCATAATGAGACCTAGCCACAAACACCATGTAGGGATATTACCGGATGATGTTTCCCGGGGCCCGAAGCTGTCATAATCCTTGTCTTGCGTTATGTCTCTCGATTCCGCTCAACCCCTCTCAAGCTACTACATAGATGCATTGGCCTCACGACTAAGTCCTCACCCTAGGACATCTGCCGTGACAATTCCACGACAGTTGGCGCCCACCGTGGGGAAAGCGCACGGTGGTGTTGAGTTCTTGGAGGGAGCTCTTTAGGGTTCGAGAAAGTTCATGATTGGCTAGACGAAGAAGAAACCAGAAAACAATCACGCGGGAGATATATTGTTTGATGATCAGATCCGTCTAAAGCCGCCAGCTGCGAGTTTCACAATACAAAAGAAAGCAAGTTGACGTCTGATGCGTTTCGGCAAGTCGTCGAGTTCGTGCTACTGTCATTATTCCGAGTGTGTTTTTGCTACAAGCTGCTATTATACACCGCAGCTGTTCGAAGTTGGCCACGACCCGGGAGCAAATTATCCTGAGACTCGGGCTCCTCCCTCGACCCGCCCCGTTGTCGACCTCACCTCGCGTCTAGCTGGTGGTTCGCCCCGAGTCTTTGGCCGCCTCATCCTGCCTCCGACACCTCCTGGCCTCGCGCTCTGATCGCCGCTCCGGCCACGCCCGCCTCCAAGTCGCCGACCACCTCAGTCTCCGATATGAGTCGCCGGGCGCCGTTGCCTCCGCGCTAAGTCGTCGACCGCCTCCCCAGCCGCTAGCTCTTCTTGCCTATGTAGCTGCGGGCTTGCCTGCGTTTTTCTCTCACGGGCCACGAGTCGGCTGCGGCCTCGCTCAGCTACCCCCACTGCCGGATTGGGTCGGCCCTTACGCCACGAGCCGCTGCCGTTCTCAGGCCGCCACTCGTTCGGCTTCGCTTCAAGCCACTGGTCGTGGTCGTCGTCAAGGCCGTAGACGCCGCGGTGCTGCTTCAATATGCCTTGGTGCTCTGTCGTCTACTACAAGTACGGAGCGATAAATCTTCAGATGCCTAAGACTATA
The DNA here is from genome assembly GCA_902687465.1 of Secale cereale. Taxonomy (NCBI): domain Eukaryota; kingdom Viridiplantae; phylum Streptophyta; class Magnoliopsida; order Poales; family Poaceae; genus Secale; species Secale cereale. The sequence goes on along the minus strand of LR738715.1, from coordinate 161,136,096 downwards.
GGTCTTGCAAATTGGTTGCAACAGTATATATGGCATCAACAAATCGTGGTTCAAGAAAGCAAACAGCTGCTCAAATATGTGATAATGGATCCTATTGCTATTCATACAATTCTCAAGAGATATGGCAAAGGGCATGGTTTGCAGGTTTTGACCCATTGACTGTTAATCTGCTACAGGGTGTAGTACCAGTCTGCCACCGCACCGTCGAGCCGGTGCCACCATCAAAATCACCTCGCTCCTCGTCTATGGATGCCAACCTTGAGCTGCCGCAGCGTCCGAGCGGCCTCGCCTCGCCAAGACAGTGGCCGGCTTGGTTCTAAACCGCCGCACAGGCACGGCCCGGTGTGTTGAGTCGCCGATCAGCAACAAAAGAAAAAGAATGTTGACTTGGCGGACTAGAAAAGAAAGCACGGTTTCGGCGTTGATCCGACAAGAAAATACTAGGTGCTATTTGCCCTATCTATTTTTACTGTATTTTAAAATTCTTTTGAGAACAATTACCCTACATGTACTATTTTTACGCAGGACAATCGTTTATTATAAAAAAGCGGCGTTATACCGCAGATACATCCATTTTGCATCATGCTTATATGTTAATATTTATTGCATTATGGGCTGTTATTACACGTTATGTCACAATACTTATGCCTTTTCTCTCTTATTTTACAAGGTTTACATGAAGAGGGAGAATGTCGGCAGCTGGAATTCTGGGCTGGAAAAGGAGCAAACTCTGGAAACCTATTCTACACAACTCCAAAAGCCCAGAAACTCCACAGAACTCCGTTTCAGAAAATATAAAAAATATCTGGTGAAAGAAGATCATGAGGGAGGCCACCTGCTGTCCATGAGGGTGGGGGGCGCCCCCCCCTCTCTGGGCGCGCCCCCCTATCTCGTGGGCCCACCGACAGCCCCCGATGCCCATCTTCTCCTATATGAGGTGTTTTGACCTGGAAAAAATTATAAGGAGGCTTTCGGGACCAGATGCCGCCGTCTCGAGGCGGAACCGAGGCGGAAACCAATCTAGGGCTCCGGCAGAGCTGTTTGATAACCCACAAGTGTAGGGGATCGCAACAGTTTTCGAGGGTAAAGTATTCAACCCAAATTTATTGATTCGACACAAGGGGAGCCAAAGAATACTCTTAAGTATTAGCAGCTGAGTTGTCAATTCAACCACACCTGGAAACTTAGTATCGGCAGCAAGATAGTTTAGTAGCAAAGTAATATGATAGTGGTGGTAGCGGCAATAAGAGTAACGATAGTGTTTTTGTAGTTTTTGTAATAGTAGCAGCGGAAAAGTAAATAAGCAACAAGAAATATGTGAAAAGCTCGTAGGCATTGGATCGGTGATGGGAAATTATGTCGGATGCAATTCATCATGCAGAAGTTATAACCTAGGGTGACACAGAACTAGCTCCAGTTCATCAATGTAATGTAGGCATGTATTCCGAATATAGTCATATGTGCTTACGGAAAAGAACATGCATGACATCTTTTGTCCTACCCTCCCGTGGCAGCGGGGTCCTATTGGAAACTAAGGGATATTAACGCCTCCTTTTAATAGAGTACCGGACCAAAGCATTAACACATAGTGAATACATGAACTCCTCAAACTACGGTCATCACCGGGAGTGGTCTCAATTATTGTCACTTCGGGGTTGCCGGATCATAACACATAGTAGGTGACTATAGACTTGCAAGATAGGATCAAGAACACACATATATTCATGAAAACATAATAGGTTCAGATCTGAAATCATGGCACTCGGGCCCTAGTGACAAGCATTAAGCATAGCAAAGTCATAGCAACATCAATCTCAGAACATAGTGGATACTAGGGATCAAACCCTAACAAAACTAACTCGATTACATGATAGATCCCATCCAACCCATCACCGTCCAGCAAGCCTATGATGGAATTACTCACCCACGGCGGTGAGCATCATGGAATTGGTGATGGAGGAAGGTTGATGATGACGATGGCGACGATCTCCACTCTCCGGAGACCTGAACGGACTCCAGATCATCCCTCTCGAGAGAGATTAGGGCTTGGCGGCGGCTCCGTCTCGTGAAACGCGATAATACTTTCTACTTTATTTTTTTTCTCCCCGAAAGTGAATATATAGGATCTGGGGATACGTCGGTGGAGCACCAGGGGGCCCACGAGGCAGGGGGGCGCGCCCTAGGGGGGCCCCACCCTCGTGGACAGGGTGTGGGCCCCCTGGTCTGGATCTTCTTGCGGATATTTTTTATATTTTCCAAAATAAATCTCCGTGGAGTTTCGGGTCATTCTGAGAACTTTTTATTTCTACACAAAAACAACACCATGGCAATTCTGCTGAAAACATCGCCAGTTCGGGTTAGTTCCGTTCAAATCATGCAAGTTAGAGTCCATAACAAGGGCAAAAGTGTTTGGAAAAGCAGATACGTTGGAGACGTATCAACTCCCCCAAGCTTAAACCTTTGCTTGTCCTCAAGCAATTAAGTTGATAAACTGAAAGTGATAAATAAAAACTTTGACAAACTCTGTTTGCTCTTGTTGTTGTAAATATGTAAGCCAACATTCAGGTATTCAGCAATGATGATGAACTAACCACATTCACAATAACTTTCAGGTCTCTAGACTACTCACATCAATGGCATAATCAACTAGCGAGTAATAATAATAAACCTTGGATGATAACACTTTCTCAAAACAATCATGATATGATATAACAAGATGGTATCTTGCTAGCCCTTTCTGAGACCGCAAAACATAAATGCAGAGCACCTTTAAAGATCAAGGACTGACTAGACGTTGTAATTCATGGTAAAAGAGATCCAGTCATGATCATACTCAATGCAAATTAATAGTAATGCATGCAAATGACAGAGGTGCTCTCCTACTGGTGCTCTTTGATAAGAGGATGATGACTCTACATAAAAGTAAATAGATAGGCCCTTCGCAGAGGGAAGCAGGGATTTGTGGAGGTGTCAGAGCTCGATTTTTAAATAGAGATGAATAACATTTTGAGCGGTATACTTTCATTGTCAACATAACAACCAAGAATCTCGATATCTCCCATGCTACGTACATTATAGGCGGTTCCCAAACAGAATGGTAAAGTTTATACTCCCCCAACCACCAACAAGCACACTCCATGGCTGGTCCGAAACAACGGGTACCGTCCAAACCAATAACAACCCTGGGGGAGTTTTGTTTAATTATTATGATTTTGAGCATGGGACTGGGCATCCCGGTTACCAGCCATTTTCTCATGAATGATGAGCGGAGTCCACTCATCGTGAGAATAACCCACCTAGCATGGAAGATATAGACAACCCTAGTTGATACATGAGTTGTTCGAGCATACAAAACAGAATTTCATTTGAAGGTTTAGAGTTTGGCACATACAAATTTACTTCGAACGGCAGGTAAATACCACATATAGGAAGATATGGTGGACTCATATGGAACAACTTTGGGGTTTATGGAAGTGGATGCACAAGTAGTATTCCCGCTTAGTACAGGTGAAGGCTAGAAAGAGAATGGGAAGCGACTAGCTAGAGAGCAACATCGGTCATGAACATGCATTAAAATTAATCAACAATGAATGCAAGCATGAGTAGGATATAAATCACCATGAACATAAATATCGTGGAGGCTATGTTGATTTGTTTCAACTACATGCGTGAACATGTGCCAAGTCAGATCACTTAAATCGTTCAAAGGAGGATACCACCCCATCATACCACATCACAACCATTTTAATATCTTGTTGGCACGCAAGATAGACCATTATAAACTCTTAGCTAATTAAGCATGGCATAAGCAGTTATGATCTCTAATTTTCATTGCAAGCATGTTTCATTCATGACAAGCTAAATCAGGAACGATGAACTATAATATTTACAAAAACAAGAGATGTCGAGTTCATACTAGCTTTTCTCATCTCAATTAGTGCATCATATATCATCCTTATGGCCTTTCACTCGCACGACCGAACGGTATGGATAATAATAATAGTGCACGTGCATTGGACTAAGCTAGAATCTGCAGACATTTAATACAAGAGAGAAGACAAGGTAATATGGCTCAAGGTTAAATCAACAGTAAAGCATATGAGAGCCATTAAGCATTTTCAATCATGGTCTTCAACTCTTAACCCCTAAAGAAAAGAAATTTACACGGGAAAGCTCCCAACAAGCAAAAGAAGAACATGAAATCTTTTTGGGTTTTCATTTTTAACTACTACTACAAGCAAAGAAAGTAAACTAGCTAGAAACTACAACTAATATTTTTTGTTTTTCTTAAGGTTTTTTCTAGCACACAAGAAAAAGACTAAGAAAAAGAATTGAAACTAAACATGGATGGTACAGTGGAAGAGTGTGAGCACCGACAACTAGAATAAGTGTGAACATGAGTGTAAAGTCGGTGAGAAACACGTACTCCCCCAAGCTTAGGCTTTTGGCCTAAGTTGGTCTATGGCCAGTATTGGCCTGACAGATAACCAAAGTTGTAGTTGGGATTGTACTGAGATGCAACAGCCACTTCATGTTGAGCTGTAGCTCGAAGGCGAGCTACCTCCGTTATGTTATAATAAGCATTTGCCTCCTCCATAGTTATAGTGTATCTCCCTTTTGCCTGAAAGTTAAACAAAGTGGGGGCAGGAAGAACAATAGGGATGGCATGCTGCCTGTTAAAGATTAGTTGATATTTGAGGGTTTGATCATCCCGCTCTATAAACCGGTGACTAGTCATAGCATGGCAATCTAAATGAGCAGGAGGTAAAGGTTCATCATTCTCGTGCACAGGAAAACCAAGAAAGCGGGCTATGCGAGTGGCATAAATCCCACCAAATAAATCTCCAATCATACCATTATGGTGTAGCCTATGTGCAACAATGGCTCCCAAGTTATATTGTGTATCACCTAGTACATCACTCTTGAGAACACTGAGATCTGGGACGCACATATGACAAGCCTCATCTTTACCATTTATGCATCTACCAATAAAGAGAGCAAAGTAATGAATAGCAGGAAAATGGATGCTCCCTATGGTGGCCTGTGTGATTTCTCTGGATTCCCCCACTGTGATACTAGCAAGGAATTCTCTAAATTCAGATTTGCGAGGATCACCCATACAACCCCACTGTGGGAGCTTACAAGCATCATTAAAATCGTTTAAGTCCATGGTGTAAGATTTATCATACAGGTCAAACAGTACAGTGTGAGAATTACGTGAAGATGAAAATTTAAACCTTCTCACAAAGCTATCAGTTAAGCCACGGTATTGAGGGCACTTATCTTGTATGAAGCCCTCGAGGTCAGCGTTGCGCACGTATGCGTAAAATTCATCCTTGATGCCAGCCTGATCCATAAAGTCATCTGACGGCCATTCACAAGCCCGTACGTCAGGATCCCTCGGTAGTTCATCGTCTGGCTCACGGAACGCGAGCCTCGGTTCTTGCTTCCTTGAAGATCCACCTTGGAAGTTTTTCCTATGCATTTTTCTGAAATTTTTAGTAACTCAAAATAAAAGTTAACCAAACTCAACAAGATTGATAGCAACAACTCCTATAAGTGCCTAGAGACTATATCATGCATTAGAACTACTTGGGACTAAAAATAATTGACATGCAAGCTCAAGAACAAGGTCACCACAACAGCAAAATTTTGCAATAAATAGAGTACTAGAACAAAAACTAATTGGACCAATGGAGGAGTCACATACCAAGAAACAATCTCCCCAAACAGTTTGGTGAATGGTGCTTTGAGCAAGGAGATCGAAAATGGCAGCAAGATGAGCTAGAACTTGGGTTTGAGCTGGTTGGTGATTTTTTTGGGAGGAAGAAGAAGAGTGTGGGTGCAGGAATAAGTGGAGAGGGGCCACGTGGGGCCCACGAAGCAGGGGGCGCGCCCTGGACCCTCGTGGCCAGATGCTGGCTCCCCTCGCTGTGTGTTCTGTGCCATATTTCCTCAAATATTCTAGAAAAAATCATATTCATTTTCATGGCATTTGGAGAACTTTTATTTTTGGGATATTTTTTTATTGCACGGATAATTCTGGAAACAGACAGAAAATACTATTTTTGTTTTATTTATCCTAATTAACAGAAAGTAAAATGAGGGTACAAAAGGTTGTGCTATCTAGATTCACCTATCCCCTGCTCATCAAAAGGAATCCATTAACAAGGTTGATCAAGTCTGGTTAATAAACTCTTTCTGAGTAGCAAGAAACCAGAGAATTTTCTAATAACACTAGGTTACCTCAATGGGGATATGTATGTCCCCAACAATAAGGATGTCATATGTCTTCTTGATAGTAGGAATGGGAAACTCAAAACCTCCAATAGTGATAGTTAATTTTTTTCCAATATAATTGATACTGTGGACCTGAGGTTGTTTCCTCGGAAAGTGTACCGTATGCTCATTACCATTGACATGAAAAGTGACATTGCCTTTTTTTGCAATCAATAACAGCCCCTGCAGTATTCAAAAATAGTCTACCAAGGATAATAGACATGCTATCGTCCTCGGGAATATCAAGTATAACAAAGTCCGTTAGAATAGTAACATTTGCAACTACAACAGGCACATCTTCACAAATACCGATAGGTATAGCAGTTGATTTATCAGCCATTTGCAAAGATATTTCAGTAGGTGTCAACTTACTCAAGTCAAGTCTACGATATAAAGAGAGAGGCATAACACTAACACCGGCTCCAAGATCACATAAAGCTGTTTTAACATAGTTTCGTTTAATGGAGCAAGGTATAGTAGGTACTCCTGGATCTCCTAGTTTCTTAGGTATTCCACCCTTGAAAGTGTAATTGGCAAGCATGGTGGAAATTTCTACTTCAGGTATCTTTCTTTTGTTGGTAATAATATCCTTCATATACTTAGCATAAGGATTTGTTTTGAGCACATCAGTCAAACGCATACACAAAAAGATAGGTCTAATCATTTCAGCAAAGCGCTCAAAATCCTCATCATCCTTTTTCTTGGATGGTTTTGGAGGAAAAGGCATGGGTTTCTGAACCCATGGTTCTCTTTCCCTACCGTGCTTCCTAGCAACAAAGTCTCTCTTATCATAACGTTGATTCTTTGATTGTGGGTTATCAAGATCAACAACAGGTTCAATCTCTACATCATTATCATTGCTAGGTTGAGCATCATCATGAACATCATCATTAACATTATCACTAGGTTCATGTTCATTACCAGATTGTGTCTCAACATCAGAAACAGATATATCATTGGGATTCTCAGGTGTGTTAGCTACAGGTTCACTAGAAGCATGCGAGGTTGTATCATTTTTCTTTTTCTTCTTCTTAGAAGAACTAGGTGCATCTAAATTAGCTCTCCGGGAATCTTGCTCAATTCTCTTAGGGTGGCCTTCAGGATACAGAGGTTCCTGAGTCATTCTGCCACCTCTAGTCACAACTCTAATGGAATTATCATTATTCTTACTATTTATTCATTGAGCAAATCATTCTGAGCCTTAAGTACTTGTTCTACTTGAGTGGTGACCATAGAAGCATGTATACTAATAAGTTTCAGTTCACCTCTAGCTCTAGATAGATAATCACTCAAGCGTTCAATCATATAAGCATTGTGTTGTAATTGTCTACCAACATAAGCGTTGAAGTTTTCTTGTTTCACAATAAAATTGTCAAACTCATCTAAGCATTGGCTAGTAGACCTATAACGAGGAATATCACCTTCATCAAATCTATAAAGAGAATTTACCTTAACTACCTGTGTCGGGTTATCAAGACCATGTATTTCTTCAATAGGTGGTAAATTCTTAACATCTTCAGCTTTAATACCCTTTTCTTTCATAGATTTCTTTGCCTCTTGCATATCTTCAGGACTGAGAAATAGAACACCTCTTTTCTTCGGAGTTAGCTTAGGGGCTGGTTCAGGAAGTGCCCAATTATTCTTATTGACCAGCATATTATTCAATAGTAATTCAGCTTGTTCAACTGTTCTTTCCCTGAAAACACAACCAGCACAACTATCCATGTGGTCTCTGGAAGCATCGGTTAGTCCATTATGAAAGACATAAAGTATACCATGCATCTCAAGAGGATGATCAGGCAAAGCATTAAGTAATTGGAGAAGCCTCCCCCAAGCTTGTGGGAGACTCTCTTCTTCAATTTGCACAAAATTATATATTTCCCTTAAGGCAACCTGTTTCTTATGAGCAGGAAAATATTTAGCAGAGAAGTAATACATCATATCCTGGGGACTACGCACACAACCAAGATCAAGAGAATTAAACCAAGTCTTAGCATCACCCTTTAACGAGAAAGGAAATAGCTTAAGGATATAGTAGTAACGAATCTTTTCATCATTGGTAAACAGGGTGGCTATATCATTCAACTTAGTAAGATGTGCCACAACAGTTTCAGACTCATAGCCATGGAAAGGATCAGATTCAACCAAAGTAATCAACTCAAGATCAATAGAGAATTCATAATCCTTATCAGTAACACAGATAGGTGAAGTAGCAAAAGCAGGGTCATGTTTCATTCTAGCATTCAAAGACTTTTCTTTCAGCTTAGCTAATAATTTCTTCAGATCATATCTATCGTTGCAAGCAAGAAAGTCTCTAGCAGTTTCTTCATCCATAACATAACCCTCAGGAACAACATGCAATTCATATCTATTGGGAGAAGCTTCATCATCACTTTCATAAATATCATCAGTTTCAATATTTGCACTCTCCCTAACCTTAGCAATTTGTTCATCTAGAAATTCACCTAGTAGCACAGTATCAGGCATAGAAGTAGTTTCATCATACATAGCAGAAGTGGCATCATCAAGAACATACGACATATCAGATTAAATAGCAGGAGTAGGTGTCGCAAGTTCACTCATAACAGAAGGAGAATCAAGAGCAGAGCTAGATGGCAGTTCCTTACCTCCCCTCGTAGTTGAGGTTAAGATCTTGGTTTTTGAGTCCTTCAAATTCTTCATAGTGATCAACAGATATAAATCCCAAGTGACTTAAAGAATGGAGCTATGCTCCCCGGCAACGGCGCTAGAAAATAGTCTTGATAGCCCACAAGTGTAGGGGATCGCAACAGTTTTCGAGGGTAAAGTATTCAACCCAAATTTATTAATTTGACACAAGGGGAGCCAAAGAATACTTTTAAGTATTAGCAGCTGAGTTGTCAATTCAACCACACCTGGAAACTTAGTATCTGCAGCAAGATAGTTTAGTAGCAAAGTAATATATTAGTGGCGGTAGCGGCAATAAAAGTAACGATAGTGTATTTGTAGTTTTTGTAATAGTAGCAGCGGAAAAGTAAATAAGCAACAATAAATATGTGAAAAGCTCGTAGGCATTGGATTGGTGATGGGAAATTATGTCGGATGCAATTCATCATGCAGAAGTTATAACCTAGGGTGACACAGAACTAGCTCCAGTTCATCAATGCAATGTATGCATGTATTCTGAATATAGTCATACGTGCTTATGGAAAAGAACTTGCATGCCATCTTTTGTCCTACCCTCCCGTGGCAGCGGGGTCCTATTGGAAACTAAGGGATATTAAGGCCTCCTTTTAATAGAGTACCGGACCAAAGCATTAACACATAGTGAATACATGAACTCCTCAAACTATGGTCATCACCGGGAGTGGTCCCGATTATTGTCACTTCGGGGTTGCCGGATCATAACACATAGTAGGTGACTATAGACTTGCAAGATAGGATCAGGAACACACATATATTCATGAAAACATAATAGGTTCAGATATGAAATCATGGCACTCGGGCCCTAGTGACAAGCATTAAGCATATCAAAGTCATAGCAACATCAATCTCAGAACATAGTAGATACTAGGGATCAAACCCTAACAAATCTAACTCGGTTACATGATAGATCCCATCCAACCAATCATCGTCCAGCAAGCCTACGATGGAATTACTCACACACGGCGGTGAGCATCATGGAATAGGTGATGGAGGTAGGTTGATGATGATGATGGCGACGATCTCCACTCTCTGGAGCCCCGAACGGACTCCAGGTCAGCCCTCCCGAGAGAGATTAGGGCTTGGCGGCGGCTTCGTCTCGTGAAACACGATAATTCTTTCTCCTTTATTATTTTCTCCTCGAAAGTGAATATATAGGATGTGGGGATACGTCGGTGGAGCACCAGGGGGCCCACGAGGCAGGGGGCGCGCCCTAGGGGGGGGGTGCGCCCCCACCCTCGTGGACAGGGTGTGGCCCCCTGGTCTGGATCTTCTTACATATATTTTTTATATTTTCCAAAATAAATCTCCGTGGAGTTTCGGGTCATTCCGAGAACTTTTTATTTCTGCACAAAAACAACACCATGACAATTCTGCTGAAAACAACATCAGTTCGGGTTAGTTCCATTCAAATCATGCAAGTTAGAGTCCATAACAAGGGCAAAAGTGTTTGGAAAACTAGATACATTGGAGACGTATCACTGTTCTACCGGGGATACTTCCCTCCGGGAGGGGGTAATCGTCATCGCCGTCATCGCCAACAACTCTACCATCTTGGGGAGGGCTATCTTCATCAACATCTTCACCAGCACCATCTCCTCTCAAACCCTAGTTCATCTCTTGTATCCAATCTTTGTACCCAAACCTCAGATTGGTACCTGTGGGTTGCTAGTAGTGTTGATTACTCCTTGTAGTTGATGCTAGTTGGTTTATTTGGTGGAAGATCATATGTTCAGATCAATTATGCATATTAATACCCCTATGATCATGAACAATATTATGTCTTGTGATTAGTTACTTTTGTTCCTGGGGACATGGGAGAAGTCTTGCTATTAGTAGTCATGTGAATTTGGTGTTCGTTCGATATTTTGATGAGATGTATGTTGTCTCTCCTCTAGTGGTGTCATGTGAACGTCGACTACATGACACTTCACCATTATTTGGGCCTAGAGGAAGGCATTGGAAAGTAATAAGTAGATGATGGGTTGCTAGAGTGACAGAAGCTTAAACCCTAGTTTATGTGTTGCTTCGTAAGGGGTTAATTTGGATCCATATGTTTCATGCTATGGTTAGGTTTACCTTAATACTTCTTTTGTAGTTGCAGATGCTTGCATTAGAGATTAATCATAAGTGGGAGGCTTGTCCAAGTAAGGACAGCACCCAAGCACCGGTCCACCCACATACCAAATTATCAAAGTACCGAACGCGAATCAGATGATCGTGATGAAAACTAGCTTGACGATAATTCTCATGTGTCCTCGGGAGCGCTTTCCTTCATATAAGAGTTTGTCCGGGCTTGTCCTTTGCTACAAAAATGATTGCGCCACCTTGCTGCACCTTATCTACTTTTACCTTTTGTCCCTTGCTACCAATTATCTTATCACAAAACTATGTGTTACCTATAATTTCAGTGCTTGGAGAAAGTACCTTACTGAAAACTGCCTATCATTTCCTTCTGCTCCTCGTTGGGTTTGACACTCTTACTTATCGAAAGGACTACGATAGATCCCCTACACTTGTGGGTCGTTGCCGGGGAGTGAAGCGCCTTTGGTAAGGAAAAATTTATATAGTGTGCTGAAATTTATTGTCACTTGTTACTATGGCTCATAATCCTTTGAGGGGCTTGTTCGGGGTATCTTCACCCCGACCAGAAGAGCAAAGAGTTGTTCCTCAACCTACTGCACCTACTGAAAATGTTTGCTTTGACATTCCTTCGGGTATGATAGAGAAACTGCTTGAAAATCCTTTTACAGGAGACAGAACACTGCATCCCGATTTACACCTAATCTATGTGGATGAAGTTTGTGGATTATTTAATCTTGCAGGTATGCCTGAGGATGTTATCAAGAAGAAGGTATTCCCTTTATCTTTGAAGGGAGATGCATTGACATGGTTTAGGCTATGTGATGATATTGGATCATGGAACTATAATCGTCTAAAGTTGGAATTTCATCAGAAGTTTTTCCCTATGCACCAGGTTCATCGTGATCGTAATTATATCTACAATTTTTGGCCTCGCGAAGGAGAAAGCATCACTCAAGCTTGGGGGAGGCTTAAGTCAATGTTATATTCATGCCCCAATCATGAGCTCTCAAGAGAAATGATCATTCAAAAAAATTTATGCTCGGCTTTCTCTCAATAATCGCTCCATGCTCGATACTTCTTGTTCTGGTTCTTTTATGATGAATACTGTTGAATTCAAATGGGATTTATTGTAAAGAATTAAAGGCAACTCTGAAGATTGGGATCTCGATGAAGGTAAGGAGTCAGGTATGACCCCTAAGTTTGATTGTGTTAAAGCTTTTATGGATACCGATGTTTTCCGTGAGTTTAGCACTAAATATGGACTTGACTCTGAGATAGTAGCTTCTTTCTATGAATCTTTTGCTACTCATGTTGATCTCCCCAAGGAGAAGTGGTTTAAATACCATCCCCCTATTGAAGTAAAAGTAGTTGAACCTGTTAAAGTTGAAGAAAAGACTATCACTTATAATGTTGATCCTATTATTCCTACTGCTTATATTGAGAAGCCACCTTTCCCTGTTAGGATAAAGGATCATGCTCAAGCATCAATTGTAGTTCGTAAGAGTAATACTAGAACACCTACACCCTCTGAGAAAATTAAAGTTGAACCTAGTGTCGCTATGGTTAAAGATCTCTTGGTAGAAGACTTAGATGGACATGTTATTTACCTCCAAGAAGAGTCTTCTAGAATAGCCAAACCCAATGCTAGGAATAAACATTGACCTATTGTAGGCTTGCCTATCATCTCTGTTAAGATAGGAGATCATTGTTATCATGGTTTATGTGACGTGGGTGCTAGTGCGAGTATTATCCCTCATACCTTATATCAAGAAATTATGCATGACATTGCACCTGTTGAGCTAGAAGGGATTCATGTTACTATTAAGCTAGCTAATAGAGACACTATTTCACCAGTTGGGATTGTTAGAGATGTTGAAGTCTTGTGTGGGAACGTTAAATACCCTGCTGATTTTCTTGTTCTTAGTTCCCCACAAGATGAATTTTGTCCCATTATATTTGGTAGACCCTTCTTGAATACTGTTAATGCTAAGATAGACTGCATGAAAGATATTGTTACTCTTGGATTAGGGGGTATGTCTCATGATTTTAACTTTGCTAAATTCCGTAGACAACCCCTTGATAAAGAACTACCTAGTAAGGATGAAATTATTGCTCTTGCTTTTATTGCTGTGCCTCCTAATGATCCTTTAGAACAATACTTGCTAGACCATGAAAATGATGCATATGAATGAGAGAAAGGAAATAGATGAAATATTCTTTAATCAGTGACCCGTATTGAAAAACAACTTGCCTGTTGAAATCCTAGGGGATCCTCCTCCACCCAAGGGTGATCCCGTGTTTGAACTACCTGATAATCTTAAGTATGTTTATATTGATGAAAAGAAGATATATCCTGTTATTATTAGTGCTAACCTTTCAGAGCAGGAAGAAGAAAAACTATTGAAAACTCTGAAGAAGCATTGTGCTGCTATTGGATATACTCTGGATGATCTTAAGGGCATTGGTCCCACCTTATGCCAACACAAGATAAAATTGGAAAAAATGCTAAACCGGTTATTGACCATCAGAGACGGTTAAATCCTAAGATGAAAGAAGTGGTAAGGAAGGAAATACTAAAGCTTCTAAAGTACTGTCCATTGTGTCCCTAAGAAGGGAGGTATGACTGTTGTTCCTTATGATAAAGATGAATTGACCCCGCAAAGAATAGTTACAGGTTATAGGATGGTAATTGATTTCCGTAAGTTAAATAAAGCTACTAAGAAAGATCATTACCCCTTGCCATTTATTGATCAAATGCTAGAAAGGTTATCCAAACATACTCATTTTTGCTTTCTAGATGGTTATTCTGGTTTCTCTCAAATACCTGTGTCAAAAGGGGATCAAGAAAAGACCACTTTTACTTGTCCATTCGGTACCTTTACTTATAGACGCATGCATTTTGGTTTATGTAATGCACCTGATACCTTTCAAAGATGCATGATGGCTATATTCTCTGATTTTTGTGAAAAGATTGTTGAGGTGTTCATGGATGATTTCTCCGTTTACGTAACTTCTTTTGATGGTTTCTTAAGCAACCTTGATCGAGTTTTGCAGAGATGTGAAGACACTAATCTTGTCTTGAATTGGGAGAAGTGCCACTTTATGGTTAATGAAGGCATTGTCTTGGGACATAAAATTCCTGAAAGAGGTATTGAAGTTGACAAAGCTAAAGTTGATGCTATTGAAAAGATGCCATGCCCTAAGGACATCAAAGGTATACGAAGTTTCCTTGGTCATGCCGAGTTTTATAGGAGGTTCATAAAGGACTTCTCCAAAATCTCCAGGCCTCTGACTAATCTCTTACACAAAGATATTCCTTTTGTCTTTGATGATGATTGTCTAGAAGCATTTGAAATACTTAAGAAAACATTGATCTCTGCACTTGTTGTCCAGCCTCCTGACTGGAATTACCCTTTGAGATTATGTGCGATGCTAGAGATTATGATGTAGGTGCTGTCTTAGGGCAAAGAGTTGATAAGAAATTGAATGTTATCCAGTATGCTAGTAAAACTCTAAACAGTGCCCAAAGAAATTATGCTATTACTGAGAAAGAATTTTTAGCGGTTGTATTTGCCTGCGATAAGTTTAGACCCTATATAGTTGATTCTAAAGTAACTATTCACACTGATCATGCTACTATCAAATACCTTATGGAAAAGAAAGATGCTAAACCTAGACTTATTAGATGGGTTCTCTTGCTACAAGAATTTTACTTGAATATTATTGATAGAAAGGGAGCTGAGAACCCCGTTGCAGATAACTTGTCTAGGTTAGAGAATATACTTGATGACCCACAACTTATTGCTGATAGCTTTCCTGATGAACAATTAGCTGTCATAAATACTTATTGTACCGCTCCACGGTATGCTGATTATGCTAATTATATTGTTGCTATGTTTATACCTCCTAGCTTCACATACCAGCAAAAGAAAAAGTTCTTCTTGGATTTGAGACATTACTTCTGGGATGACCCACATCTCTATAAAGAAGGAGTAGATGGTATTATTAGACGTTGTGTACCTGAGCACGAATAGAAATAGATCCTACGCAAGTGCCACTCCGAAGCTTATGGAGGACACCATGCGGGAGATAGAACTGCACATAAGGTATTGCAATCCAGTTTTTATTGGCCTACTCTCTTCAAAGATGCCCGTAAGTTTGTCTTATCATGTGATGAATGTCAAAGAGTTGGTAATATCAGTAGACGTCAAGAAATGCCTATGAATTATTCACTTGTTATTGAACCATTTGATGTTTGGGGCTTTGATTATATGGGACCGTTTCCTGCCTCTCATGGGTACACACATATTCTAGTTGCTGTTGATTACGTTACTAAGTGGGTAGAAGCTATTCCAACTAGTAGTGCTGATCATAACACCTCTATTAAGATGCTTAAAGAAGTTATTTTTCCGAGGTTTGGAGTCCCTAGATATCTAATGACCGATGGTGGTTCACACTTTATTCATGGTGCTTTCCGTAAAATGCTTGCAAAGTATGATGTCAATCATAGAATTGCATCCCCTTATCATCCACAGACTAGAGGTCAAGTAGAACTAAGTAATAGAGAGTTGAAATTAATTTTGCAAAAGACAGTTAATAGGTCTAGGAAGAATTGGTCCAAGAAACTTGATGATGCATTATGGGCCTATAGAACTGCATACAAAAATCCTATGGGTATGTCTTCATATAAGATGGTTTATGGAAAATCTTGTCACTTACCTCTCGAGCTAGAACATAAGGCATATTGGGCTATTAAAGAGCTCGATTATGATTTCAAACTTGCCGGTGAGAAGAGGTTATTTGACATTAGCTCTCTCGATGAATGGAGAATCCAGGCCTATGAGAATGCCAAGCTGTTTAAAGAAAAACTTAAAAGATGGCATGACAAAAGGATACAAAAGCGTGAGTTTAACGTAGGTGATTATGTCTTGCTATACAACTCTCGTTTAAGATTTTTTGCAGGAAAACTTCTCTCTAAGTGGGAAGGACCTTACGTTATCGAGGAGGTCTATCGTTCCGGTGCCATAAAAATCAACAACTTCGAATGCACAAATCCAAAGGTGGTGAACGGTCAAAGAATCAAACATTATATCTCAGATAATCCTATAAATGTTGAAACCAATGTTATTGAAACCGAACTCCGGAGGAATACATAAGGGACACTTTCCAGAATGATTCAGCCTCCGAAAAGGAAGAGGTATGTGATACGGTAAGTAAGCCGACTCCAAAATAGTTCTAAAGGCAATTTTTCTCCGTTTTGGAATATTTAGAAAAATAGAAAAATAAGCAGCAGTCGGGAAGAGACACGAGCCGTCCACGAGGGTGGAGGGCGCGCCCCCTGCCTCGTGGGAAGCTCGTGTGCCTCCCGGACTCCGATTTCTTGTATGTTACTCCTTTTGGTCGGTAAAACATCATTATATAAACTCCTGAAGGTTTTGACCTCTGTATCACGCAAAAATCCTTTGTTATTGTTTCGAGCTATTTTCTGCTAGGGTTTGCAAAGCCAGGCCCCATGTCGTCTCCCTCCCCCAACAACGAAGGCAACGATGCTTGGCTAATGAAGATAGATCTGAAGAGGGAAGGACCCGAGGAGACCCGTAAGGAGAAGAAGATCAAGAAGAAGGTGGAAGATCCGGCTCCGGCATCGGGAGAAGAAGACATCCATCAACCTCTTCCCAACCTCTTTACCTCAACTGAGATTTAAGCTTTCAAGATGATTGAGTTAGCTCAAATTCGAAAAAAGCATCTCACAAGTGAATTTTTTTTGTTGACGGAATATATAGCTGCACTCAAAGGTTTTATCCACAAGCTAGAGGATCTTCTACGCTCGATATATGATGATCCGGCGTCACTACTTTCAACTCCATCATCACCACCCCCGAAGAAGGTGACATAATCATATGGGTATGGGCACTCCCCTTGCAACTGCCAAGCTTGGGGGAGTGACCCCGATATGGTATCACCATCACTCCTATCTTTACCATTTTTCTTAGTTCGATCCTTTTGGTAGTATCTTGATCTAGTAGAATAAAGTTAGCATGATCTAGTTGTGAGCTTTTGCCTTATGATCTTTACCCTTTGTAATCGAGTCTGTGAGCTATATAATAAACATTAGTGTTGAGTCAAGGGCTTGATTTCCTCACTTGGGTCATGATAAAAAGGAAGAAAACATAAAGGGTATCCAAGAGATCATATTGATCTTATGGGAAGTAATGACTTCACATATAAGAGTATGATAAATAAAAGTTGCTGAGAGTAGACAAACAAAGTTTTGGTCATCGTTGCAATTAATAGGAAGTAATAAAAGAAGAGAGGCTTCACATACAAATATACTATCTTGGACATCTTTTATGATTGTGAGCACTCATTAAAATATGACATGCTAAAGAGTTGATGTTGGACAAGGAAGACAACATAATGGGTTATGTTTTCTTATATCCGAAATAAAGTATATTGTCATGGATCATCCAACATGTTGAGCTTGACTTTCCCCCTCATGCTAGCCAAAACTCCTCGCACCAAGTAGAGATACTAGTCGTGCTTCCATACATCCTTAAACCCAATTTTGCCATGAGAGTCCACCATACCTACCTATGGATTGAGAAAGATCCTTCCAAGTAAGTTGTCATTGAAAGTGCAGTATATCGACTAGAGGGGGGGTGAATAGGCGCTTTTATGAAATGCTTCAAAACATGGTAGTTTTGAAGACAAAAGATAAACTCAATCCTATTAGTATGCAGCGGAAAGTAGACTACACTAGACAAGCCATAGTCAAGTATTCAATGAAGTGAAAGCACGAAGACTAATAGCAGCTAGGCAGTAGGGATCATGATGGAAGAAGGAATGAAGCCAATCACAACAAGTAGATACTCAGTGAAGTCAATCAGATAAGGCAAGCAGGCAATGACTTCACAACATAGGACAGTAAGTAAAGGGAAGGAAAGGATAGAACCAGTAGCTCGGGGAGGACATTGATTTGTTAGACCAGTTCCAGTTGCTGTGACAACTGTACGTCTGGTTAGGGAGGCTGAGATTTAACTCAGAAGACCGCGTCTTCACCTTATTCCCCTTGAGCTAAGGACACCTAGTCCTCGCTCAATCACTATGGTAAGTCTTCAAGGTAGACTTCCAAACCTTCACAGACTTCGTTCACCGGCGATCCACAATGACTCTTGGATGCTCAGAACGCGACGCCTAATCGGCTGGAGGAAACACAGTCCTCAAGTGTAATAAGTCTTCAGGTCACACAGACAGAAAGACTTCAGTGATGCCTAACACTCTTTGGCTCTGGGTGTTTGGGCTTTGTTCTCGCAAGGATTTCTCTCTCAAACGCTTCGGAGGTGGGTTGCTCTCAAACGATAAAAGCCGTGTAATAACTCTGAGCAGCCACCAATTTATGGTGTAAGGGGTGGGCTATTTATAGCCACTGGGCAACCCGACCTGATTTGTCCGAAGTGACCCTGGGTCACTAAGGAACTAACACGTGTTCCAACGGTCAGATTTCAAACACTCACACGGCAACATTACTTGGGCTACAAGTAAGGCTGACTCATCCAACTCTGGATAAGATTTGCTCTCATAGTCTTTGCTCGAAGACATAGGATTTGGTTGAGCATCACTTAAGTCACTCTGACTTAGTTCACTTGGACCCCACTTAACAGTACGGTGGTTCCTATGACTCAACAAAGAAGAAAGGGAAACAATGAAACATCTAAGTCTTCGCTCTCCATAGTCTTCACACAATGTCTTCTCTTGTCATAGTCTTCAATAGGATTATCTTCATGTACCGCCACTGTTGTCAATGTCTTCATACATTTTTAGGGGTCATCTCCGGTAGGTAAACCGAATCAATGAGGGACTACTACCTGTGTTATCCTGCAATTCTCACAAATACATTAGTCCCTCAACCAGGTTTGTCGTCAATACTCCAAAACCAACTAGGGGTGGCACTAGATGCACTTACAATCTCCCCCTTTTTGGTGATTGATGACAAACTAGTTGAAGTTTTCAACGGGGATAAAGGTATGTGAAATTGTAAACGATAGAGGTATTGTCTTCGTAAGTAGCAAAAGGCTCCCCCTGAAGATGTGCATATAGTTGATTTGCCTTTGAATGCAAATGCACATGGCAGGTTATACTTGTGGAGATCCTCTTCAACTTATGAAGACAATTCATCATGCACAATTGATATGTCGAATATAATGATATGCATAATGAAAAATGGACGTCTGCAATAATGACTAAGTGCGGAATATAGGGTAACAGATGCGGAATTTATCATCGCATTACAGAGTAGCATAAAAACGTAGCAGACGACCATCAGTTTAAGTGTTACAACTCAAAGAACCAAATGTAGCAAAAACGAGAGTTGTAAACACTAGGAAAAATATAAAACACCCGCCCATATGGACCCGCTTGAAGACTATCAAGTCATATGCTTCTCCCCCTTTTGTCAGTAAGGACCAAAAAGGTTTGAAGACATAGAGCCTCTACTCGTTCCCAGTTGGAGCAGGAGAGGATGCAGGGTCGACGTTGGTGTTTGGCGGTGCAGAAGTAGTTGGTGCAGTGTCGATGCGCGCTGATGTAGGAGGAGGTGAGGTAGCATCATCTTGATCATCGATCACCCTGGCGTCAATTGTTGCAGCGGAGGAGGAGTATTCAGAATCTTCAAGAGATGGAGTTCGACGCATAACAACATTCCTTGGAGGAGTGTGGTCAAACTTGAATCTCTCTGTGAAGCCATCGTCTTGAAGATCCGCTTCGGCACTCAGCAAGGTCAAACTCTTCCAAGATCTCCGACGGGTTTCATGAGCAACAAAGGCATTCTTGGTGGCAAGATTGCAAATGCGATTTACATCCACCAAGAGGCTTTGCATATGATGCTTTAGCCAGTAGTGATGCTTATCCTGTTTCTGATGGAGGGCAACCAGAAGCTCTCGGTTATTGAGAACACGAGATCGCTTCTGAGGCCTTTGGGCGATGGTGCTCTCATTGGCTTCGGTTTCAGCGTGTCGAGGTAGACGAGTACGGTCAGCCAGAGGATAAATGCGTGAGACTGCTGGAACTCCTTCAATCTGCTGAGTGAAGCTCTGGTGATCAGCGTTGTGAAGACTAACAGGCTCTTTGGCAGGCTCTTGGTATATAGCTTCAGCTGACATATCAACCTCAGGCAAGAAGATATGATGGTTGCGAGCAGAGGGCTGATAGGTGATAGCTGAATGCAGCTTGATGAGCCGCATAATCCATGGGGCATAGAATTTCAGACCAAACAGATCAGCTCTAGACATAGCCAATTGCCTAATGAAGAAATCTTGAGCATTGAAGCTGCTGCCATTGAAGATATAGAAGACCAAAGTCTTCAAGGTGCCTTCAAGCTTGGCTGATGAAGAATGTCCTTTGACAGGCCATAGAGTACGCCTGATGATATGATAGATGGTGCGTGGCAGGTACTCTAGGTCTTCAGCAAAGAATTCCTTAGGATATTCACCATCACTTGGCAGAGGCTTCATCATGCTTAGCATTTGGCTCATGTTGGGCTTGCACTTCTGAAAGATACTCTCCAAGGCTTCATTGTGTAATTGACAGCCAGGTTCATACAGATATCCTAGAGTGGGCAGGCTAGTAAGCTCAATGAGATCAAAGGCTTTGGCTTCATGATGGACATTGCTTGTCATCCACTCAAGGACCCATGTCTTCGGATCCCTGGTGTAGCCTCGAATGTGGAGGGTTGCATAGAATTGCAGAAGCAGCTCTTCATTCCAATGCTTCTTGTCAGTTAAAAATTTAGCAGCCAGCATCACGGAAGCAGTCAAGAGCTTCCTCTAGACAAGGCAGACCAACAATAGCTTCAGTGTCAAGACGCATATGAGGGAAAATGCGCCCTTGATCATAGAGTACTCTTGAGTAATAAATGCGCTGCTGATGGCTCCAGAACATGTCTGATGATATTCTTGGCTTGGAATATGGGTTCTTGGCGCTATCAAAGAAGGTGTTGTGCGCAGTGAAGCTATTGGCATTGAATGACCCTTGAGAGGTTGCAATACCTGGAAACCTTGGCAGTCTTGGCTTAGGCTTCTGAACTTGAGCATGTGCTCAACATGATGATCAAACTGAGGACCAGCAGCATGTGGTCCAGTAGTAGGTGGTAGAGTATGAATGGGCCACCAGACAGTAATGAGCTGATCATCTTGGCTGTATGCTTTCTCAATTGTATGGGGCCTTGGAGGCGGAACAGGGGCAGAGGCATTGGCTTCAGGCTGCAGATTTGTTTCAGGTGCAGCACTGGCTTCAGGCGCCATCACTACAGGCACCATTATGTCTTCAGGTGCCACATTAGCTTCAGCCATGACCACGTCATTGGCTTCAGTGTTGGTGGTGGCGGCCTCTGAATTTGTAACCTCCACTTCAGGAGATGGAAGGTCGGACACGTTCTCCTCGAGAATAGGGGGTGTGGCAGTACGTTCATCTTCCGCTTGGGGTTGTTCCTCTCCTTGGGGTGTTTCTTCTTCGGCTAATGCAGCCGGAATATCTTCAACCACTTTGGCTTCAGACTCTGAGGGGTTCATAGTAGGTGCAGCGTCAGGTGCAGATGGTTGCTCTACTCCTTCTGGAACACTTGGGGCGACGACTTGAGGCCTTGGTCCTTTGCGAAGCCTGTGAAAAGCTGGCGACACCTGAGGGGATGGAGGTTGCTGGGCCTCAAAGTCTTCATCTTCAAGCACCAAACAGATGCAGGGCGAGCAACTGAGATGGGCTCGACAAAGATAGGCTCTTTGGAAGCAGCCTTATCCTTCTTTGTCTTGCGCTTCTTGGTGGGTGGAGCCTCATCAGTAGTCTGCTTGCGCTTGTGAGCTTCTGCTTCAGCCACCTTTGTCTTCCTGAGCTTCGAAGCAGTTGGGGTGTCCTTAGGCTTCGAGCTAGTCATGCTGGCAGGGAAGACTATGCGAGGCATTTCCTGCCTTGACTCTTCAGCTTCGGGCACATGTTGCTTCTTCTTCTTGTTGGCAGCCATCCTTGGGTCAATGCCTGGACGCCCAAGGGCCTTGCGCTTTTCAGCTTCATTGAGAGCTTGAACGCATTTGGCAGCCAAGTCCTTGATTCGCTCACGAGAACCTTTAGCTTCATCACGCCTCTGGCGAAAGGCTTCCTTGAGCTCATGCATCATAACTTTGAAGTTTTGAATCTCTTGAATGCTGAGCTTGTCCATATGCTTCTTGAACTGAGCCTTTTCATAGTCGATCTTTTGCTTCAGCTCAACAATTCTCTGAGCTAGAGCTAGCTCAGAAGCAATGGCGCCATGGAAGGAGACGCTGAGGCCAACTAGAACTTGAAGATCGTCGAAGCTGAGGTTGGGGGTGTCAAACCATTCATCAATGAAATTGTTGAGCACTTCCACGTCAAAGAGCGGCAAATCATTGAAGATTTCAGCATCTTGCTTGCTCTCGATCAGTTGCTCCAGAGCATCGTCACCAAGATCCTCATCGCTTGAGAGATCAAGGGCTTCATTGGCAGTCTTCAGAACAGCGTCAAGAGTGAGAGCTAGACTGGGGTTGCGTGATGGCTTCTTCCTCAGCTGTCTGCTCTTGGAGATGCGAGAGTGTTCCTCAGATTGCACACTTGGTGCTGGTGGAGCAGTGGCCAAAGGCTTCACTCTAGAAGCAATTGGTGGAGTTGTCTTCTAAGCCTTG
Source organism: Secale cereale (assembly GCA_902687465.1). NCBI lineage: Eukaryota > Viridiplantae > Streptophyta > Magnoliopsida > Poales > Poaceae > Secale > Secale cereale. Next base: position 161,113,363 of record LR738715.1, on the reverse strand, counting down.
GATTTCTTCTTCTTGGGCTTCGGGGTTGCAGGTGCTTCTTCAGAATCAGCATCATCTGCAGGTTGATCCACATCCGCCCCTTGAACCCTGATGTGACTGATGAGGCCTTCTAAGTTGTAGAAAGGCCCAACCAGGTTTGGTTCAGCTTCGCGCGTGCCATCAGCGCGGGGCGCAGAGGGGCCAAGATTGAAGTCTAATCCCCAATTCTTCTTGTGCTCATTGGCTAAGTTCTTGGCATAGTGAAGAGTTCGCTTGAACAAACTGTCGTCGCGACACCAGAGCAGAGAACTAGGATCAGCATCAGTAGGTTGAGGCCCTCTGACCATGCAAGGATAAAAGCCTTGAGCAATGGCTTCAACACGAGTCTTGGGGGGAAGATTTTTATAAGTGATATCTCCCCATGGATGCTTGATGGCGTTCTTTTCAGCGTACTCTTGGGTCACGAACCTGTACTTGAACCACTGTTCAGCCCAATATCTTCGAATCCATTGGATTCGTGTCTTCCTCTGATTATAATCCTCCTCTGGATCAGTCTTGTACATCTCAATGAGATCAGGAGGCAAATCTATGGAGGTGTTGCCACGACGCTGTCTGCCACCCTTTCTAACTGTCTTGTCAGTTGCCATTGGCTTCAATCTGAAGGGCTTCAAACTGAATGGCTTCAAAACTGGCAAATGCTTCGGTCTGCTGGCTAGACAGGAACTGTCTTCAGGGGAGTGAATGTGACGCTGCAAGAATTCTGCAAATGAATGCAGACTATGAGAACCAAGGGATTCTCCCACGGACATGTACCTGTGACAGCATTAGAGATGCGAGGGAAGGGGAAGAGGTCATATGCATTCTCAGAAGTTTTTGAAGATAAAACAGTTTTGAAGACTTTGACCTCATAGCGCGAAGACATTCACTCATATGATGAGAGTTGGTTCCAGATTTGTACGAATCAACGAATAGGTACAAGTGAGGAATCTAACTATGTTTGAAGCATATGTGAATGTACTAGGCAAGATATGAGATGCAGACAAGATTCTATATATTTGTGTAGGCAGAAACCTCTTGTGGTAAAAGTGATGAATCTTTATGGATCAAGATGATGGTAAAAGGTAAGTTTTATTTACCACACAATGAACTACTTAGACGGAGAGGAGTTGGATGCCCAGCAGTTCGATCTTCCATGCCCTAACGTGGCGACGGATGACAGCTACGGCAACGGCGGAGTAGATGATGTCTGCGGCCGGCGTGAGGACGGCGTCGATGAGGTTGCGACAGTGAAGCGCTTCGTCACCGACGTCGTCGAGAGCTAGCGGGGGCGCTAGGGTTGGTCGAGGTGGAGAGGTGGTAGAAGAACTTTTGACCATGATGGGACGTGCATTTATAGGCATGGGAGACGGCACAGCGCAATTACGCAGGTGCCCCTGGCGGTTCACATACGAGGGACATGTGGCGGTCATGTAACGCATTGGGAGTTGTCCCACGATCCCACATACACCACGACTGTCGGAGTGGTCGTTCCGGCTTCTCCGGGTTTCAGGCATAAAGGATGGAGCATTAAAATCAGATTTAAAGTTTGTCTCCGTATCTTCTGCTGACAAGGATGCAGAGAAGATATTCGGCAGATTCAACAGAATGCATATGATTTGGACAGACAGAGTGTGAGATGAGAAAGCATAGAGAGATTAGGGTCCGATCACATTCACTTAGTTCAAAAGATTCAATTACGAAGACATAGCTATAAGTGAATGCTGTTGAGGACAGAACACAACTCTCTCTCTCTCTCTCTCTCTCTCTCTCTATATATATATATATATATATATATATATATATATATATATATATATATATATATATATATATATATATATATATATCCTATATGAAGATAAAACAAGTGCGAAGACTTTGCAAATGCAACGCCACGAGAAACACTTCAAACAAGAATTTGGTGGTGGCGTTACCCACCATATAGGAAGTATTAGACCCAGACACGGTACACAATTATCGTGGCGCTCCGAAGTCAAATTCCATGTTAATGTATTCACACTTAGAATGTAAGTCTTCATTGATTGAAGATATACTTTACTTCGTGTGTTGCACATCTAAGTCATCAATATGCATAAGTGTTAGGATATGTGCCTGATTACAGGACATTTGAGGATTCTAAGATATTTAGCTCACACCGCAACTTGCAAAACCTTTTCTCATCCAAGGCCTTTGTGAAGATATCTGCCAGTTGCTCTTCAGTGTTGACGTGTATGATATCAATATCTTCCTTCATGACATGATCTCTGAGAAAGTGATGACGAATTTCAATGTGCTTTCTCTTCGAGTGCTGAACTGGGTTGTTGGCAATCTTGATAGCGCTTTCATTATCGCAGTAGAGTGGCACATGCTTTAGATGAACGCCATAGTCCTTGAGCGTTTGCTTCATCCAGAGAAGCTGAGCGCAGCAAGATCCAGCAGCAATGTATTTAGATTCAGCAGTGGAGAGTGATACACAGTTCTGCTTCTTTGAAGACCAACAGACAAGAGATCGTCGTCGAAAGTGACATGTGCCTGATGTAGACTTGTGATCAACTTTGTCACCAGCATAATCAGCATCTGAGAATCCAACTAGATCAAACTCTGAGCCCTTTGGATACCATAATCCTAGAGTTGGGGTGTAAGCCAAATATCGAAGTATTCGCTTCACAGCTAAGTGATGCGACTCCTTTGGTGCCGCTTGATATCGAGCACACATGCAAACACTAAGCATAATATCTGGCCTAGATGCACATAAATAAAGCAAAGAACCAATCATGGAGCGGTATACCTATTGATCAAACTCTTTACCATTGGCGTCGGGACCCAGATGGTGTTTAGCAGGCATTGGCGTCGAGTACCCTTTGCAGTCTTGCATTCCAAACTTTTTCAGGAAATCTTTAAGGTACTTCTCTTGAGATATGAAGATGTCGTTGCTTTGCTGACGTATTTGAAGACCAAGGAAGAACTTCAGCTCACCCATCATGGACATCTGATATTGCTCTTGCATCATGTGACCAAACTCATCATTGTATTTTTTGTTAGTGCAGCCGAAGATAATGTCGTCCACATAGATTTGGCAGACAAATAGTCATCATCATATGTCTTCGTGAAGAGTGGGGGATCTAGGGATCCAGGTTTGAAGCCTTTTCTCTTAAGGAAGTCGTTGAGTGTGTCATACCAAGCACGAGGCGCTTGCTTGAGGCCATACAGTGCCTTGTTGAGTTTGTATACCATATCAGGACGTTTTGGATCTTCAAAGCCAGGTGGTTGTACAACATACACCTCTTCTTCAATCCTTCCATTGAGAAAGGCACTCTTTACATCCATTTGATATATAAGTATGTTGTGATGATTTTCGTAGGCTAGCAGTATACGAATAGCTTCAAGTCTAGCCACAGGAGCAAATGTTTCATCGAAGTCAATCCCTTCGACTTGAGTGTATCCTTGAGCAACGAGACGAGCATTGTTTCTGACCACTTGACCATGCTCATCTTTCTTGTTGCGATAGATCCATTTTGTGCCTATTATGTTGTGCTTGCGAGGGTCAGGACGCTTGACAAGTTCCCACACATTGTTCAACTCAAACTGTTGAAGCTCTTCTTGCATTGCTTGAATCCATTCGGGTTCCATAAAAGCTTCAGCAACTTTCTTGGGTTCAGATATTGAGACAAAGGCAAAGTGCCCACAGAAATTTGCAAGTTGTGTTGCTCTTGAGCGAGTAAGTGGACCAGGAGCATTTATGCTATCAATTATCTTCTCAACTTGTACTTCATTTGCAACACGAGGATGAGTTGGACAAAGATTTTGCTCTTTCTGTACATTGTCATCGTCAGGAGTGTTGTCTTCAGGCTGAGCATTGTCGTCAGGTTGATTTGGAGCAGAAATGATGAGTTCCTCCTCAGGCTGTGCTTTAGAAGGCATGATCTCACCGGTTCCCATTAGCTTGATAGATTCATTTGGTGAAGCCTCATCTAGCACATTTGGTAGGAACTCTATTTGTGAACCATTTGTCTCATCAAACCGCACATCCACAGTTTCAACAGTTTTATAGAGAAAGATGTTGAAGACTCTGTAGGAGTGTGAGTCCTTTCCATATCCAAGCATGAAGCCTTCATGTGCTTTGGGTGCAAATTTTGACTTGTGATGAGGATCCTTGATCCAGCACTTGGCTCCAAATACTCTGAAGTAACTTACATTAGGCTTCTTTCCAGTGAGGAGTTCATAGGATGTTTTCTTCAGAAGCTTGTGAAGATAAACACGGTTGATGATATGGCATGCAGTATCAATAGCTTTGGGCCAGAACCTTCTTGGTGTCTTGTATTCATTGACCATCGTTCGAGCCATCTCAATTAGAGTTCTATTCTTGCGCTCAACGATCCCATTTTGCTGAGGTGTATACGGGGCTGAGAATTCATGAGTGATTCCCATTGTATCCAGATAAAGATCAAGGCCAGTGTTCTTGAACTCAGTGCCATTGTCACTTCTGATATGCTTGATCTTGACGCCATAATTGTTTATTGCACGGTTGGCGAAGCGTCTGAAGACATCTTGCACTTCAGTCTTGTAGAGTATTATGTGCACCCATGTGTATCTTGAATAATCATCAACAATGACGAAGCCATAGAGACAGGCTGTGGTAGAGAATGTGGAGTAGTGAGTAGGGCCAAATAAGTCCATGTGAAGCAGCTCGAAGGGTTTGGATGTCGTCATGATTGTCTTTGAGGGATGCTTGGCTCTAGTCATCTTACCAGCTTCACAGGCACCACATAGATGGTCTTTCTTGAACTTGACTTCCTCGATGCCTATTACATGCTTCTACTTTGTGAGAGTGTGCAAGTTCGTCATGCCAGCACGTCCTAGCCTCCGATGCCAGAGCCAGCACTCTGAAGCTTTCGCTAGAAGACATACGGCCATCTGTGGTCTAGCTGAGAAATATACCATATATAGATCATCTTTTCTATATCCTTCAAATACTAAAGACTTGTCAGATTCCATTAGTACAAGGCAACGAAATTTGCCAAAGATCACAATCATGTTTAAGTCACAAAGCATTGAGACAGACATTAAGTTGAAGCCAAGAGATTCAACAAGCATGACTTTATCCATGTGCTGATCTCTTGAGATTGCAACTCTACATAGACCCAACACTTTGCTTTTACCAGTATCAGCAAATGTGATGTGACTCTTGTTAGATGGACGTAAGGTTGAGTCCATGAGAAGATTCCGATCACCAGTCATATGATTTGTGCATCCGCTATCCATAATCCATTCTGAAGACTTTAGTGTTACTCCCTACAATGCAGTTAGGAGGATAGGCTTCACCACAAGCCATTATGAAGCATAAACATTTGACATATAAATGGATTATGAAAGCTTAGACGGGGGTTAGGACTGATAAGATGTTTAGCAAGTGATTCATGAGCAGTATGAGCAGTAAGTCATTTGGGCATTTGATCTTGTGCCCTACAAGTGTTTTAGGTCCCGAGCAATAGCATCAGAAGCTTTTGATTTTCGGCTAGAGACCTTTCCCTACAAGAGAAAGTTAGTTCTTCTTAACCACCCACATTTTTAGAGGTGGCTTAGAAGCAATGAGTCTAAGAGCAGCATCTGAGAATTTTGGCTTTGGAGCCCTATCAAATAATCTTGCAGGAGGAGAATAATACTCATAAGAATAGGCAGAAAAGTTCTTTGTTTTATGAACATAGCGGTTTGAAGAAACACGCTCATATTCATGAGTCTGAGTATGGTTTCCCTGCAAAACATCCGCGTTAGGGTGACTCAGGTGAGTCTTTTGTCTGTATGAAGCCTTAGGACCATATGAAGCCTTTGGTCTGGGGTTTGTCTTCTTCCCAGGAGGTGTTATGATAACATTTGTTGGAAGTTTCTCAAGGCAACCTTTGGGTACCCAGATCTTCTTCATAGGTGGCCCGTTCCTGCAGTTAGTACCAATATACCTGGCAAACACTTCACCATCTTGATTCTTAAACAGTTTATAGTTTGCATCAAAGGATTCATCAATGATAACAGGATTAGCACAAGTGAAGCCAGATAGGGAAGATGGATCCACTGAAGGTTCCTTTGCAGCAACCCATGTGGTTTTGGGATACTGCCCAGGCTTCCAGTATGAACCATCAACATTCATTTTCCTGTCGAACCCAACACCCTCTTTCCTAGGGTTTCGGTTCAGTATCTGCTTTTTGAGGACATCACATAGAGTCTGATGCCCTTTGAGGCTTTTGTACATCCCTGTTTCAAGCAAAGTCTTCAACCTAGCATTTTCATCAGCAATAGTAGTAGTATCCTCAGTAGAGGGGTTAGTTACCACATCAGTAGTTGAAGATATTGCAACAGTGGTAGCAGTAGAACATTCAGCAACAGATGTAGCGTTATCACGCTCAATGCATTTTAGACATGGTGGTTCAAACTCTTCGTGAGTGGAGCTGATTAGTTGTGCACGGAGTGACTCATTTTCGTTTTGAAGATCTTCATGAGCCGCTTTCAATTTCTCAAGTTCTCGTTTGCTTTGAATGTAATCATGGGAAATCTTTTCATGAGTTTTTTAGAGCGATTCATAAAGACCTTCAAGTTCCTTGTACTTAACATGAAGATTTTTTATGTCTTCAATTAAGGACTGAGAACGGGTCATTTCTGCGTCCAACATGTCATCGCTTTTGTCTAACAGTTTTTGAATATGTTCCATGGCTTTCTGCTGTTCAGTGGCAATTTTAGCAAGCGTTTTGTAGCTAGGTTTTGATTCACAATCAGATTCGTCTTCACTAGATGTCTGCAAGTAAGCATCGCGTGATTTTACCTTGGCACCGCGTGCCATGAAGCAGTAGGTGGGAGTAGAGTCGTCGTCCTCATCAACAATGTTGGGGACGGTGCCATTGTCTTCAGTGTTGAAGATCTTGGCCACGTAGGCAGTGGCTAGAGCCAGACTCGCAGCACCAGAATCAGACTCCTCCTCAAACTCCACCTCCGCCTCTTCAGAAGCAGACTCCTCCTCAGAATCCATCTCCTTGCTAACAAACGTGCGAGCCTTGCCAGATGAATTCTTCTTGTGTGATGAATACTTGGAAGAAGACTTTGAAGATTTCTTCTTTTTCTTGTCATCAGAATCATATTCCTTGCTCTTCTCCTTCTTCTTCTCATCGTCCCACTGAGGACACTCAGAGATGTAGTGACCAGGTTTCTTGCACTTATGACATGTTCTCTTCTTGTAGTCATGGGTAGAAGCTTCATCATTTCTTGAGCTGGATCGTGAAGACTTTCTAAAGCCTTTCTTCCTAGTGAATTTCTAGAACTTCTTCACAAGCATGGCAAGCTCCTTTCCAATGTCTTCAGGATCATCAGAACTGCAGTCCGATTCTTCTTCAGATGAAGAAACAGCCTTTGCCTTTAAGGCGCGAGATCGGCCATAGTTGGGACCATAGATGTCACGTTTCTCAGATAGCTGGAACTCATGTGTGTTGAGCCTCTCAAGTATGTCAGACAGATCGAGAGTCTTGAAGTCAGGGCGTTCTTGAATCATCAGGGCAAGGATATCAAATGAGCTGTCGAGTGATCTCAGGAGAGTCTTGACGATTTCATGCTTGGTGATTGCAGTGGCGCCAAGTGCTTGAAGCTCATTTGTGATGTCAGTGAGACGATCGAATGTGTGCTGGACATTCTCATTGTCATGTCTCTTGAAGCAATTGAAGAGATTGCGAAGGACATTGATCCTTTGATATCTCTGGGTAGAGACTCCTTGATTGACCTTTGAGAGCCAGTCCCAGACTTCCTTTGACGTGTCCAAAGCACTTACACGACCATACTGTCCTTTGGTCAGATGACCACAGATGATGTTCTTGGCCGTTGAATCCAGTTGGACGAGCCTCTTGACATCAGCAGGGGTGATACCTTCACCAGTCTTGGGAACGCCATTCTTGATGAAAAACCAGAGGTCCACGTCAATGGCTTCAAGGTGCATGCACATCTTGTTCTTCCAGTAAGGATATTCGATGCCATCGAAGACGGGGCACGCAGCGGAGACTTTGATTATCCCTGCAGTCGACATAGCTAAAACTCCAGGTGGTTAAATCGAATCACACAGAACAAGGGAGTACCTTGCTCTGATACCAATAGTATATCGACTAGAGGGGGGGGGGGTGAATAGGCGATTTTTATGAAATGCATCAAAACATGGTAGTTTTGAAGACAAAAGATAAACTCAATCCTATTAGTATGCAGCGGAAAGTAGACTACACTAGACAAGCCATAGTCAAGTATTCAATGAAGTGAAAGCACGAAGACTAATAGCAGCTAGGCAGTAGGGATCATGATGGAAGAAGGAATGAAGCCAATCACAACAAGTAGATACTCAGTGAAGTCAATCAGATAAGGCAAGCAGGCAATGACTTCACAACATAGGACAATAAGTAAAGGGAAGGAAAGGATAGAACCAGTAGCTCGGGGAGGACAGTGATTTGTTAGACCAGTTCCAGTTGCTGTGACAACTGTACGTCTGGTTAGGGAGGCTGAGATTTAACTCGGAAGACCGCGTCTTCACCTTATTCCCCTTGAGCTAAGGACACCTAGTCCTCGATCAATCACTCTGGTAAGTCTTCAAGGTAGACTTCCAAACCTTCACAGACTTCGTTCACCGGCGATCCACAATGACTCTTGGATGCTCAGAACGCGACGCCTAACCGGCTCGAGGAAACACAGTCCTCAAGTGTAATAAGTCTTCAGGTCACACAGATAGAAAGACTTCAGTGATGCCTAACACTCTTTGGCTCTGGGTTTTTGGGCTTTGTCCTCGCAAGGATTTCTCTCTCAAACGCTTCGGAGGTGGGTTGCTCTCAAACGAGAAAAGACGTGTAATAACTCTGAGCAGCCACCAATTTATGGTGTAAGAGGTGGGCTATTTATAGCCACTGGGCAACCCGACCTGATTTGTCTGAAGTGACCCTGGGTCACTAAGGAACTGACACGTGTTCCAACGGTCAGATTTCAAACACTCACACGACAACATTACTTGGGCTACAAGTAAGGCTGACTCATCCAACTCTGGATAAGATTTGCTCTCATAGTCTTCGCTCGAAGACATAGGATTTGGTTGAGCATCACTTCAGTCACTCTGACTTAGTTCATTTGGACCCCACTTAACAGTACGGTGGTTCCTATGACTCAACAAAGAAGAAAGGGAAACAACAAAACATCTAAGTCTTCGCTCTCCATAGTCTTCACACAATGTCTTCTCTTGTCATAGTCTTTAATAGGATTATCTTGATGTACCACCACTATTGTCAATGTCTTCATACATTTTTAGGGGTCATCTCCGGTAGGTAAACCGAATCAATGAGGGACTACTACCTGTGTTATCCTACAATTCTCACAAACACATTAGTCCCTCAACCAGGTTTGTCGTCAATACTCCAAAACCAACTAGGGGTGGCACTAGATGCACTTACAGTCATGTTGCAAACTCGCTAAAATATGCATGATTTATTAGGGCGGAGGAAATAAGCTTTATACATTCTTGTGATATGGAAGTAATAAAAGCGACAGACTGCATAATAAAGGTCCTTATCACAAGTGGCAATATAAAGTGACGTTCTTCTATGCTAAGACTTTGTGCATCCAACCATAAAAACACATGACAACCTCTGCTTCCCTCTGCGAAGGGCCTATCTATTATTCCTGCCTTATAAGAGTCAAGGTGAAATTCACCTTTCCTTTTTTACATTTTATCCTTTGGCAAGCACATTGTGTTGGAAAGATCCAGGCATACATACCCACTTGGATGTAAGTTTTCATGGTCCATTACTATTGACGTTACCCTTGAGGTAAAAGGTTGGGAGGCAACACCATAAGCCCCTATCTTTCTCTGTGTACAATTAAAACTCCATAATCATAAGTATTGCGTGAGTGTGAGCAATTGTGAAAGACTATATGATAGTTGAGTATGTAGGCTTGCTGAAAAGCTCTTACATTGAATCTTTCCGATGTTATGATAAATTGCAATTGCTTCAATGACCGAGATCAAAGTTTGTTAGTTTTCAATGAAGATTATGATTCATGCTTGATATGGTGAAAACTTCATCGATAACTCTGGAAACCTATTCTGCACAACTCCAAAAGCCTCGAAACTCCACAGAACTCTGTTTTAGAAAATAGAAAAAATATCTGGCGATAGAAGATCACAAGGGGGGCCACCTACTGTCCACGAGGATGGGGGGCGCGCCCCCCTCTCTAGGCGCGCCCCCTATCTCGTGGGCCCACTGACGGCCCCCGATGCCCATCTTCTCCTATATGAGGTGTTTTGACCTGGAAAAAAATCATAAGGAGGCTTTTGGGACCAGACGCCGCTGTCTCGAGGCGGAAACCAATCTAGGGCTCTGGCATAGCTGTTCTGCCAGGGATACTTCCCTCCGGGAGGGGGAAATCATCACCGCCATCATCCCCAACAACTCTCCCATCTTGGGGAGGGCTATCTTCATCAACATCTTCACCAGCACCATCTCCTCTCAAACCCTAGTTCATCTCTTGTATCCAATCTTTGTACCCAGACCTCAATTGGTACATGTGGGTTGCTAGTAGTGTTGATTACTCCTTGTAGTTGATGCTAGTTGGTTTATTTGGTGGAAGGTCATATGTTCAGATCCATTATGCATATTAATACCCCTCTGATCATGAACAATATTATGTCTTGTGAGTAGTTACTTTTGTTCCTGAGGACATGGGAGAAGTCTTGCTATTAGTAGTCATGTGAATTTGGTCTTCGTTCGATATTTCGATGAGATGTATGTTGTCTCTTCTCTAGTTGTGTCATGTGAACATTGACTACATGACACTTCACCATTATTTGGGCCTAGAGTAAGGCATTGTGAAGTAATACGTAGATGATGGGTTGCTAGAGTGACAGAAGCTTAAACCCTAGTTTATGTGTTGCTTGGTAAGGGGCTGATTTGGATCCATATGTTTCATGCTATGGTTAGGTTTACCTTAATACTTCTTTTGTAGTTGCGGATGCTTGCCTTAGAGGTTAATCATAAGTGGGAGGCTTGTCCAAGTAAGGACAGCACCCAAGCACCGGTCCACCCACATACCAAATTATCAAAGTACCGAACGCGAATCAAATGTTCGTGATGAAAACTAGCTTGACGATAATTCCCATGTGTCCTCGGGAGCGCTTTCCTTCATATAAGAGTTTGTCCAGGCTTGTCCTTTGCTACAAAAAGGATTGGGCCACCTTTCTGCACCTTATTTACTTTTACCTTTTGTCCCTTGCTACCAATTATCTTATCACAAAACTATCTGTTACCTATAATTTCAGTGCTTGCAGAAAATACCTTACTGAAAACTGCCTATCATTTCCTTCCGCTCCTCGTTGGGTTCGACACTCTTACTTATCGAAAGGACTATGATAGAACCCCTACACTTGTGGGTCATCAACCACGAACATGGAGCATGTGTTAGCATCATCATACGCCAGCGCCCGGCCGTACGAGCGGTTCAATGGACGTGTGCAAGCCGCCGCTCCTGTGGCCCGGTTTACATCAACATGACGCTGTTGACTCGCCCGTGCACACCGGCTTACAACACCGCGACCGACTCATCTATCTATGTTGCCTCTGATGTTATGGTTGTCTTTGTCGTCCGTCTCTCGCGGCATGGTCTACATCAACACACCAGGCCGCACCTGTCTGCATGAGCTGTTTATTGAGTATAAAGCCAATCACTGCTCGGGTAGCCCGGTTTTCTTCCAACAAATTGGAGGCAAATTATCATATATTATCAACCGCCGTCTGCATTGGATGGCTCAATGGGTAGGCGCACAAGTCTCCGCCACTATAGTTTGGTTAACTTCAAACAACCAGTTGGAATGAACCATTGGCCGAGTTGCTGACACGGCTCATACGGGATCATTTATAACCCGCTGCAGTCACCTCAACCTTGTGTGGATTCACATCACGCTATAAACACCAATGATATACATCTTATGCTATGGTCAAGTATTGAGAATCTCAAGCCAACTCCTCAAGTAGTTTTGAGACTCGGGGGCTACGTTGACATGACTCAGTAAATGAATGCAAGTTTAAAGCAGATTTAAGAACTCCGGGTCAGTGGAGGAGAAGATAACCCGGTCCCGGACACTGCTGCTGTATTGATGAAAATTTAATCGCCGTCAGAATTATTCCGGCTCAAATGAAGAATTCCGGTTTAAAATCCGGTTCAAGTGAAATCTGTCTCCCACAAAAGCTTTGAAGCTCTCAATATCCGGTTTAAAACTCCGGCTCAAGAAGAATCCAATTTCTCGCAAGTTCGAGTTCTCAGGAAAAATTAAAGATTGCCAAAGAGAGCTTGCTGCCATGATGCGCGGTTCAAACATGGGTATCCTGCCTTGTTGGCTTTCGTAAGTATGTCACTTGGGGGCTTCCTGTTCAAACATAGTTGTATACACCAAAGAGAACATAGCATTACTACCCTCTTGACTGGCTTGGAACACTAGGTGTATTCACCAAAGTTTCCAGGTTATCTTATTCAAACATAGGTGTATTCACCAAAGAGGACATAACCTTTCTAGGTCATCCTACCTGTATACCAGCTGCTTCAACTCCATCAGGTAATCCTGATTGACCCATCGAACTCTTAGCAATCAATCTTTTACGGTGTATTAACCAAAGATCCTGAGCTTGTTAAGGTTAAAACGCCGGCTGTCGTGTGAGAGCACGGCTTACAGATAGTCAGGATAGATCCAGGCTGCTAAAGCCGCCTTCATTGAAACTTGGTTAAACCTGCCAGTTTGCTTGATGCTACTCCGACCTCGTGTACTCTCGATAGTCATATCTGAACTTATCCAGTTACAAACATCGATTGGGTCATGTGAGAGCCGGCTACAAAAAGCGAGGATACTCCAGTGGCTCGGGCTAGTTTCATTGAAGTATTCTGTCATCATACACATACATCATCATACATTGCATCATACACATACATCATCATATATTGCATCATACATTGCATCATCATTACATCATCATAGCATGCATCATATATGCATAGATATACTGGTTTATATTGCAGGAACCGGTTTTCAAACTAGGTTATATTATTCAAATCTTTAATAACCAAACGTGGTTGGGTTTTTATTATGGTTATTAATAACCAGTATTAGGATTGAGGTTTTCAAAGTCGCTTTAGCGCAATGGCTATTGTTTTATCAATGGATATGATTTATTCTACAATGGAAGGAATAGTCCTGAGTCGCCGCAGGCTTACGACCCGACACTTGGGGGCTACATTATTCTAGTTGAGATTACATCAAATACGCAAGTCCCATGTCACTTCCAGCATGCACCATGGCACTTGGGGGCTAATGCAAGATTACTTTTTATTGGCCTTATTGAAGACCCGACTCATCACATTGGAATGAGCCGGCCTTCGGGGGCTACCAATTGCTCCTGTCAAAAAATTAAAGTACACGAGCCTTATTCCATTATATTGAAGGGTCCACTGCTCAGTTGGTAAAGCACAAAGCTCTTAACCTTGTGGACGTGGGTTCAAGCCCCATGATGGGGGTTACATCATATGATATTCTTTTCAAAGAAGTATATATAAGGTCCCAGCTCAATATTATCTTACTGAGCTGGCTCTTGGGGGGCTATACGTTGATGTTCAAGTCTACATGATCATATTTATAAAGTCCCTGCTCAGTATTGCATAATGACCCGGCCCTTGGGGGTTACACTGGCTGAAGCTTGAGTACAAGGCAATTACAAGTCCCAGGTTGCTGCAAGCATGACAACGCGGTACTTGGGGGCTACATATGTGGAATATTCAGTTTTGACTAGTGACTGAGATGAACAATCTGGATTTCTTCAAGGTTGCAACATTTATATTGAAACAAGTTTTAAGCTATCACTATGTTCTCCTCTTAAGACTTGGGGGCTACAGGTAATATGCATACAAAGGAGGAACGTCTTGAAATTCTCAGTTTTGAGCAAATCAGGAAAATTAATTGTGTGACCCGGCGTTGGCAATAATCATGACCCGGTGTGTATAACAGTCATAACCCGGAATCATCAGTTTTTATGACCCGACAATTTTGGCAATGATAAACCGGCAAGTTCTATATCTTCAAGCTGACTGAATATCAGAGAAACCAATGTGAGAAAATTGATTATGAAGCTGGTCTATTGACCCAGATTTTTTAGAAGAAGTGCCCTTGATTTTTTGCATTAGTAATGTTTGAACAAATCTGCCAAAGGAGATTTGCTATGAGATCATGAACATGCATCCAGGAGGAAATGACAAGGATTTAAGGATGATCAGGTGCCGGTTCAGGATTTTCTTAACCTGGAGCACAACCTGTCAATTTTTGTGTGTGTTTATGTCGCAGGATCAGTTTAACATGGATAAATCCAAATTAAACTGGGGGCTAATGTTGGGGATATACCCCGCGGTATGACCCGGCCAGAAATATGACCCGGTCGGACTTGGCGACTCACCAGAGACCCGGTTGGAGCTTGGCGACTCACTGGTGATCCACCCGGACCTGGCGGTTTACAGGCAACCCGCCTGGACATTGTGACTCAGTGGTGACCCAGGGGGCGGGTCAGATGGACGACAAGGTCCAGGAGGCCGGCTCATGTTATGGTGGGCCGACTTAAGAGAAAAGGCATGATGAATATTTCCCTTACAAGGAAGCAAGACTCGGACTTGTATCCCGTAATAGAAGACAAGTTAGTCCTAGTCCTACTAGAACTTCATATGTAACCTGCCCATTCAACATATATAAGGAGGGGCAGGGCACCCCAAGAGGGACAAGAAAGAATAAACAATCTCTAGGGCTAGACACAACTAGAGGAGAGCCGGCTTATACGACGACTCCCTCACGATCATAATGAGACCTAGCCACAAACAGCATGTAGGGCTATTACCGGATGATGTTTCCTGGGGCCCGAAGCTGTCTAAATCCTTGTCTTGCGTTGCGTCTCTCGATTCCGCTCAACCTCTCTCAAGCTACTACATTGATGCGTTGGCTCATGACTAAGTCCTCACCCTAGGACATCTGACGTGACAATTCCATGACATATCCCTAGAAAACTTTATGATGAGTGGGAACCTACTATTAAGATCAGGATTAATGATTATGAGTGTCATGCTTTGTATGATTTGGGTGCTAGCGTTTCTACGATTCCAAAAACTTTATGTGATGTGCTAGGTTTCCGTGAATTTGATGAGTGTTATTTAAATTTACATCTTGCGGATTCCACTATTAAGAAACCTATGGGAAGAATTAATGATATTCTTATTGTTGCAAATAGGAATTATGTGCCCGTAGATTCCATTGTTCTTGATATAAATTGCAATCCTACATGTCCTATTATTCTTGGTCGACCTTTCCCTAGAACAATTGGTGCAATTATTGATATGAAAGAAGGAAACATTAGATTTCAATTTCCATTAAGGAAAGACAAGGAACACTTTCCAAGAAAGAAATTAAATTGCCTTATGAATCTATTATGAGAGCTACCTATGGATTGCATACCATAGATGATAATACCTAGATCTATTTGCGTTTTATGCCTAGCTAAGGGCGTTAAACAATAGCGCTTGTTGGGAGGCAACCCAATTTTGTTTTTTCTTTTTACTTGTTGGTTCTGTTTTTAAAGTTTCACACATTATTACTTCTGTAGTAATTGTGTTTTGGTGTTTTAATTAGTGTTTGAGCCAAGTAAGACCTTTGGGATGGCTTACGGTGATCATTGATTTGATTTTGCTGAAAGAGAAAAACATTTGCGCCCAGTGCAGAAAATTCAATAATTCACTGGAACGTCAAAACCTTCTGAAATTTTTACACAAAATTTACATACAAATTCCCCACGCCTTCCTAATTTTTCAGAATTTTTCGAGTTACGGAAGTATGCGAAGTTTTCAAATTGCTACAAACTGTTTTGTTTTTGATAGATTCTGTTTTCTATGTGTTGTTTGCTTATTTTGATGCACCTATGGCTAGTATCGGGGGTATGAATCATGGAAAAGTTGGAATACAATAGATATTACACCAATATAAAATTAGAATAAGATCACAACAGTACCTTGGGTGGTTATTTGCTTTGTTTACTAACGGAGCTCACGAGATTTCTGTTGAGTTTCGTGTTATGATGTTTTCAAGTTTTGGGTAAGGATTTGATGAACTATGGAATAAGGAGTGGCAAAAGCCTAAGAATGGGGATGCCCAAGGCACCCCAAGGTAAAATTCAAGGACGACCAAGCGCCTAAGCTTGGGGATGCCCCGGGAAGGCATCTCCTCTTTCGTCCTCATCCATCGGTAACTTTACTTGAGACTATATTTTTATTCACTACATGATATGTGTTTTGCTTGGAGCGTCGCGTATGATATGAGTCTTTGCTTTATAGTTTGTCACAATAATCCTTGCTGCACACACGTTTTGAGAGGGACATGCTTCAATCGTCATTTTTTATAATACTCTATGTGCTTCACTTATATCTTTTGAGCTAGGCAATGTTGCTCTAGTGCTTCACTTATATCTTTTAGAACACGGTGGTGGTTTTATTTTATAGAAATTGTTAAACTCTCTTGATCCACTTATATTATTTTGAGAGTCCTTAAGAACAGCATGGTAATTTGCTTGGGTTGTGAATTTAGTCCTAATATGATAGGCATCCAAAGGAGATATAATAAAAACTTTCATATATAGAGCATTGAATACTATGTCATGTTTGACTCCTTATAATTGTTTTGAGATGTTAAGATGGTAATATTAGAGTCATGCTAGTGGTAGTTTGTGAGGTTAAAGAAATAATTGTGTTAAGGTTTGTGATTCACGTAGCATGCACGTATGGTCTCCTAACTATGTAACTGAATTGGAGCACTTTGTATTTTGAGTGTATGTCTTTGCGTGAAGGTCGGGGGCGCGCGATGGTTAACTCCTACCAACCTCCCCTCTAGGAGCATGCGTCGTAGTACTTTGCTTCGAGAGCTAATATTTTTTTGCAATAAGTATGTGAGTTCTTTATGACTAATGTTGAGTCCATGGATTATACGCACTCTCACCCTTCCACCTTGCTAGCCACTCTAGTGCCGCACAACTTTCGTCGGTGCATAAAACCCTCCTTATACCTTCCTCAAAACAGCCACCATACCCACCTATTATAACATTTCCATAGCCATTCCGAGATATATTGCCATGTAACTCCACTGTTCCGTTTATTATGACACGCATCATCATTGTCATATTGCTTTGCATGATCATGTAGTTGACATAATATTCGTGGCAAAGCCACCGTTCATATTTTTATACATGTCACTCTTGGTCATTGCGCATCTCGGTACACCCCTAGAGGCATTCATATAGAGTCATATCTTTGTTCTACTATCGAGTTGTAAGTAAAAAAAAGTGTGATGATCATCATTATTAGAACATTGTCCCATGTGAGGTTATAAATAAAGAGGCCAAAAGAGTCTCCAAAAAAAAGAGGAGCCTTCAAAAAAAAGTGAGAAGGGACAATGTTACTATCCTTTTCCACACTTGTGCTTCAAAGTAGCACCATATTCTTCATGATAGAGAGTCTCCTATGTTGTCACTTTCATATATTACTAGTGGGAATTTTTCATTATAGAACTTGGCTTGTATATTCCAACGATGGGCTTCCTCAAATGCCCCAGGTCTTCATGAGCAAGCAAGTTGATGCACACCAACTAGTTATCTTTTGAGCTTTCATACACTTATAGCTCTAGTGCATCCGTTAGATGGCAATCCCTACTCACTCCCATTGATATCGATTAGTGGACATCTCTATTATACATTGATTTGCCTAGTTGATGTGAGACTCTCTCCCTCCCTTTTGTCTATTTCCACATTCTATTCCACCCATAGTGCTATATCCATGGCTCACGCTCATGTATTGCATGAAGAGTTGTAAAGGTTTAAGAATGTTAAAGTATGAAAACAATTGCTTGATTGACACCAGGATAGGCATGATTTGTACTTTGTGTTAAGAAGAGGGAGCATAAATGACTATATGATTTTGTAGGGATAACTTTCTTTAGCCATGTTATTTTTGAAGCTTCCTAGATTACTTTTTAGTATGCTTGAAGTATTATTGTTTTGATATTGATAAACTTTTATTTTGAGTCTTATGGATCTGAAAATTCATGCCACATTAAAGAAGAATTACATTGATAAATATGTTGGGTAGCATTCCACATCAAAAATTCTGTTTTTATCATTTACCTACTCGAGGACGAGCATGAATTAAGCTTGGGGATGCTTGATACGTCTCAAACGTATCTAGAATTTTTTTATTGTTCCATGCTATTATATTATCTGTTTAGGATGTTTTATATGCATTAATATGCTATTTTATATTCTTTTTGGGACTAACCTATTAACCTAGAGCCCAATGCCAGTTTCTGTTTTTCCTTGTTTTTTAGATTCACAAAAAAGAAATATCAAACAGAGTCCAAACAGAAAGAAACTTTACGAGGATTTTTCTTGGACTAGAAGACATCTAGAGGACTTAGAGTACACGCCAGGGAATCTACGAGGCGGCCACAAGGGTGGAGGGCGCACCCCTACCTTGTGGGCCCCTCATGCCTCCCCTGACCTACTTCTTCCGCCTATAAATTCACATATATTCCAGAAACATCAGAACATCCATCGAAACCACTTTTCCGCCACTGTAACCTTCTGTTTCCGCGAGACCCCATCTAGAGGCCTTTTCCGGTACTCCGTCGGAAGGGGATTCGACCACGGAGGGCTTCTACATCAACCCCATTGACCTTCCGATGAAGTGTGAGTAGTTTACCGCAGACCTACGGGTCCATAGCTAGTAGCTAGATGGCTTATTCTCTCTCTTTGATTCTCAATACCATGTTCTCCTCGATGTTCTTGGAGATCTATCTGATGTAATCTTCTTTTGCAGTGTGTTTGCCAAGATCCGGTGAATTGTGGATTTATGATCAGATTATCTATGAATATTATTTGAGTCTCTTCTTAATTCTTATATGCATGATTTGATATCTTAATAATTCTCTTCAAACTATTGATTTGGTTTGACTAACTCGATTGGTTGTTTTTGCAATGGGAGAAGTGCTTTGCTTTGGGTTCAATCTTGCGGTGCTCAATCCCAGTGATAGTAGGGGACATATTACGTATTGTATTGTTGCCATCGAGGATAACAAGATGGGGTTTTCATCATACTGCTTGAGTTAATTCCGCAACATCATGTCATCTTACTTAATGCGTTACTCTATTCTTATGAACTTAATAATCTAGATGCAGAATTGTTTCGGTCGATGTGTGGATTAATAGTAGTAGATGCAGGTAGGAGTCGGTCTACTTGACACGGACGTGATGCCTATATTCATGAGCATTGCCTTAGATATCATCATAACTTTGCGCTCTTCTATCAATTGCTTGGCAGTAATTTGTTTACCCACTGTAATGTTTGCTATCATGAGAGAAGACTCTAGTGAAACCTATGGCCCTGGGGTCTATTTTACATCTTATAAGTTTGAGATCTACTATTCTTCAATCTTTTACTTTTCAATATATAAACAAAAAAATCCAAAAATATTTACTTTACAAGTTATCTACCTCTATCTGATCTCACTTTTGCAAATAACCGTGAAGGGATTGACAACCCCTTTTTACATTGGGTGCAAGTTGTTTGATTGTTTGTGCAGGTATTTGGCGATTTGTGCGTAGTATCCTACCGTATTGATACATTGGTTCTCAAACTGAGGGAAATACTTACTCTACTTTGCTGCATCACCCTTTCCTCTTCAAGGGAAAAACCAACGCAAGCTCAAGAGGTAGCATGTGGCCCAACGCGGGCCCCCCTCGATGGCACATTACGGCCCAACTTCAGGACCCTGAGGACAAGACCCTCGTGAAGGCCCCTGGCCTCGCAAGGAGAACAACATCAGGACCACCCCAGGGGCAGCTTTCTGAGCCTGCCCCCAGAGGGGCGGAGATCTCTATGCAAGCCCTGCCTCATGAGGCTCAAGATGACATGAGCCATGACGACCAAGGCCAGGCGGGCGTTAGCGGGCGCAGTCCAAGACAGTTTCCTCTTTGGTGATAAGGGGGCAAGGACAGGCACAGGTTCCCGAGGAAGGCCCCAAAGGTTTCCTTTCCTGTGCAACGAGACCACGACCACAAGCTCGGCAGGACGGATGTCGTCTTCGAGACCACCTCTACATCACGGCCAGAAGCTTTGCAGGCAAAGACCACCTTTCGTTAGGATAAGATGTACTCCTTGTCCCCTTTCAAAATTGGCCGTTGTGGAATCCCTTCCCACTAAAACAATGAGAGAAGAGGACCAAGGCCACTATAAATATAGACTAGCCCCCGCCGTAGAGGAGGGTCGATCCATCCTCATCATCCAATCCCTCGCGAGGCTGCTCATCCACTATACTAGTTCATCCTCAACCTCCTCATGAGGACAATCCCCCAAAGGTAGGAGTAGGGTTTTACACCATAAGGTGGCCCAAACCTGGGTAAATATCCGCATTCTTCCCTTCTCTAGGATCATCCCACTCAGCGAGGTCGAGCCTTGGGCATAGCGAGCAGAGCGTCCCAAAGAAGCGAGATCCTCTGTACATGCCCCAGAGTTCGAACCTTGTTGGGTCCGCGGAGCCCTGATTCCGACAACATCCAGATTGTGTGGCTTGGACTATTGCGGGCGGTTTGAGGGTTGACGTTGACGATGCCCTAAACAAGCCATACATACGCATAGGTATACTCCATTTACTTCTACTTCCTTAAGGACAACTCCAACGCATGACCCCAAGCAGACGTCCGTTTGGTCCGCTTTTCGTCCGTTTGGGGGTCGCAACGGGGCCACATCTAACCGGATTTATGGATGCGCCAGGCGCACGGCCGCATTTTGGCCGTGTCTCATCTGTTCTATATCAACAATCATATAAAATGAAGCATATCAAATAGTTCAAATCAAACATAGCAAATAGTTTCACTTCTGAAATAGTCTTATGACCCAATCAAAATAGAAACAATATCAAATAGTCTAACAACCCAATCAAAATTTGTTTGCATGAAAATACATTAAATTGATAGATCTACTGGTTGTTAATGTGAGTCCACATGTGCTCTCGACCAAGTCATTCCGGAGCTGGACATGAGTATGCCAATCACGCATTTCATGATGAAAATGGACAAATTGTTCAAAGGTTGCAGGAGGTGGTTGCTCAGGCTCAACAGTTTCACCCTGGAAATAAAACCCTGGGTCGTAGATGTTGTCATCGCGCTCATCCTCTAAGATCATGTTGTGCATGACCACATAGGCAATCATCACCTCCCAAAGCTTCTGAGTGATCCATGTCAATGCAGGGTTTTGAATGATACCCCATCGAGACTGAAGCACACCGAAAGCATGCTCCACATCCTTCTTAGAACTCTCCTGCATTTGGGCAAACCTCTGTCTCTTCTCTCCTTACGGATTGGGTATGGTCTTCACAAGAGTGGAACACTGAGGATAGATACCATCACCTAGGTAATATCACTTGTTGTAACTGTGGCCATTGACCTCAAAGTGGACCTCCGGGGAGTGGCCTTCTACAATCCTTGCAAACACTCGAGAACGCTGAAGAACACTGATATCATTGTGAGAACCAGCCATGCCGTAAAAAGAATGCTATATCCACAGATCTTGTGAAGCCACCGCTTCAAGTATGACAGTGGCACCTTTCACATGTCTCTTGTACTATCCCTACCAAGCAAATGGACAGTTTTTTAACTTCTAGTGCATACAGTCTATACTAGCAAGTATGCCCGGAAAGCCCTTATCGACATTGATCACCAACAACCTCTCTGTATCAGCGGCAGTTGTCTCTCTCAGGTACTCAAGGCCGAAAACTGCCACCACGGCCTTGCAGAAACTATAAATTTAGAGGAGACATGTTGACTCACTCATACTCACATACTCATCCACAAGATCACCAGGAATAGGCGCAGTGCATTTCTGGCAAGAAGAGAAGCCAAGCTTGCCAAGGGCATCCTCTTTGCACTCAAAATATGGGTCATATTCTACCTGTCCCTCCCGAATATGACTGAACACGTGTATCCTCATTCGGAATCGGTGATGAAATTTGTGTGCTTTGAAGAGTGCACTATTCTCAAAGTAATCGACATAGAGAAGGGTGTCGGGGGTTTGGTACGACATATGCCAAAGGATGGCTAATCATGCATGGGGACAATAGAACGTCACTGGGCCCTGGAAGCGGGATGAGTCGGTACTTCGGACGCCTATGGGATTTACCCAGGTTCAGGGCTCTCTGTGGAGATAACACCCCAAATCCTGCTTTGCAGGGACTCCGCATCATGACTATCGTCAATACGGTAGCTACAAGGTTGCTCCTTGAGCTGTGTTGGCTAGAGGAGGAAGATGAGCAAGGCTAGCTCTATCTCCTCCTTCTCTAGATGAATGTGGGATAGCTAAAGTTCTAAACCCCTTTCATGGGGAGAACTGGGGGGTTTATATAGGCCTACCCCCAGGGGTACAATGGTAATCCGGCCGGGTGCGGGCCCTGGCCGTCAGCATCTCTCAATGCCACTGCTGGGCCGTACCGCTTGCTGGGTCCCACCGGCTGCTGGGGGCATGTCCGTTGAATGGGTCCCGCCGTCTGCGGGCTCACTCGTGCGCACCCGGGAGCAACTTCCCGGTCGGTCACCAATCCTGGAACTACTCCAAGCCGAGCACGCTTTACTTTGGAGTTCTATCCGAATGGGCTCCCAGAAAAGAAGGAATTCCTTATTGATATGAGTAGTCTATCATCCCTATTAAGCCAGGCTATCACATACACCCCCACTCAGAGGAACCGACGTCCTCGTCGGGAACGTTCCCTTCTGGCACATACGTTTGTGCATCCAGTCCGGTACATGTGCCATGTCGTGTGCCATGATGGGTCACAAACGTCATGAACAACATGACCACGCACATTTCCGCAAACATCCGTGTAACCGCGAGGATCGGCTCTGATACCAACTTGTAACGCCCCGTACACATCCGCTGGTGGTCGTTACTCCTGGCGGGAACTAGACTGGCCCCACAGATCAATACTAGTCTTTTTTGCGCACTTTGTCCTCACTTGTGCGCACCCGGGAGCAACTTCCGGGTCAGTCACCCTTCCTGAAACTACTCCAAGTTGAGCACGCTTAACTCTGGAGTTCTATCCGAATGGGCTCCTAGAAAAGAAGGAATTCCTTATTGATATTAATAGTCTATCATCCCTATTAAGCCAGGCTATCACAATCAGCCTAATGGATCACAAACTCCAAGGGGAGGAAAGGCCGCCTGCTGGATGCCGACCTGCCCTTGGCGCCGCCTGCTAGGGACTTACCGCCTTCTGGTAGCTCACAGACAGGTAGGACCCTCCGCCTGCTGGCCGTACTGCCCGCTTGTCGTGGGAGCATGGCCACCTCTGAAGCGGGGATGTCATGGGCCGCGTGCCTATAGTGCCATGCCGGACGAAGGGTGTCCGTATGGTACACTCGCACTATGGCCACGCTTGCCCTGGATTCTGGGGTGGCAGGCCACACTGTAGCCATGCCCCGTCGTGCCACGGTTAAGTGGGTGCAGACTTTGAGGGGGGGCTCGGACCGCCTGCTAGATGTCGGCTCTCTAGAGCCGCCTGATGATGGCACGCCGCCTTTTGGCAGCCGGCTCGTTGGACCAGACGGTCCAACGAGGCGGCCTGGCTTGTGGACGGTTGGAGGGGCACAGCCGGCCCCAAAGCCTTTTAATGTTATTGGTGTTGATGAAGATACCCGTGGTCAATATCTTCGACAAAGGGTGTGGCCTCTCTCCATATTGTGGTTCAGGGCCGGAGCATGCCCGGGGATTGATCCCCTGAACTGAGGCCACTTCCTACTTATGTGGTCGTGGACGACCAATGCAGCCACCACAAGCTCTTCATCATCCGATGAACAAATGAAGTTGTGAAAGAAATACTCAGCCCCACTATCCATGGTACCTTGTGAGCAAAGCGTCGAATACCCTGCCGTGGTGTTGGAGACGCGGCCGTAAAGAGCAAGTCTAGGAAGCGAAACAAGGTTGGTGTTGGTGGGTGGGCGCCCTCCGAAAATACAACGCCTGCCGGAAGTTGGTGTGGTCGACGGTCGGCGCCAGCGGCCGTAACTTCTCAACCACCGGCAACAAGGAACCACGAACGCAGGAAAAATGATCTACCGAAACGTGGACGTCAGCCGGCTGCGGCATGGTGTGGTTTTTGGGTGGACGACCTTGATAGAAGGCGAAGCGGCCGGGAATGGGGGTGGCGGCGGCAATGGCGGGGGCGGAGGGAAGGACATGGCAAGAGTAAAATGGATGTGTCCCCCACGGGCGGGCTAGTGGAGACTAGGGCGCGCGTCG
Source organism: Secale cereale (assembly GCA_902687465.1). Lineage (NCBI taxonomy): Eukaryota > Viridiplantae > Streptophyta > Magnoliopsida > Poales > Poaceae > Secale > Secale cereale. The sequence continues at coordinate 161,088,943 of LR738715.1, read as the reverse complement.
CGCCCGTCCGCGCATGTCCATTTGGCGCAAACGCGACCCAAAGTTGGTCAGGAATTGGTCGAAAGCGGACAAAAAGCAAAAATTGGTCCATTTACTCTCACGCGTTGGGCTGCCTAATATGTATGTTTATCTCCAGACGGACGCGGACAGACCATTTGGGGTCGTTCGTTGGAGTTGGCCTTAACCTCTTTGTTGTGTTGATATTTTGCTTAGACCCAAAACAGTAAAATAAATGTTCTACGGTAAATTGTGTTGTTATTTTTATTAGGTGCAGAAACAACACAACCGACTGCTACAACTGCTCGCTATCGTTCCAGCCATTATGAGATAATAGCACTGCAGGTCCTAGAACTTGCACCGCATGTGATAGTTCAATCGTAAAACTTGCAAAAGCTGATTTTTTCGTCCTACAACTTGTCATGGAGGAGCAAGATTGGTCCTGGGTGAATCAAATGGCGCCAAGTGGAGCCAGCTTGGCCAGACCGGTCAGTGCCACACATTATGCATTTACCCTCATGCGCTTGTCCGGAATCAACCCGCACTACACCTCCGCGTCTTCGAAGAAATAACACTTGAATTTATTTTGTCTTCCTCCCTCCCCCAATCATTTGACACCTTTCTCCTGTCCGTGACTTGTGGACCGGCCGCGCCGGCTACTCTTTCTTGAGCCGCCATGGTGTTGTCGGATTTCGTCGGCATCGGCGGCCAGCTGCCGCCTCCGACCGCGCACCAAGTCCGGTCGTTCGGTGTCCACCCTCCCGATTATGGTTCGTCCTCCCCTCTCTGCTCTGTTCCTCCTCATTTCTTTGCTTTGATGGTCCGCTTGTGTCGTCCTCCTTCCCATAGCATTGCTGAGTTTGAAGGTCGATTAGGTGATAATTCGTGGCTTTAGTGCTTCCCGCGACGTGAATCTGTTATTTCTGTAGTTGATATGAGTTAGGGTTTTGGGCTGTGAAGTTGGGGATTTTCGAAAGAAACTAGGGTTCTTGTTTTGCAGTTTCTTTCATCTTTTTCGTACTATGTGCATACTGATACTAAATGTGTGAGCAATTTGGGCTAGGGTTTTGTTGTATCGTCAACAATGTACCTCAGGGGACACCTTTCGTAGCTTAAAAATATGAACTTTGTAGTTGTATTAGGCAATGTAGGGCAGATATTCACATCAATGGTGTAATAGTACTTAGTCAGTAGATTAGTAATAACATTAAATCAGTAGGTTACCTAATTTGTTCAGTGTATTTAAAAAATGCAGTTAACTGAATTCAGTTTGCAAGATGCAGTTACTGTACTTTCTTCAGTGAACTGAATTCAGTTTTCAGTTAACTTACTATATTTCTTCAGTTATCTGTATTTATGGTTGTGCTTACATTATGCACTTTTGTGGCTATAGTATGTGATTCAGCAATGGGACTAAGTGTGGACACCCCTTACTTCACACTTGAACTGGAGCATGGTGGAATTTTTGTGGAGCAATACAGAACATGGAGTACTTTAATCCTTCTGTGGAAGTGTTGGACTATGTTGATGCCGACACATTCTCTTATGCAGCAATTCAAGAGCACCTGTTGTGGTTGGGATATCTTGTCCATGAGCACATCATTTATTGGTGCAGACCTGATAAAACAATTCCAGATGGTATGGTGAGAATTAGAGGTGAAGAGGATGTTCAGCAAATGATCAGAGCCAGTGATCAGCATAAGGTGTTTGCAATCATGGCTAACCAAAGTGACTTCATCAGTAATTTCAGGGAAGACTTGATATTAGCAGCAGATCATGGTCCTGTCATAATTCCAGAGATTGCAGCAGATCAGATAGAAGTGGACAACTTGCAGACCGATGGTGCACAAGCAAAGCATTTGCTGACTGATGGTGCACAAATAGAGCATTTGCAGCACATGCTGACTCATGGTGCACAAACAGAGCATTTGCAGCACTTGCTGACTGATGGTGCACAAACAGAGCATTTGCAGCACTTGCTGACTGATGGTGCACAAACTGAGCATTTGCTTACTAATGGTGCACAAACTGAGCTTGCTGATGGAGAGGATGCAATGCTCTCAGATTCAGAGTTCAGTGAAAGTGATTATGACGAAGATGATTTGAGATGATGATTTATATGAAGACGACATTGATTTTGAAGTTGATGAAAGTGCTGAACCAGTTGAGGAAGAGGTGGAGCCAGACTATCTACTTGAAGATGAAGATCTGAACCTCTCTGTTGAAGAGCAAGAGCAATGGCAATACAAGTTCAAAGCTTTCAACTCCAAGGTGGACATGAAATCACCTGTATTTAAAGTAGGGGTGGTATTTGCTGGCGTGGTTGAGCTGAGGAAAGCTCTGACTGCATATTTTATAAGGAACAGAGTGCAAATCAAGAAGCTGAAGAATGATAAGATCAGATTAGAGGCTGTTTGTAATGCCCAATATGAGACTATACCTCCTACGTGTCGAGGCATGACTTAAAGGCATAATCTCATACTAGAATGATCTCAAGCATGGTATCTTTGCACGACTCATGTAAAAGAGGGATGAAATTGCAAAAGAGTAGCTGGCTTACACTCGCCACATCACACAATGCATTACATAAACATTCATCATCCAAATAAGATCACAGTCCGACTATGAACGAAGATCCAAATGAAAGATACCATAAATAAATAACACAAGGTCCCGATCATCCTAGTAAGAGCCCTACTGATCCTCTGGGTAAGACACGTAGTATCGCCCACGTTCTTCGTCGAACTCCCAGTACAACTCTAAACCACCAGCTGTGTAGTTCTCCACGGTACCTGCATCTGGTGTTGTGTAGAATCTGTGAGCCGAGGACTCAGCAATCCCGTCCCCGGGTAGCAATACTATCAAAGCCTTGGGTGTGGAACAAGGCTGAAGAACAAGGTTGCAGCTGCACTAGCACTAGCTTACGTGTTTAGAGCGAGAAGAGAAGTGCCAACAATCGTCAAAGTGATCACGAAGTGATCCTATCTAAGCACGTCAAACATAACCCCACCGTATTCACTTCCCGAACCCCTTCGGAAAGCGACTGTCATGGTTACTCACGCTGGTAGTGTATTATGATCATAGTGTCAAGTTTTCTACAATCGGATATTAACAAATTCCCATCTGCCACATAACCACGGGCACGGCTTTCGAAAGATCAAAACCCTGCAGGGGTGTCCCAACTTAGCCCATCACAAGCTCACGATCTGCGGAGTCGCAACTCCAAAGTGGGAATACCCGAGTATTCTCGGAATCCCGTGCTCAAGATATTCTGACTAAGGTAACACTAATCCAGCAAGACCTCCCGGCGTGCCGACACCCTGATAGTAGCCGCGCGTATCTCTTCTCAGGCCACGACCGGATGTGTGATGCTACAGGTTTCTACCAGCCCTCGGGTTCCCCCAAGGTGGCCCCGCAGGCTCCCCAGTTTGGACCAACACTCATGTGGAGCACTGCCCGGGTTGTTAATTAAGAAAAGGGTTTATAACTCCCTATGCAAGTTTTAGTTATTAGGCAAATGAAAAACCAATGTTGGGCCTTGCTGGAAAAGCTTTAGCGCTAAGCGGGTTATCGAGGGGGGGCCATAAACCCCAACCGTGTTAGGGACGAAAAAATCAAGGAACATAACACCGGTTTAAATGGTTCCTAGGGAGGCATGAGTGGAACAAAACACCAAGCAAAGGCTTAGCCTTCCACCCAATGCCAAATATATAGGTGATTTAGTTTAACAGATTATATATTGTGATATCCCAAAAAAACTTCAACATGAAGCAAGAACCTTCGAATCTTCTCCTGCAACTAACAATGCTATAAGAGGGGCTGAGCGAAGCTTACGTAGCCAAACAAAGGTTTGCTAGATTGGGTGGTTAGAGAGGTTCATGGCAACAATAGGGGGCTGACAAACAGACATAGGCATCGAGGCAATAAGCTAAAGAGCGAGACATCTAGCAATAGGTAAAGATAGTAAGGATATCTGGGTCAGCTCATCTTGCCTGTTGAATCCTCGGAGGGAACGTAACCTTGCTCCTCACACTCAACCTCGGTAGAAACCTCGTACTCCGTATCGTCATCAGGCTCTAACCAAACACAACAATGCAACAACGGAACAAAATCAATCAACATGTAGTGCTCAAACACATGATGCATGCACATGAAGCATATGAACATGGAAAGACATGATGCATGGCCTAGGGTCAGAAGAATGCAATATCATCACAACCAACAAGATCAAACACAAGCATGAACAAGCAAAGGAACATTTTAACAAGTCCATGTAGTTTATTCTTACAAGCAACCAACAAGTTTTTAGGAGTTGGTTAACATGGCAAGGTGCAACTTAACATAACAGCAACATGCTAGCACATTTAAATGGGCTAGAAACAAATACACCAATATCCAGAAACTCCCATATTCATTTATTTGCATTTGGGACATATTTGAAAAACTTCTGTGAAAGAGTTGTCAAACATGCTAAACAACAGCACCAAAATATTCTACATATTTTTCTACCCCAAATGCATATAAAGTTTGTTAAATTTGGAGTTGTAGAGAATTTGTTATGATTTTTACAAGTTTAAGCATTTTTAAAACAAGTTTAATTCAAACATCCTTTTAAAAGTTTGTAAACATGGCAGCAAGTGACATATTCATAATCTACACAAAATTCTAAGCACTTTTCATATGGGGCTCATATTCATCTGAAGCATAAATATGTAGATATTAATTAAATAAGAAAAACAAAAAAGAAAAGAAAAACAGAAAAAGAAATAAAAACAGAAAAGGCACCAGGTCCACAAGGACCCAGGCTCAGCTAGCCACGCCCACTGACAAGGGGGCCCGGCGAGGCTGAGCTAGCGAAGTGGGTGCGCGCGGGGGCTGGATTGGAGATGAGAGGCTGGAAGGTGGGGCCCTGCTGTCAGCTTCACACAGAAATGAAAAAGGGGGCGAAACACTGCGCCCGCGGGGGATTGAACCCACGCCCTACTGCTGAAACTGACGGAGACAAACCACTGCACTACTGAATCGATCTCGACAGAGAACATGCGCTAAGTCTGAAGAATATGCAGCAACAGGCAAACAGGGGAGGCACTGGCCCTCGTCGGAGCTGCTCGTCGGAGCCGCTCCGGCGACCAATTGGCACGGCGGAGGGGTGCGAGAGACTCCTTGAAGAGTTCCGCATCCAGCGATCCTACTAGCAGCAACTACGGGGCACTGCAGCGCCGGCGGCGAGCAACTACGGCACGGCGGCGACGGAGCAACGGCGAGGCAAAGCAAGGCCCTAGGTGGCACGGCGATGGCACAGAGAGGTCCTACACATGTAGGCGAAGCGAACGGGCAGCACGGCAAGAACTAGAAGGGTCGGAACACTCGCCGGCAACGAGGTCTGACGGCGATGCGCTCGGGCGCTCGGCGAACGGGGGCCTAGAGTACTCGCAAAAAGGGAAAAAGGCACTGGGAGAGAGAGGAGCTCACCACGAGCACGACGGAGTGCTCGGCTGGCCCAGGCGAGGAAGGATTCGATGACGGCGTGCCTCGAACACCTACGGCCACCATAGAGGAAGGAGAGGAAGAAGAGCTCGACGGAGTGGCGCTCGGGTCCGAGTAGTTGACGTAGAGGAAGAAGACGACGTCGAGGAAGCGGGTAGACAGCTTTGGCGAGGCCGAAGACGACGCGGGGCTCGCCGGCGACGAGTGTCTGCTCTCAGATGCGCTCGGGCGTTGATGGGGGCGGCGGATCTGGAGGATCTTAGCTCTCCAGACGGCGAGAGGGGAAAGAGGAGACCTAGGGAGGAAGAGAGGACACGTTTTGGGTTTAAAAGAGGGGCTCGGCGCACGGCCTCGACGTCCGTGAACTGACGGCGCGACGGTGAGCGCGGCGCTGCTCTGCTTTTCTGACGGTGGAAGACGGAGGCGCGGGGCTGAGCCACAAACAGGTAGGGCCACGTGCTCGGATTGCCCACGGCGCGACTGCGAGCGCTGAGGCTGGGCCTGCGTTGGAGTTCGGCTGCGCGCGGTGGAGAGAAGCAGGGCCTGGGGAGAGAGAGAGAGAAGGAGGAGGCCCAGGTTGAGATGTGCTGGCTGCTGCCTCTTCTTCTTTCTTTATTTCTTCAGGCAGAAAAAGAAAAGAATGCAAAGAAATAAAGAAGAAGAATTAGGTGAAAAGAAAAATATCCCCACGCTCAGTGAATTATGCCCTATTTAAATAAATTGACTTGGACATTTTTAGAGGCAGAAAAATAAAAGGAGTTTGAATATGGATCAAACTCTAGATATTTTAAAACCCAACCAAATCATTTTAAAATGAGGTGATATTTGGTGGAGAGGATGTTGGCATGGGGCAAGATTTAAAGGAGGAGAAAGAACCACAATGGCACTAGCTAGGTGGCTGGCATATTAGGGCAAAGAAGAGGCCAGAAAGAAAAGAAGAAGAAGAATACGAAGAACAAGAAGAAGAATAAGAAGGGAGAAGAGGGGTAGGGTTTAGCTAGAACCCTCACACAACATCATCACAAGGTCTCCACATGCACAAAATAAAGTAAACTATGATGCCATGATGATATGATGAGGAGCAACGCAAGGATGCAAAATAATAAAAGGTATGGCAATGCAAATAAAATAAAAGACAAGGACCCCCAAGGGTAAAGACAAGGATCAAAGAGGAAGCTTTATTGCCATTATTGGAAAGTGTTACATGTGGGGCATTACAAACTCTCCTACACTACAAAAAGATCTCGTCCCGAGATCTAGGACTTGAAGAAGGAAGGATACCCGGAACGAAGGTGATCTTCTCGCTCCCACGTAGCTTCTCGGTTGGTATGGTGTGACCACTTAACTTTCAAGAACTTGATTGACTTGTTGCGGGTTTTGCTCTCAGTTTCCTCAAGAATAGCAACATGGTGCTCACGATAAGATAAGTCTTCTTGAAGATCAATCTCCTCGAATGGAATGGTGCGTTCAGGTGTCTTGAAGCACTTGCTGAGTTGAGACACATGAAACACATCATGAACATTTGCAAAGTTGGAGGGGAGCTCAAGTTGATAGGCTAGATCGCCTCTTTTGCCAAGAATCTTCAAAGGACCCACGTATCTAGGAGCAAGCTTTCCTTTGATACCAAATCTTTGGGTTCCTTTCATAGGAGAAACACGGAGATAGACATGATCCCCAATGTCGAAAGCCAAATCATGATGCTTGCCGTCATAGTAACTCTTTTGACGCGATTGAGCGGCTTTGAGATTCTCACGTATGACTTTACACATTTCTTCGGCTTCTGAGATCAAGTCATTGCCAAGAAGTTGACTTTCACTAGTCTCGGACCTGTTGAGCGGGGTATGGTACTTTCTGCCATAGAGGATTTTAAAAGGAGCTTTGTCGGCACTTGCTTGGAAACTTTTGTTGTAAGAGAACTTGACAAACGGGAGACAATCTTCCCACTTCATGCCAAAAGAGATGACACAAGCTCTCAACATGTCTTCGAGGATCTGGTTCACTCTTTCGACTTGACCACTAGTCTGAGGGTGAAACGCAGTGCTGAAACGGATCTTAGTGCCCATGGCTGACTGAAAGGAGTCCCGGAACTTGGATGTGAACAAACTTCCACGGTCTGAGGAGATGACTTGAGGAATGCCATGCAACGACACAATTCTGGAAGTGTACAACTCTGCCAACTGAGTTGCGTTGATGGATTCTTTGACGGGAAGGAATTGAGCTACTTTTTTAGCTTTTCAATGACTACAAAGATAGCATCATTCCCCTTCTTGGACTTAGGAAACCCAGTGACGAAATCCATTTCAACGTGCTTGAATTTCCACTCGGGAATAGGTAGAGGTTGGAGGAGACCGGCTAGACGTTGATGCTCTGCCTTCACTCTTCTGCAGACATCACATTCATTCACGAATTGGGCAATCTCCCTTTTCATGCGAGTGCACCGGTAAGATTGCTTGAGGTCTTGATACATCTTGGAACTTCCAGGATGAATGGAGTGGAGGGAGTCATGTGCTTCGTTCATTATGAGCTTTCTGAGATCACCCTTGGGAACTACAATTCTGTCCTCAAAGAATAAGGTGTCTTTCTCATCAACACGATAGCACTTGTATTTGGGAGTACCCTTAGCAATACCATGTTTCACCTTCTGGACCATGGCATCACTGAGTTGGGCCTCACGGATCTAATCTTCCAAGGTAGGAGCAACTTGAAGGTTTGCGAGAAAGCCTTGCGGAACAACTTGGAGGTTGAGCTTCCTAAATGATTCACAAAGCTCATGCTGGAACGGTTGAGAAGGAGACTGTTGCAATATGCCTTTCTGCTCAAGGCATCTCCAATGACATTGGCCTTGCCAGGTGCGTACTCGATGCTTGGATCATACTCTTGGATCATCTCAACCCAACGAGTTTGGCGAAGGTTCAGGTTAGGCTGCGTGAAGATGTACTTCAAGCTCTTGTGATCGGTGAAGATGTCCACTTTTCTGCCCAACAGAAGGTGTCTCCACGTGATCAAGGCATGTACCACCGCTCTTAGCTGGAGATCATGTGTGGGGTAGTTCTTCTCATTTGGTTTCAATTGAAGAGAAGTGTATGCCACAATCTTCTTGTCTTGCATGAGAACACCACCAAGTCCTTGTAAAGAAGAATCACAAAAGACTTCATAGGGCTTGGACTCATCCGGAGGAGTAAGAACCGGAGCCGAAATGAGTTTCTCTTTGAGTGTTTTGAATGCCACATCACAATCAGGAGTCCAGTTGTACTTGACATTCTTCTGCAACAGGTTGGAAAGAGGCTTGGCAATCTTGGAGAAGTTCTCAACGAACCTTCTGCAATAGCTAGCAAGACCAAGGAAGCTTCGGAGTTCCTTGATGTTCTGCGGGGGATCCCAGTTGACAATAGCTTCAACTTTCTCAGGGTTGACAGAAATACCCTCAGCAAAGATGATATGGCCAAGATATAAGACCTTATCCAGCCAAAATTCACATTTGGAGAACTTCGCATAGAACTTGTGTTCACGGAGTCTGTCCAGAACCAAACGGAGGTGCTTGGCATCGTCTTCTTCATTCTTGGAGAATACCAAGATGTCATCCAGATAGATGAGAACAAATTCATTGGTGTAGGGGTTGAATATGAAGTGCATCATCCTCGAGAAAGTGGGTGGAGCATTTGCGAGGCCAAAAGACATGACCATGTATTCATAAAAGCCAAAACTCGTTCTGAATGCGGTCTTGGGAATATCTTCTTCACGGATACGGATCTGGTGATAACCCATCCGGAGATTGAGCTTTGAGAACAGCTTTGCTCCTTTGAGCTGCTCGAACAATTATTGATGTTGGGGAGCGGATACTTGTTCTTTATTGTCTTCTTGTTCAATGGCCGGTGTCGGGGATATACCCCCGCGGTATGAACCGGCCGGAATTATAACCCGGCCGGACTTGGCAGTTTACTTAAGTCGGTTTACAATTGGCAATTTATTGGTAACCCGGCAGGTGGATCATGGATGACAAGGCCCAAGGCCCAGAAGGCCGGTTCATATTAATAGTGGGCCGGTTTATGAATAAAGCGCAAGGAATATTCTCATACAAAGGAAGCAAGACTAGGACTCCTTGTAATAGATCAATCCTAGTCCTACTAGGACTAGTCATGTAAACCGCCCCTTCAACATATATAAGGAGGGGCAGGGCTCCCCAAAGAGGGACAAGTTCTCACAGGTTAGACAAGAGACAAGTTTTAGAGGAGTAGTTTAGACAAGTTTCTAGGGCTAGACACAAAGAGCCGGTTTACCGGCGACACCACGAGGATCATAATGAGACCTAGCCTCAAACAGCACGTAGGGTTATTACCGGATGATGTTTCCCGGGGCCCGAAGCTGTCTAAACACCGTGTCTTGCATCGCGTCTCTTGATTCCGCTCAACCCCTCTCAAGCTACTACATAGATGCACGGCTCCACACCTGAAGTCCGTTAATCCGGACATCTGACGTGTTATTTCCACGACAGTTGGCGCCCACCATGGGGCCTGCGCACAGTGGTGTTGAGTTCTTGAAGGGATCTCTCCAATGGATCGAGAAGCTCACAATTCTACCGGACAAAGAAGAGGTTGCACCGTGAGCCGCCGCCTCCGCAAGCCGGATCCGAAGGTCTGCAATCCGCCTAGAAAAAGAATACGCGGGGAACGATTTACAAGATGACCCAGAGATTCGTCGAATCCGAAGACAAACTGGTATTTGGAGCAGCGGCCACCGTGCAAAGCCAAAGACGACATCTACTTAAACAAATCACCGGGATCCTGGCTGGTTTCCTTGTTAAAAAATACAATACTAGCAGTGACAGGGCAATGGGATCAGATTGACCACGACCCGGAGAAGGATTCAGTTTTTGCCTTGTCCGTTCTTTGTTCCACCTCAAGCGATGTCTCGTTTCTGCCCCTCACCTCGAAAGAACCTGGCCTGCCCAATTACTGCGGTAAATCGCCAAGAGCTCCGCTTCACCTGCTGGTCGCCGCTCCCGTGGTCAGAGCCGATTTAATCACCGACAGCTGCCAGGTCCCCGTGCCCCTGCTGCGAGTTGTCGCGGCCGCCTGTTGCCTCACCGCTGCTACATGTTTCTCAGGCGCGTCAACAATAAGGAAGGAAAAATCAGGTACGATTACAATCTGGAGGAGGTAGGCGTGGACTTGTAAAACCAATCAGGACAGTTGGAGTCGCCTCCGCCTCAGCGCTACGCTTCTCGTCGCTTGGCCACGAGTCGCCGGCCACCACCTCCGCGGTGGTTAGCTCTAACCGCGGCCTCGCCCCGAGCACCTCCTGTCTTCGCTGCTATAACCCGCCTCGGCTGCGCCGGCCGCTGTTGACCCGCTCTCGTCGCTCCGTCTCCGGTTCAAACTCTGTCCCGAGCCGCTCTTCCTCTGTTGCAAGCCGCTCCGAGTCAGCCGTCTCGCCCCGCAGCCGCGGCCTTGTCGAGCTGCCCTGATCCATCTCCGCCGGTTGCGCCAAAGCGGGCCTCGGCCTGACCTCGTTCCGTCTCCGGCTCAGATCCACCAGCCGCCGTCGAGTCTCCCCACTCCTGAACCGTCTCGGCCGAATCGCCTCCCGTCCGAGTCTTCATCGGACCTCCTTATGCCTGAGCCGCCCGACGCCGCAGCTGCCTCTGACTGCAGCTAGCCTCGTGCCCCTGCTTTGTCGCTCACATCCGCTGTACGCGGACCAGGCTTGGTTGCTTCCGCCGTGCCCAGAACCACCATGAGGACCCGTTGCCGCACGGACTCCTTAGCAAGTCGCCCGAGCTGCTGCATCTCGCTCCGGCCTTGAGTCGCCCACGTCTACCTGCGAGCCGCAGTTGGAGAGCCGCCACGCCTGAACCATGGCCGTAACCTCGCCTTCTGAGAAACTGTTTTGTCCGTGATGACTACAGTGCTGAGGTTCATCCCGTTTGCAAGGGAAAGACAGAGGGGTTAAATCTTCATTAAGAATACAGAGGGAATACTTTTGAGTAGTCGAATCAAGTCAGCAATTGTGGAGAATCATCAAACACACCGCGCCTCCGCCCGGCCTTGTCACACCACGGCCACCCTCGCTCCGGCCTGCTTCTGTGGCCGAGCTGCTCTATTGTGGCATCTGACTAAGGATAAAGATAAGGGTTAGGCCGGCTGGCAAAAGGTGTGATCATGGATCGGCCAATCTGAACCAAGCTGATTGATCTGGTTGTCTAAACTCGGTCAGCGTACATCCGGCAAAAGTACCAGGTCTTATCTATCTTATCTATTTTTCACATATATTGTTTTCATCAAATAGCAATTACTCTTGCACGTAATATTTTTTACGCAGGACGACTACTAAAAGTGGCAGTCGGATCATCATTAAGGGTATGCCACGGATGCACGTTCAGGTAAGTTGCGCGACTTCACGCATGTATGTTGCGGTCCGGTTTGCATAAATGCACCGACCGGCTCAGCTGTCCGTGCCCACGCGTGTTGGTCTCCAACATCGCGGCCGACCTCCTCGCCAATGGATGTGCGCACGCCGCCGCTTCTACGGTCCGGTTTATATTAACATGACACTATCCGCGCCTGTGATTAACTCACCCGTATATGTCGACTAACAAATGCCGCGGCCGACTCACCTGTTGTCCGGGCGAATCAGGTGATATCTATCCTATTTATTTTCAATACATATTAATTTATCAGAGCAAAAACACCTCGCCCTGCTGTATTTTATACGCAGGAAAAATCATTCATTATAAAGCGGTATTATACCGCGGAGATGGAGGCCCGCCAACATCATTCGATACAAATGAACACCGTTACTCAACGGACTCCCGCACCGGTTTACAAAGCCGTGGCTGTTTTACGCGACAGCACCGGTTTACAACACGGAGGACAATTTGCTCGTCTCCGCCAGTTTACAACCCCACAACCGTTTTAACTGTTTGAGCCGCCTCTGATACTGCGGTCGTTTTACTGTCCAACCTGTGATCCGGTCTATTCAACATACCGGTTCAAATTTACTCTGGTGATATCCATCTACAGTATTATTTCTCTTGTTATATATCATTTTTCATTAAGAAAATAAGATGCTTTGATCAGTCTATCTGGTTGTGCAGGGCAACTCCCGCATATATACTCAAAAGCAATAAAACTCCCTGAAGAGCATGAGGTCACATCCGGTTCAAGAGAGGACGCTTCAAGATCTACCCATGATTCCATGGAGCTAGGGAAAATTCTTATGGACAGTCGGGTTTACCCGCATCCATCGACCGGCCCTCTGGACAGTCGGGTTTACCCGCATTCAGTGATTGGCTAGGCCCTCTGGACAGTCGGGTTTACCCGCATTCAGTGATTGGCTAAAATTCTTATGGACAGACGGGTTTACCCGCATCCATCGACCGGCCCTCTGGACAGTCGGGTTTACCCGCATTCAGTGATTGGCTAGGCCCTCTGGACAGACGGGTTTACCCGCATTCAGTGATTGGCTAAAAAATTTCTTATGGTTCATATGGAAAGATGGATAATCCACATCCACCGGCCCTCTGGAAAGATGGATAATCCACATCCAGTGATTGGCTGAACCTTGCTTTGAGCCTGGCAGCTCTTAAAAAGCCTTGACTACATGGTTTTATTTGCAAATTTGCAAATTGGCTGAACCTTGTTTTATGATTCTTTAATCTGGAGTGGGACAATTCAAGAAATTGACCACACATCTATAAAGTGAAAAGTCTGGGTCATGAATACCAGCATGAATAAACCGGTGTTCTTTATAACCCGGATCATCCATCAGGCAACAAGCTACAAATTTCTGGACAAAGTTTCAGAATAATATAAACCGGTGTCTTTTATCAAGCCCGGGTTTGTTATTGGGTCCATGAAGGTCGTCATTTTAAGTTCTACCGGATTAAGAATATCAAGCATACTTGATCGCAGGTATGAAGTATTTTGTTTTTAAATACATATTGGCAGTACATGATCAGTTATAATGACCGGTGTTTATTAAACCGGCCTGGCTTTGACTATAAGTCGCCAGTATGAGACGAAATAATGACCGGTGTTTATTAACACGGCCTGGTTGTGATCAAATATCACTGGAACCGGTTTTCAGACTGGATTATATTATTATATTCTTCAATAGCCAACATGGCTGGATTCTTATTATGGTTATCAATATTATGATTGAGGTTATCAAAGTCGCTTTAAGCGCAATGGGTATTATTTCATCGATGGAAGTCATTTATTCTATAAAGGAAAAGTCCCGAGTCGCTGCAGGCTTACAACCCGGCACTTGGGGGCTACATTATTCAGACTGAGATTACATCAAATACACAAGTCTCATGTCGCTGCAAGCATGCACCATGACACTTGGGGGCTAATGCAAAGTCATTTTTTCGCTCACTTTATTGAAGACCCGACTCATCATATTATAATGAGCCGGCCCTTGGGGGCTACCAATCGCTCCTGCAACAATTCAAGGTACACAAGTATTAATCCATTATATTGAAAGTTCCACTGCTCAGTTGGTAGAGCACAAAGCTCTTAACCTTGTGGACGTGGGTTCAAACCCCACGATGGAAGTTACATTATATAATATTATTTTCAATGATTATATCTACAAAAGTCCTTGCTCAGTATAATGACCCGGCACTTGGGGGCTACATGTTGCTGTTCAAGTTTACATAATCATATTTTCAAAGTCCATGCTCATTATTAAATAATGACCCGGCACTTGGGGGCTATATATGTGGAATATTCAGTTTTGACTAGTGACTGCGATGAAACAATCCGGATTTCTTCAAGATTGCAACCATTATATTCAAACAAGTCTTAAGATATCACTATGTTATCCTCTTAAGACTTGGGGGCTACAGGTAATATGCATATAAAGGAGGAATGTCTTCAAATTCTCAGTTTGGGTAAATCCGGAAGATCAATCATAACCCGGCGTTGGCAACAATCATAACCCGGCATTTATAAACAGCCATGACCCGGAATTATCAATTTTTATAACCCGACAATGGTGGTAGTCATAAACCGGCAAGTTCTACATTCCCAAACCGGTTGGGTATCAGTTGAATATTTGAAGATCAATGTTTTTGTCAAGTCAGAGCATTGAAGGCCGGGTCAAATGGATTATTTGTTTGCAATATTTTTTCTACAAATAAGTTGATTATGAAGCTGGTCTGTTGACCCGGATTTTCTAGAAGAAGAAAAGGACAAGGACTTAAGGAGGATCAGATGCCGGTTTACAAGAAATTCTTAACCCGGAGCACAACCTGACAGATTTGTTCTTGTGTTGCAGCATAAGTTTACCATGGATAAATCCAAGCTAAACTTGGGGGCTAATGTCGGGGATATACCCCCGCGGTATGAACCGGCCGGAATTATAACCCGGCCGGACTTGGCAGTTTACTTAAGACGTTTACACTTGGCAATTTATTGGTAACCCGGCAGGTGGATCACGGATGACAAGGCCCAAGGCCCAGAAGGCCGGTTCATATTAATAGTGGGCCGGTTTATGAATAAAGCGCAAGGAATATTCTCATACAAAGGAAGCAAGACTAGGACTCCTTGTAATAGATCAATCCTAGTCCTACTAAGACTAGTCATGTAAACCGCCCCTTCAACATATATAAGGAGGGGCAGGGCTCCCCAAAGAGGGACAAGTTCTCACAGGTTAGACAAGAGACAAGTTTTAGAGGAGAAGTTTAGACAAGTTTCTAGGGCTAGACACAAAGAGCCGGTTTACCGGCGACACCACGAGGATCATAATGAGACCTAGCCTCAAACAGCACGTAGGGTTATTACCGGATGATGTTTCCCGGGGCCCGAAGCTGTCTAAACACCGTGTCTTGCTTCGCGTCTCTCGATTCCGCTCAACCCCTCTCAAGCTACTACATAGATGCGCGGCTCCACACCTGAAGTCCATTAATCCGGACATCTGACGTGTTATTTCCACGACAGCCGGTAATCAACGCAAAGGCGTTCCGTGCCATCCTTCTTCTTGACAAATAGAACACCACAGCCCCAAGGAGAAGTGCTAGGCCTGATTAGACCCATACGCTCTTGCTCATCGAGTTGTTTCTTCAGCTCCTTCAACTCATCAAGGGAGAGCTTGTACGGACGCCGACATGCTGGCTCGGTACCGGGCTCGAGTTCAGTGGAGGCATTCCTGGAAGCTCTTCAGGGAAAACATCTTCATACTCATTGACCACCGGAATCTGAGAGATGGAATTAATCTCGCCCTTGTCATTGAGAGAGAATAGCCTGATTGTGTTATCTCGAGAGGCGAAGATAATCACGTCTTCGTCAGGATGAGTAAGTTTAACTTCCTTATTTGCACAATCAATGTTAGTATCATCTTGGAAAGCCAATCCATCCCAAGAATAAGATCAATGTCGGAGTTACCGAGAATAACCGGAGAAACCAGAAAGCTGTAATCACCCATGTGAATAGATATATCCGGAGCATACACACTAGAAGACATTCGTTTCCCCGGAGAAGTAACTTACAACTTTTGAGGTAAGCTTTTGATGTCAGCATTGTGCTTGGATGCAAAAGGTTGAGACATGAAAGAACATGATGCACCCGAACCAAACAACACTTTTGCAGGAATAGAGTTAACTAAAAGGTTACCAAGTATCACATCTGAAGAGTTCTCTACTTGAGCTACATTCATGAGATTCACTCTTGCTTGCTTGGGATTGTGCTTGACAATAGCAGTGCTGATAGGTGGAGGAGGCGGAAGGCGCCTTGGGTTGGGACACTTGTTAGCATAATGACCCTTCTGATTGCACTTGTTGCAAACCACTTCTGAGAGAGGACGGTGATAAGGACCACTTGACTTCGAAGCTTGGAAGTGATTCTTGGACTGATTGCTTGGGTTGGGTGGGTGGGAGAAACCACGGCCACCAGAGTGCTTGTTGTTGTTGTTGTTGTTGTTGTTGGGAGGGCGGAGCACTGGAGGAGGTGGAAGCTAAAACTTCCGCTGCTTTGCAACCACTTGGGAAGAAGAGGAGGAGTTGACTGCATCTCTAATCTTATTTTTGGAAGCTTCAACCTTGAGCTGGGCTGCCTCTTGCTTAAGGGCCATGATATAGAATTGATCAAATTCATCTGGCTCAAACAAGGTGAGAGCTAGTTGGAGTTCATCCTTCAGACCACCACGGAACTGATAAATCTTGCTCTGGGAATCTGGGATGTCTTGCTTGGCATAGCGAGCGAGATTCTGGAACTTGACATTGTATTGATAGACGGACATGGTGCCTTGCTTCAGGTTGCGGAATTGCTCACGCATGCCTTCGGTGACACTAGTTGGAATGTGGTGAGATCGGAAATCCTTGCAGAAGTCAGTCCACGAGATTTCACGTCCACCTCTGGAATCTTTGTAATGTTTCCACCAATCAGCGGCTTGGTCCTTGAGTTGGAAGGCGACAAACTTGACATAATCCTCAGGTCCCACATTACTGCATTCAAAGTGCTTCTTGATGTCTGTTATCCAGTCTTCAGCATCTAGCGGATCCACAAAGTAACTGAAGGACTTCGGTTGGTTTGCCAGGAACTGGTTGAGTGTAGCAAAGTGAGGTTGATTGAACAGATTGCCTTGGAAATGGTTCCCATGACCACCTTGATTTGCTTGGTTGGCTTGAATGTTCTGCATCATTTGCATAAGCATCTGGGTGTTCTGGTTTGTCGCTTGCATAATTGCTCTCCAGGCCTCAGACGGAGGAGGAGGGGAAGGAGGACGATCAGGAACTTCTTCACCCTTTGGGTTAGCATTGGGAACCTTCTTAGGAGCCATCCTGAATGAGATGACAACTATTAGCCATTGATTGAAATATATAAGCTGAATCAACAGCTAGAATTGCAACATAAGTCTTCACAAGAACATCCGAACAAAATGAACGAATGTAATCCACAGTTAAATGGTACAACAATCTTCTCGAGAAGCCACTTGGGAGAACAAAAGGTAAATAAAAACAACAAGGAGCAGATAGAACAAATACAAGATAGAAGCTTCATCCCACATGTTCGTGCTGAAAGCTCATGGAACGTGTTACAAAAGGGTTTTGCAATCCCCGGATCAGCATAGCCAAGGACCCTTTAAGATGAAACTCCCGATCAGAACAAACGTCCATAAAACCACTTCACTCAATGTAGAACCCCGAACTCCTTATCATGCATTCGTTGGAAGAATGCCTACGAACTACTAAATGAACCCACCTATTAATTTCCGAAAGTTTCCAGTTATGCAATCACGTGTTGGGGATACAGGGGAAGCACCACGCACTCAACTCTAATCCTACATCCAGCTGTATCCATCCTTCAACACATAACCAGTTACTTTCGGAAACTGTTTACCTCGGACCTTCGAAACGCATCTGCTATACAAGCTATGGCAATACTCCCGACTACCTCCCAAGTACTGGGTGATGTCGGGGTTATCTTACCACCAACCGCATAGAAGAGTTTTCGATGTCGGTCGTAAAAACATTTTAAAGTTTGTGGCTAGACTCAACCGTCAACGATTCGATCAATCAGTGGGGGCTCCTAGGTCGGAGAAGGCTCTGATTACCAACTTGTGATGCCCAGTATGAGACTATACCTCCTACGTGTCGAGGCATGACTTAAAGGCATAATCTCATACTAGAATGATCTCAAGTATGGTATTTTTGCACAACTCATGTAAAAGAGGGATGAAATTGCAAAAGAGTAGTTGGCTTACACTCGCCACGTCACACAATGCATTACATAAACATTCATCATCCAAATAACATCAGAGTTCGACTACGGACGAAGAACCAAATGAAAGATACCATAAATAAATAACACAAGGTCCCGATCATCCTAGTAAGAGCCCTACTAATCCTCTGGGTAAGACACGTAGTATCGCCCATGTTCTTCATCGAACTCCCAGTACAACTCTGAACCACCAGCTGTGTAGTTCTCCACGGTACCTGCATATGGTGTTGTGTACAATCTGTGAGCCACGGAGGACTCAGCAATCCCGTCCCTTGGTAGCAATACTATCAAAGCCTTGGGTGTGGAACAAGGATGAAGAACAAGGTTGCAGCTGCACTAGCACTAGCTTACGTGTTTAGAGCGAGAAGAGAAGTGCGAATAATCGTCAAAGTGATCACGAAGTGATCCTATCTAAGCACGTCAAACATAACCCCACCGTGTTCACTTCACGAACCCCTTCGAAAAGCGACCGTCATGGTTACTCATGCTGGTAGTGTATTATGATCATAGTGTCAAGTTTTCTACAACCGGATATTAACAAATTGCCATCTGCCACATAACCGCTGGCACGGCTTTCGAAAGATAAAAACCCTGCGGGGGTGACCCAACTTAGCCCATCACAAGCTCATGATCTACGGAGTCGCAACTCCAAAGTGGGAAGACCCGAGTATTCTCGGAATCCCTTGCTCAAGATATTCCGACTAAGGTAAAACTAATCCAGCAAGAACTCCCGGTGTGCCAACACGCTGATAGTATCCGCGTGTATCTTGTCTCAGGCCACGACCAGATGGGTGATGCTTTAGGTTTTTACCAGCCCTTGGGTTCCCCCAAGGTGGCCCCGCAGGCTCCCCAGTTTGGACCAACACTTATGTGGAGCACTGGCCCGGGTTGTTAATTAAGAAAAGGTTTTATAACACCTTATGCAAGTTTTAGTTATTAGGCAAATGAAAAACCAATGTTGGGCCTTGCAGGAAAAGCTTTAGCGCTAAGCGGGTTATCGAGGGGGGCCCATAAACCCCAACCGTGTTAGGGATGAAAAAATCAAGGAACATAATACCGGTTTAAACGGTTCCTAGGGAGGCATGAGTGGGAAAAAACACCAAGCAAAGGCTTAGCCTTCCACCCATTGCCAAATATATAGGTGATTTAGTTTAACAGATTACATATTGTGATATCCCAACAAAAACTTCAACATGAAGCAAGAATCTTCTATTCTTTTCCTGCAACCAACAATGCTATAAGAGGGGCTGAGCGAAGCTTACGTAGCCAAACAAAGGTTTGCTAGGTTGGGTGGTTAGAGAGGTTCATGGCAACAATAGGAGGCTGACAAACAGACATAGGCATCGAGGCAATAAGCTAAAGATCAAGACATCTAGCAATAGGCAAAGATAGTAAGGATATCTGGGTCAGGTCATCTTGCCTGTTGAATCCTCGGAGGGAACGTAACCTTGCTCCTCACACTCAACCTCGGTAGAAACCTCGTACTCCGTATCGTCACCAGGCTCTAACCAAACACAACAATGCAACAACGGAACAAAATCAATCAACATGCAGTGCTCAAACACATGATGCATGCACATGAAGCATAGGAACATGGAAAGACATTATGCATGGTCTAGGGTCACAAGAATGCAATATCATCACAACCAACAAGATCAAACACAAGCATGAACAAGCAAAGGAACATTTTAACAAGTCCATGTAGTTTTTTCTTACAAGCAACCAACAAGTTTTTAGGAGTTGGTTAACATGGCAAGGTGCAACTTAACATAACAACAACATGCTAGCACATTTAAATGGGCTGGAAACAAATACAACAATATCCAGAATCCCCCATATTCATTTATTTGCATTTGGGGCAGATTTGAAAAACTTCTGTGAAAGAGTTGTCAAACATGCTAAACAACAGCACCAAAATATTATACATATTTTTCTACCCCAAATGCATATAAAGTTTGTTAAATTTGGAGTTGTAGAGAATTTGTTATGATTTTTACAAGTTTAAGCATTTTTAAAACAAGTTTAAATTCAAACAGCATTTTAAAAGTTATTAAACATGGCAGCAAGTGACATATTCATAATCTACACAAAATTCTAAGCACTTTTCATATGGCGCTCATATTCATCTGAAGCATAAATATGCAGATATTAATTAAATAAGAAAAACAGAAAAGAAAAGAAAAACAGAAAAAGAAATAAAAACAGAAAAGGCGCCAGGTCCAGAAGGACCCAGGCTCAGCTAGCCACGCCCACTGACAAGGGGGCCCGGCGAGGCTGAGCTGGCAAAGCGGGTGCGCGCTGGGGATGGAATGGAGATGAGAGGCTGGCACGTGGGGCCCTGCTATCAGCCTCACACAAAAATGAAAAAGGGGGCGAAACACTGTGCCCGCGGGGGATCGAACCCACGCCCTACTGCTGAAACTGACGGAGACAAACCACTGCGCTACTGAATCGATCTCGACAGAGAACATGCGCTAAGTCTGAAGAATATGCAGCAACAGACAAACAGGGGAGGCACTGGCCCTCGTCGGAGCCGCTCGTCGGAGCCGCTCCAGCGACCAATTGGCACGGCGGAGGGGTGCGAGAGACTCCTTGAAGAGTTCCGCATCCAGCCATCCTACTAGCAGCAAATACGGGGCACTGCAGCACCGGCGACGAGCAACTATGGCACGGCGGCAACAGAGCAACGGCGAGGCGAAGCAAGGCCCTAGGTGGCACGGCGACGGCACAGAGAGGTCCTACACTTCTAGGCGAAGCGAACGGGCAGCACGGCAAGAACTAGAGGGGTCGGAACACTCGCCGGCAACGAGGTCCGACGGTGATGTGCTCGGGCGCTCGGCGAACGGGGGGCTAGAGTACTCGCAGAAAGGGGAAAAAGGCACCAGGAGAGAGAGGAGCTCACCACGAGCACGACGGAGTGCTCGGCTGGCCCAGGCGAGGAAGGAGTCGACGACGGCGTGCCTCGAACACCTACGGCCACCGTAGAGGAAGGAGAGGAAGAAGAGCTCGACGGAGTGGTGCTCGGGGTCCGAGTAGTTGACGTAGAGGAAGAAGACGACGTCGAGGAAGCGGGTAGACAGCTTTGGCGAGGCCGAAGACGACGTGGGGCTCGCCGGCGACGAGTGGCTGCTCTTAGATGCGCTCGGGCGTTGATGGGGTGGCGGATCTGGAGGATCTCAGCTCTCCAGACGGCGAGAGGGAAAGAGGAGACCTAGGGAGGAAGAGAGGACACGTTTTGGGTTGAAAAGAGGGGCTCAGCGCACGGCCTCGACGTCCGTGAACTAACGGCACGACAGTGAGCGCGGCGCTGCTCTGCTTTTCTAACGGAGGAAGACGGAGGCACGGGGCTGAGCCACAGACAGGTGGGGCCGCGCGCTCGGATTGCCCACGACGCGACTGCGAGCACTGAGGCTGGGCCTTTGTTGGAGTTGGGCTGCGCGCGGTGGAGAGAAGCCAGGCCTGGGGGGAGAGAGAGAGAAGGAGGAGGCCCAGGTTGTGCTGTGCTGGCTGTTGCCTCTTCTTTTTCTTTATTTCTTCAGGCAGAAAAAGAAAAGAATGCACAGAAATAAAGAAGAAGAATTAGGGGAAAAGAAAAATATCCCCATGCTCAGTGAATTATGCCCTATTTAAATAAATTGACTTGGACATTTTTAGAGGCAGAAAAATAAAAGGAGTTTGAATATGGATCAAACTCTAGATATTTTAAAACCCAACCAAATCATTTTCAAATGAGGTGATATTTGGTGGAGAGGATGTTGGCATGGGGCAAGATTTAAAGGAGGAGAAAGAACCACAATGGCACTAGCTAGGTGGCTCGCATAATAGGGCAAAGAAGAGGCAAGAAAGAAAAGAAGAAGAAGAAGAATAAGAAGAAGAAGAATAAGAAGAAGAAGAAGAAGAAGAAGAAGAAGAAGAAGAAGAAGAAGAAGAAGAAGAAGAAGAAGAAGAAGAAGAAGAAGAAGAAGAAGAAGAAGAAGAAGAAGAAGGGAGAAGAAGAATAAGAAGGGAGAAGAGGGGTAGGGTTTAGCTAGAACCCTCACACAACATCATCAAAAGGTCTCCACATACACAAAATAAAGTAAACTATGATGCCATGATGATATGATGAAGAGCAATGCAAGGATGCAGAATAATAAACTGTATGGCAATGCCAATAAAATAAAAGACAAGGACCCCCAAGGATAATGACAAGGATCAAAGAGGAAGCTTTATTGCCATTATTGGAAATTGTTACATATGGGGCATTACGAACTCTCCTACACTACAAAAAGATCTCGTCCCGAGATCTAGGACTGGAAGAAGGAAGGATACTCGGAACGAAGGTGATCTTCTCGTTCCCACGTAGCTTCTCGGTCGGTATGGTGTGGCCACTTAACTTTCAAGAACTTGATTGACTTGTTGTGGGTTTTACGCTCAGTTTCCTCAAGAATAGCAACAGGGTGCTCATGATAAGATAAGTCTTGTTGAAGATAAATCTCCTCGAACGGAATGGTGCGTTCAGGTGTCTTGAAGCACTTGCGGAGTTGAGACACATGAAACACATCATGAACATTTGCAAAGTTGGAGCGGAGCTCAAGTTGATAGGCTAGATCGCCTCTTTTTCCAAGAATCTTGAAAGGGCGCACGTATCTAGGAGCAAGCTTTCATTTGATACCAAATCTTTGGGTTCCTTTCATAGGAGAAACATGGAGATAGACATGATCCCCAATGTCGAAGGCAAATCAATATGCTTGGCATCATAGTAACTCTTTTGACGCGATTGAGAGGCTTTGAGATTCTCACGTATGACTTTGCACATTTCTTCGGCTTCTGAGATCAAGTCATTGCCAAGAAGTTCACATTCACCAGTCTCGGACCAGTTGAGCGGGGTACGACACTTTCTGCCATAGAGGATTTCAAAAGGAGCTTTGCCGGCACTTGCTTGGAAACTGTTGTTGTAAGAGAACTCGGCAAACAGGAGACAATCTTCCCACTTCATGCCAAAAGAGATGACACAAGCTCTCAGCATGTCTTCGAGGATCTGGTTCACTCTTTCAACTTGACCACTAGTCTAAGGGTGAAATGCAGTGCTGAAACGGATCTTAGTGCCCATGGCTGACTGAAAGGAGTCCCAGAACTTGGATGTGAACAAACTTCCAAGGTCTGAGGAGATGACTTGAGGAATGCCATGCAACGACAAAATTCTGGAAGTGTACAACTCTGCCAACTGAGCTGCGTTGATGGATTCTTTGACGGGAAGGAAGTGAGCTACTTTTGTTAGCTTGTCAATGACTACAAAGATAGCATCATTCCCCTTCTTGGACTTAGGAAACCCAGTGACGAAATCCATTTCAATGTGGTCGAATTTCCACTCGGGAATAGGTAGAGGTTGGAGGAGACCGGCTGGACGTTGATGCTCTGCCTTCACTCTTCTGCAGACATCACATTCATTCACGAATTGGGCAACTCCCTTTTCATGCGAGTCCACCAGTAAGATTGCTTGAGGTCTTGGTACATCTTGGAACTTCTAGGATGAATGGAGAGGAGGGAGTCATGTGCTTCGTTCATTATGAGCTTTCTGAGATCACCCTTGGGAACTACAATTTTGTCCTCAAAGAACAAGGTGTCTTTCTCATCAACACGATAGCACTTGTATTTGGGAGTACCCTTAGCAATACCATGTTTCACCTTCTGCACCATAGCATCACTGAGTTGGGCCTCACGGATCTGATCTTCCAAGGTAGGAGCAACTTGAAGGTTTGCGAGAAAGCCTTGCGGAACAACTTGGAGGTTGAGCTTCCTGAATGGTTCACAAAGCTCAGGCTGGAACGGCTTGAGAAGGAGACTATTGCAATATGCCTTTCTGCTCAAGGCATCTGCAATGACATTGGCCTTGCCAGGTGTGTACTCGATGCTTGGATCATACTCTTGGATCATCTCAACCCAACGAGTTTGGCGAAGGTTCTGGTTAGGCTGCGTGAAGATGTACTTCAATCTCTTGTGATCGTTGAAGATGTCCACTTTTCTGCCCAACAGAAGGTGTCTCCACATGATCAAGGCATGTACCACCGCTCTTAGCTCGAGATCATGTGTGGGGTAGTTCTTCTCATTTGGTTTCAATTGAAGAGAAGTGTATGCCACAATCTTCTTGTCTTGCATGAGAACACCACCAAGTCCTTGTAAAGAAGCATCACAAAAGACTTCATGGGGCTTGGACTCATCCGGAGGAGTAAGAACCGGAGTAGAAATGAGTTTCTCTTTGAGTGTTTTGAATGCCACATCACAATCAGGAGTCCAATTGTACTTGACATTCTTCTGCAACAGGTTGGAAAGAGGCTTGGCAATCTTGGAGAAGTTCTCAACGAACCTTCTGCAATAGCTAGCAAGACCAAGGAAGCTTCAGAGTTGCTTGACGTTTCGCGGGGATTCCCAGTTGACAATAGCTTCAAGTTTCTCAAGGCTGACAGAAATACCCTCAGCTGAGATGATATGGCCAAGATATAAGACCTTATCCAGCCAAAATTCACATTTGGAGAACTTCGCATAGAACTTGTGTTCACGGAGTGTGTCCAGAACCAAACAGAGGTGCTTGGCATGGTCTTCTTCATTCTTGGAGAATACCAAGATGTCATCCAGATAGATGAGAACAAATTCATTGGTGTAGGGGTTAAATATGATGTGCATCATCCTCGAGAAAGTGGGTGGAGCATTTGCGAGGCCAAAAGACATGACCGTGTATTCATAACAGCCAATACTCGTTCTGAATGCGGTCTTGGGAATATCTTCTTCACGGATACGGATCTGGTGATAACCCATCTAGAGATCGAGCTTTGAGAACACCTTTGCTCCTTTGAGCTGCTCGAACAATTCATTGATGTTGGGGAGCGGATACTTGTTCTTTATTGTCTTCTTGTTCAATGGTCGGTAATCAACGCAAAGGCGTTCTGTGCCATCCTTCTTCTTGACAAATAGAACACCACGGCCCCAGGGAGAAGTGCTAGGCCTGATTAGACCCATACGCTCTTGCTCATCGAGTTGTTTCTTCAGCTCCTTCAACTCATCAGGGGAGAACTTGTACGAACGCCGACATGCTGGCTCAGTACCGGGCTCGAGTTCAATGACTAATTCAACTTGGCGATGCGGAGGTATGCCTGGAAGCTCTTCAAGGAAAACATCTTCATACTCATTGACCACCAGAATCTGAGAGATGGCATTAATCTCGCCCTTGTCATTGAGAGAGAATAGCCTGATTGTGTTATCTCGAGAGGCGAAGATAATCACGTCTTTGTCAGGATGAGTAAGCTTAACTTCCTTATTTGCACAATCAATGTTTGTATCATGCTTGGAAAGCCAATCCATCCTAAGAATAAGATCAATGTCGGAGTTATCGAGAATAACCGGAGAAACCAGAAAGTTGTAATCACCCATGTGAATAGATATACCCGGAGCATACACACTAGAAGACATTCGTTTCCCCGGAGAAGTAACTTGCAACTTTTGAGGTAAGCTTTTGATGTCAACATTGTGCTTGGATGCAAAAGGTTGAGACATGAAAAAACATGATGCACCCGAATCAAACAACACTTTTGCAGGAATAGAGTTAACTGGAAGGTTACCAAGTATCACATCTGAAGAGTTCTCTGCTTGAGCTGCATTCATCAGATTCACTGTTGCTTCCTTGGGATTGTGCTTGACAATAGCAGTGCTGACAGGTGGAGGAGGCGGAAGGCGCCTTGGGTTGGGACACTTGTTAGCATAATCACCCTTCTGAGTGCACTTGTTGCAAACCACTTCTGAGAGAGGACGGTGATAAGGACCACTTGACTTCGAAGCTTGAAAGTGATTCTTGGACTGATTGCTTGGGTTGGGTGGGTGGGAGAAACCACGGCCACCAGAGTGCTTGTTGTTGTTGTTGTTGTTGTTGTTGTTGTTGTTGGGAGGGCGGAGCACTGGAGGAGGTGGAGGCCAAAACTTCTGCTGCTTTGCAACCACTTGGGAAGAAGAGGAGGAGTTGACAGCAACTCTGATCCTCTTTTTGGAAGCTTCAACCTTGAGCTGGGCTGCCTCTTGCTTAAGGGCCATGTTATAGAATTGATCAAATTCATCCGGCTCAAACAAGGTGAGAGCTAGTTGGAGTTCATCCTTCAAACCACCACGGAACTGATAAATCTTGCTCTTGGAATCTGGGATGTCTTGCTTGGTATAGCGAGCGAGATTCTGGAACTTGACATTGTATTGATAGACAGACATGGTGCCTTGCTTCAGGTTGCGGAATTGCTCACGCATGCCTTCGGTGACGCTAGTTGGAATGTGGTGAGATCGGAAATCCTTACAGAAGTCAGTCCATGAGATTTCACGTCCACCTCTGGAATCTTTGTAATGTTGCCACCAATCAGCGGCTTGGTCCTTGAGTTGGAAGGCGGCAAATTTGACATAATCCTCAGGTCCCATGTTACTCATTGAAAAAGGCCCTTGGAGGGAGAGGAGCTCATCACGAGCACGACAGAGTGCTCGGCTGGCCCAGGCGAGGAAGGAGTCGATGACGGCGTGCCTCGAACACCTACGGCCACCGTAGAGGAAGGAGAGGAAGAAGAGCTCGACGGAGTGGCGCTCGGGTTCCGAGTAGTTGACGTAGAGGAAGAATACGACGTCGAGGAAGCGGGTAGACAGCTTTGGCGAGGCCGAAGATGACGCGGGGCTTGCCGGCGACGAGTGGCTGCTCTCAGATGCGCTCGGGCGTCGATGGGGGAGGCAGATCTGGAGGATTTCAGCTCTCTAGACGGCGAGAGGGGAAAGAGGAGACCTAGGGAGGAAGAGAGGACACGTTTTGGGTTGAAAAGAGGGGCTCGGCACACGGCCTCGACGTCCGTGAACTAACGGCGCGACGGTGAGCGCGACGCTGCTCTGCTTTTCTGACGGAGGAAGACGGAGGCGCGGGGCTGAGCCATAGATAGGTGGGGCCACGCGCTCGGATTGCCCACGGCGTGACTGCGAGCGCTGAGGCTGGGCCTGCGTTGGAGTTAGGCTGCGCGCGGTGGAGAGAAGCTGGGCCTGGGGGAGAGAGAGAGAAGGAGGAGGCCCAGGTTGTGCTGTGCTGGCTCTTGCCTCTTCTTTTTCTTTATTTCTTCAGGCAGAAAAAGAAAAGAATGCACAGAAATAAAGAAGAAGAATTAGGGGAAAAGAAAAATATCCCCATGCTCAGTGAATTATGCCCTATTTAAATAAATTGACTTGGACATTTTTAGAGCCAGAAAAATAATAGGAGTTTGAATATGGATCAAACTCTAGATATTTTAAAACCCAACCAAATCATTTTCAAATGAGGTGATATTTGGTGGAGAGGATGTTGGCATGGGGCAAGATTTAGAGGAGGAGAAAGAACCACAATGGCACTAGCTAGGTGGCTGGCATATTAGGGCAAAGAAGAGGCCAGAAAGAAAAGAAGAAGAAGAATACGAAGAACAACAAGAAGAAGAAGGGAGAAGAGGGGTAGGGTTTAGCTAGAACCCTCACACAACATCATCACAAGGTCTCCACATGCACAAAATAAAGTAAACTATGATGCCATGATGATATGATGAAGAGCAATGCAAGGATGGAAAATAATAAAAGGTATGGCAATGCAAATAAAATAAATGACAAGGACCCCCAAGGATAATGACAAGGATCAAAGAGGAAGCTTTATTGCCATTATTGGAAAGTGTTACATATGGGGCATTACAGACTCTCCTACACTACAAAAAGATCTCGTCCCGAGATATAGGACTTGAAGAAGGAAGGATACTCGGAACGAAGGTGATCTTCTCGTTCCCACGTAGCTTCTCGGTCAGTATGGTATGACCACTTAACTTTCAAGAACTTGATTGACTTGCTGCGGGTTTTGCGCTCAGTTTCCTCAAGAATAGCAATAGGGTGCTCACGATAAGATAAGTCTTGTTGAAGATCAATCTCCTCGAACGGAATGGTGCATTTAGGTGTCTTGAAGCACTTGCGGAGTTGAGACACATGAAACACATCATGAACATTTGCAAAGTTGGAGGGGAGCTCAAGTTGATAGGCTAGATCGCCTCTTTTGCCAAGAATCTTGAAAGGGCCCACGTATCTAGGAGAAAGCTTTCCTTTGATACCGAATCTTTGGGTTCCTTTCATAGGAGAAACACGGAGATAGACATGATCCCCAATGTTGAAAGCCAAATCACGATGCTTGCCGTCATACTAACTCTTTTGACGCGATTGAGCGGCTTTGAGATTCTCACGTATGAGTTTGCACATTTCTTCGGCTTCTGAGATCAAGTCATTGCCAAGAAGTTGACATTCACCTGTCTCGGACCAGTTGAGCGGGGTATGGCACTTTCTGCCATAGAGGATTTCAAAAGGAGCTTTGCCGGCACTTGCTTGGAAACTGTTGTTGTAAGAGAACTCGGCAAACGAGAGACAATCTTCCCACTTCATGCCAAAAGAGATGACACAAGCTCTCAGCATGTCTTCGAGGATCTGGTTCACTCTTTCAACTTGACCACTAGTCTGAGGGTGAAACGCAGTGCTGAAATGGATCTTAGTGCCCATGGCTGACTGAAAGGAGTCCCAGAACTTGGATGTGAACAAACTTCCACGGTCTTAGGAGATGACTTGAGGAATGCCATGCAACGACACAATTCTGAAAGTGTACAACTCTGCCAACTGAGCTGCGTTGATGGATTCTTTGACGGGAAGGAAGTGAGCTACTTTTGTTAGCTTGTCAATGACTACAAAGATAGCATCATTCCCCTTCTTGGACTTAGGAAACCCAGTGACGAAATCCATTTCAATGTGGTCGAATTTCCACTCGGGAATAGGTAGAGGTTGGAGGAGACCGGCTGGACGTTGATGCTCTGCCTTCACTCTTCTGCAGACATCACATTCATTCACGAATTGGGCAATCTCCCTTTTCATGCGAGTCCACCAGTAAGATTGCTTGAGGTCTTGGTACATCTTGGAACTTCTAGGATGAATGGAGAGGAGGGAGTCATGTGCTTCGTTCATTATGAGCTTTGTGAGATCACCCTTGGGAACTACAATTCTGTCCTCAAAGAACAAGGAGTCTTTCTCATCAACACGATATCACTTGTATTTGGGAGTACCCTTAGCAATACCATGTTTCATCTTCTGCACCATAGCATCACTGAGTTGGGCCTCACTGATCTGATCTTCCAAGGTAGGAGCATCTTGAAGGTTTGCGAGAAAGCCTTACGGAATAACTTGGAGGTTGAGCTTCCTGAATGATACACAAAGCTCAGGCTGGAACGGCTTGAGAAGGAGACTGTTGCAATATGCCTTTCTGCTCAAGGCAACTGCAATGACATTGGCCTTACCAGGTGTTTACTCGATGCTTGGATCATACTCTTCGATCATCTCAACCCAATGACTCTGGCGAAGGTTCAGGTTAGGCTGCGTGAAGATGTACTTCAAGCTCTTGTGATCGGTGAAGATGTCCACTTTTCTGCCCAACAGAAGGTGTCTCCACGTGATCAAGGCATGTACCACCGCTGCTAGCTCGAGATCATGTGTGGGGTAGTTCTTCTCATTTGGTTTCAATTGAAGAGAAGTGTATGCCACAATCTTCTTGTCTTGCATGAGAACACCACCAAGTCCTTGTAAAGAAGCATCACAAAAGACTTCATAGGGCTTGGACTCATCCGGAGGATTAAGAACCGGAGCAGAAATGAGCTTCTCTTTGAGTGCTTTCAATGCCACATCACAATCAGGAGTCCAGTTGTACTTGACATTCTTCTGCAACAGGTTGGAAAGAGGCTTGGCAATCTTGGAGAAGTTCTCAACCTACCTTCTGCAATAGCTAGCAAGACCAAGGAAGCTTCGGAGTTGCTTGACGTTCTGCGGGGGTTCCCAGTTGACAATAGCTTCAACTTTCTCGGGGTTGACAGAAATACCCTCAGCAGAGATGATATTGCCAAGATATAAGACCTTATCCAGCCAAAATTCACATTTGGAGAACTTCGCATAGAACTTGTGTTCACGGAGTCTGTCCAGAACCAAACGGAGGAGCTTGGCATGTTCTTCTTCATTCTTGGAGAATACCAAGATGTCATCCAGATAGATGAGAACAAATTCATTGGTGTAGGGGTTGAATATGAAGTGCATCATCCTCGAGAAAGTGGGTGGAGCATTTGCGAGGCCAAAAGACATGACTGTGTATTCATAAGAGCCAAAACTCGTTCTGAATGCGGTCTTGGGAATATCTTATTCACGGATATGGATCTGGTGATAACCCATCCGGAGATCGAGCTTTGAGAACACCTTTGCTCCTTTGAGCTGCTCGAACAATTCATTTATGTTGGGGAGCGGATACTTGTTCTTTATTGTCTTCTTGTTCAATGGCCGGTAATCAACGCAAAGGTGTTCCGTACCATCCTTCTTCTTGACATATAGAACACCACAGCCCCAAGGAGAAGTGCTAGGACTAATTAGACCCATACGCTCTTGCTCGTCGAGTTGTTTCTTCAGCTCCTTCAACTCATCATGGGAGAGCTTGTACGGACGCCGACATGCTTGCTCGGTACCGGGCTCGAGTTCAATGACGAATTCAACTTGACGATGCAGAGGCATGCCTGAAAGCTCTTCAAGGAAAACATCTTCATACTCATTGACCACCAGAATCTGAGAGATGTCATTAATCTCGCCCTTGTCATTGAGAGAGAATAGCCTGATTGTGTTATCTCGAGAGGCGAAGATAATCACGTCTTCGTCAGGATGAGTAAGCTTAACTTCCTTATTTGCACAATCAATGTTTGTATCATGCTTGGAAAGCCAATCCATCCCAAGAATTAGATCAATGTCGGAGTTACCGAGAATAACCGGAGAAACCAGAAAGTTGTAATCACCCATGTGAATTGATATACCCGGAGCATACACACTAGAAGACATTCGTTTCCCCGGAGAAGTAACTTGCAACTTTTGAGGTAAGCTTTTGATGTCAACATTGTGCTTGGATGCAAAAGGTTGAGACATGAAAAAACATGATGCACCCGAATCAAACAACACTTTTGCAGGAATAGAGTTAACTCGAAGGTTACCAAGTATCACATCTGAAGAGTTCTCTGCTTGAGCTGCATTCATCAGATTCACTCTTGCTTCCTTGGGATTGTGCTTGACAATAGCAGTGCTGACAGGTGGAGGAGGCGGAAGAAGCCTTGGGTTGGGACACTTGTTAGCATAATGACCCTTCTGAGTGCACTTGTTGCAAACCACTTCTGAGAGAGGACGGTGATAAGGACCACTTGACTTCGAAGCTTGAAAGTGATTCTTGGACTGATTGCTTGGGTTGGGTGGGTGGGAGAAACCACGGCCACCAGAGTGCTTGTTGTTGTTGTCGTTGTTGTTGTTGTTGGAAGGGCGGAGCACTGGAGGAGGTGGAGGCCAAAACTTCTGCTGCTTTGCAACCACTTGGGAAGAAGAGGAGGAGTTGACAGCATCTCTGATCCTCTTTTTGGAAGCTTCAACCTTGAGCTGGGCTGCCTCTTGCTTAAGGGCCATGTTATAGAATTGATCAAATTCATCCGGCTCAAACAAGGTGAGAGCTAGTTGGAGTTCATCCTTCAGACCACCACGGAACTGATAAATCTTGCTCTTGGAATCTGGGATGTCTTGCTTGGCATAGCGAGCGAGATTCTGGAACTTGATATTGTATTGATAGACGGACATGGTGCCTTGCTTCAGGTTGCGGAATTGCTCATGCATGCCTTCGGTGACACTAGTTGGAATGTGGTGAGATCGGAAATCCTTGCAGAAGTCTGTCCATGAGATTTCACGTCCACCTCTGGAATCTTTGTAATGTTTCCACCAATCAGCGGCTTGGTCCTTGAGTTGGAAGGCGGCAAACTTGACATAATCCTCAGGTCCCACGTTACTGCATTCAAAGTGCTTCTTGATGTCTGTTATCCAGTCTTCAGCATCTAGCGGATCCACACAGTAACTGAAGGACTTCGGTTGGTTTGCCAGGAACTGGTTGAGTGTAGCAAAGTGAGGTTGATTGAACAGATTGCCTTGGCCTTGGTTCCCATGACCACCTTGATTTGCTTGGTTCGCTTGAATGTTCTGCATCATTTGCATAAGCATCTGGGTGTTCTGGTTTGTCGCTTGCATAATTGCTCTCCAGGCCTCAAACGGAGGAGGAGGGGAAGGAGGACGATCAGGAACTTCTTCACCCTCTGGGTTAGCATTGGGAACCTTCTTAGGAGCCATCCTGAATGAGATGACAACTATTAGCCATTGATTGAAATATATAAGCTGAATCAACAGCTAGAATTGCAACATAAGTCTTCACAAGAACATCCGAACAAAATGAACGAATGTAATCCACAGTATAATGGTACAACAATCTTCTCGAGAAGCCACTTGGGAGAACAAAAGGTAAATAAAAACAACAAGGAGCAGATAGAACAAATACAAGATAGAAGCTTCGTCCCACATGTTCATGCTGAAAGCTCATGGAACGTGTTACAAAAGGGTTTTGCAATCCCCGGATCAGCATAGCCAAGGACCCTTTAAGATGCAACTCCCGATCGGAACAAACGTCCATAAAACCACTTCACTCAATGTAGAAACCCGAACTCCTTATCATGCATTCGTTGGAAGAATGCCTACAAACTACTAGATGAACCCACCTATTAATTTCCGAAAGTTTCCAGTTATGCAATCAGGTGTTGGGGATACAGGGGAAGCACCGCGCACTCAACTCTAATCCTACATCCACCTGTATCCATCTTTCAACACATAACCAATTACTTTCGGAAACCGTTTACCTCGGACCTTTGAAACGCATCTGCTATACAAGCTATGGCAATACTCCCGAACTACCTCCCCGGTACTGGGTGATGTCGGGGTTATCTTACCACCAACCGCATAGAAGGGTTTTTGATGTCAGCTGTCTTAAGTATTCCAGAACTGCTGCGATATATTTGTGACGACAACACCTCGGAGCTCAACTCCCCGGGACACTGCCACAACCCCTAAATGACAGGAGGCATCGAGAACAATGTTCTCGTCACAAAGACATCGGAACAATCCAAACAATACTCGCATGATCCTACAAAAATTAGGTAATTTTTTAGAGTAGAAGAGATAAAGTAATCGTCAGGAGTCCTCACCAGAGTGATAAAGGGATGAGGAGTAAAAAGAAATCCTACTCTCCGATATATATATATATATATATATATATATATATATATATATATATATATATATATATATATATATATATCGTGCAAAACATTTTCAAGTGTGTGCCTAGACTCAACCGTCAACGATTCGATCAATCAGTGTGGGCTCCTAGGTCGGAGAAGGCTCTGATTACCAACTTGTAATGCCCAATATGAGACTATACCTCCTACATGTCGAGGTACGACTTAAAGGCATAATCTCATACTAGAATGATCTCAAGTATGGTATCTTTGCACGACTCATGTAAAAGAGGGATGAAATTGCAAAAGAGTAGTTGGCTTACACTCGCCACGTCACACAATGCATTACATAAACATTCATCATCCAAATGAAAGATACCATAAATAAATAACACAAGGTCCCGATCATCCTAGTAAGAGCCCTACTGATCCTCTGGGTAAGACACGTAGTATCGCAACGTTCTTCGTCGAACTCCCAGTACAACTCTGAACCACCAGCTGTGTAGTTCTCCATGGTACCTGCATCTGGTGTTGTGTAGAATCTGTGAGCCATGGCGGACTCAGCAATCCCGTCCTCGGGTAGCAATACTATCAAAGCCTTGGGTGTGGAACAAGGCTGAAGAAAAAGGTTGCAGCTGCACTAGCACTAGCTTACTTGTTTAGAGCGAGAAGAGAAGTGCCAACGATCGTCAAAGTGATCATGAAGTGATCCTATCTAAGCACGTCAAACATAACCCCACCGTGTTCACTTCCCGAACCCCTTCGGAAAGCGACCGTCACGGTTACTCACGCTGGTAGTGTATTATGTTCATAGTGTCAAGTTTTCTACAACCGGATATTAAAAAATTCCCATCTGCCGCATAACCGCGGGCATGGCTTTCGAAAGATCAAAACCCTGCAGGGGTGTCCCAACTTAGCCCATCACAAGCTCACGATCTGCAGAGTCCCAACTCCAAAGTGGGAAGACCCGAGTATTCTCGGAATCCCGTGCTCAAGATATTCCGACTAAGGTAAAACTAATCCAGCAAGACCTCCCGGCGTGCCGACACCCTGATAGTAGCCGCGCGTATCTCATATCAGGCCACGACAGGATGGGTGATGCTACAGGTTTTTACCAGCCCTCGGGTTCCCCCAAGGTGGCCCCGCAGGCTCACCAGTTTGGACCAACACTCATGTGGAGCACTGCCCAGGCTCTTAATTAAGAAAAGGGTTTACAACTCCATATGCAAGTTTTAGTTATTAGGCAAATTGAAAAACCAATGTTGGGCCTTGCTGGAAAAGCTTTAGCGCTAAGCGGGTTATCGAGTGGGGGCCCATAAACCCCAACCGTGTTAGGGACGAAAAAATCAAGGAACATAACACCGGTTTAAACGGTTCCTAGGGAGGCATGAGTGGAATAAAACACCAAGCAAAGGCTTAGCCTTCCACCCATTGCCAAATATATAGGTGATTTAGTTTAACAGATTATATATTGTGATATCCCAACAAAAACTTCAACATGAAGCAAGAATCTTCTATTCTTTTCCTGCAACCAACAATGCTATAAGAGGGGCTGAGCGAAGCTTACGTAGCCGAACAAAGGTTTGCTAGGTTGGGTGGTTAGAGAGGTTCATGGCAACAATAGGAGGCTGACAAACAGACATAGGCATCGAGGCAATAAGCTAAAGAGCGAGACATCTAGCAATAGGCAAAGATAGTAATGATATCTGGGTCAGGTCATCTTTCCTGTTGAATCCTCGGAGGGAACATAACCCTGCTCCTCACACTCAACCTCGGTAGAAACCCCGTACTCCGTATCGTCACCAGGCTCTAACCAAACACAACAATGCAACAACGGAACAAAATCAATCAACATGCAGTGCTCAAACACATGATGCATGCACATGAAGCATATGAACATGGAAAGACATGATGCATGGCCTAGGGTCACAAGAATGCAATATCATCACAACCAACAAGATCAAACAGAAGCATGAACAAGCAAAGGAACATTTTAACAAGTCCATGTAGTTTATTCTTACAAGCAACCAACAAGTTTTTAGGAGTTAGTTAACATGGCAAGGTGCAACTTAACATAACAGCATCATGCTAGCACATTTAAATGGGTTGGAAACAAATACAACAATATCCAGAAACTCCCATATTCATTTATTTGCATTTGGGACAGATTTGAAAAACTTCTGTGAAAGAGTTGTCAAACATGCTAAACAACAGCACCAAAATATTATACATATTTTTCTACCCCAAATGCATATAAAGTTTGTTAAATTTGGAGTTGTAAATAATTTGTTATGATTTTTACAAGTTTAAGCATTTTTAAAACAACTTTAAATTCAAACAGCATTTTAAAAGTTTTTAAACATGGCAGCAAGTGACATATTCATAATCTACAGAAAATTCTAAGCACTTTTCATATGGGGCTCATATTCGCCTGAAGCATAAATATGCAGATATTAATTAAATAAGAAAAAAAGAACAAAAAAACAGAAAAAGAAATAAAAACAGAAAAGGCACCAGGTCCAGAAGGACCCAGGCTCAGCTAGCCACGCCCACTGATAAGGGGGCCCGGCGAGGCTGAGCTGGCGAAGCGGGTGCGCGCGGGGGCTGGAATGGAGATGAGAGGCTGGCAGGTGGGGCCCTGCTGTCAGCCTCACACAAAAATGAAAAAGGGGGCTAAACACTACGCCCGTGGGGGATCGAACCCACGCCCTACTGCTGAAACTGACGGAGACAAACCACTGCGCTACTGAATCGATCTCGACAGAGAACAGGCGCTAAGTCTGAAGAATATGCAGCAACATGCAAACAGGGGAGGCACTGGCCCTCGTCGGAGCTGCTCGTCGGAGCCGCTTCGGCGACCAATTGGCACGGCAGAGGGGTGCGAGAGACTCCTTGAAGAGTTCCGCATCCAGCCATCCTACTAGCAGCAACTACGGGGCACTGCAGCGCCGGCGGCGAGCAACTACGGCACGGCGGCGATGGAGCAGCGGCGAGGCGAAGCAAGGCCCTAGGCGGCACGGCGACGGCATAGAGAGGTCCTACACATCTTGGCGAAGCGAACGGGCAGCACGGCAAGAACTAGAGGGGTCCGAACACTCGCTGGCGACGAGGTCCGACGGCGATGCGCTCGGGTGCTCGGTGGAACGGGGGCCTAGAGTACTCGCTGAAAGGGGAAAAAGGCACTGGGAGAGAGAGGAGCTCACCACGAGCTCGACGGAGTGCTCGGCTGGCCCAGGCGAGGAAGGAGTCGATGACGGCGTGCCTCAAACACCTACGGCCACCGTAGAGGAAGGAGAGGAAGAAGAGCTCAACAGAGTGGCGCTCGGGTCTGCGTAGTTGACGTAGAGGAAGAAGACGACGTCGAGGAAGCGGGTAGACAGCTTTGGCGAGGCCGAAGACGACGCGGGGCTCGCCGGCGACGAGTGGCTGCTCTCAGATGCGCTCGGGCGTCGATGGGGGTGGCGGATCTGGAGGATCTCAGCTCTCCAGACGTCGAGAGGGGAAAGAGGAGACCTAGGGAGGAAGAGAGGACACGTTTTGGGTTTAAAAGAGGGGATCGGCGCACGGGCTCGACTCCCGTGAACTGACGGCGCGACGGTGAGCGCGACGCTACTCTGCTTTTCTGACGGAGGAAGACGGGGGCGCGGGGCTGAGCCAAAGACAAGTGGGGCCACGCGCTCGGATTGCCCACGGCGCGACTGCGAGCGCTGAGGCTGGGCCTGCATTGGAGTTGGGCTGCGCGCGGTGGAGAGAAGCTGCGCCTGGGGGAGAGAGAGAGAAGGAGGAGGCCCAGGTTGTGCTGTGCTCGCTGCTGCCTCTTCTTTTTCTTTATTTCTTCACGCAGAAAAAGAAAAGAATGCACATATATAAAGAAGAAGAATTAGGGGAAAAGAAAAATATCCCCATGCTCAGTGAATTATGCCCTATTTATATAAATTGACTTGGACATTTTTAGAGGCACAAAAATAAAAGGAGTTTGAATATGGATCAAACTCTAGATATTTTAAAACCCAACCAAATCATTTTCAAATGAGGTGATATTTGGTGGAGAGGATGTTGGCATGGGGCAAGATTTAAAGGAGGAGAAAGAAACCCAATGGCACTAGCTAGGTGGCTGGCATAATAGGGCAAAGAAGAGGCCAGAAAGAAAAGAAGAAGAAGAAGAATAAGAAGAAGAAGAAGAAGAAGAAGAAGAAGAAGAAGAAGAAGAAGAAGAAGAAGAAGAAGAAGAAGAAGAAGAAGAAGAAGGGAGAAGAGGGGTAGGGTTTAGCTAGAACCCTCACACACTATCATCACAAGGTCTCCACATGCACAAAATAAAGTAAACTATGATGCCATGATGATATGATGAAGAGCAATGCAAGGATGCAAAATAATAAAAGGTATGGCAATGCAAATAAAATAAAAGACAAGGACCCCCAAGGATAATGACAAGGATCAAAGAGGAAGCTTTATTGCCATTATTGGAAATTGTTACATATGGGGCATTACACTGTTTGTCGGAGAGGATGCCCATGGGTGCTTAAAGCTGGCAATGACAATAGGATTGGAGGATTTGTTATCAAGGCTTATTATGGAGAGCATGTTTGCCAGAAAAAGTGGAAGTTGAAGGATTTGATAGCCAAGTTTCTCTGTGAGTTTTTCTTGGATGAGTTCAGAGATGACCAGAAGATGTCACTTGGAATATTTTCAAGGAAAATTACTAAGGAATTCAACGTTACTTCTAACAGATGGAAGCTTGCTAGGGCCAGAAAGCAAGCACTTAATGAGATTCATGGTGATGAGGAGGATCAATTCAGTATGCTTCGGGACTATGGACATGAATTAAGGAGCAAAAAACCTGGTTCTACATTTCTTGTCACAACTTCACTGGTCAAGGATACAAAATTTCCATTGAGAAGGAAATGTTTGAAAACATTGTATTGGTCATATGATGCATATATGAGAGGTTGGCTAAAGGGCTGCAGGCCAATTATCTTCATTGAGGATTGTCACATGAAGACAAGGTTCAAAGGAGTGCTGCTTAGTGCTTTTGGTATTGACCCCAATGACTGCATATTCCCAATTACAATGGGCTGGGTTGAAATTGAATGCACAGGTTCATCGGAGTGGTTTCTGACCACTCTCAGAGATGATCTGAACATCACTAACACTGCTCCTTTCACAATTATGAGTTAGAAGCAGAAAGGATTAATAAATGTAGTTCAAAAAGTTTGTCCGGATTCAGAACACAGATTTTGTGTCAGGCATATTTACCAAATTTTTTAATGAGAAGCACAAAGGAGAGGTACTGAAGCAAGACTTGTGGGCAATTGCAAGATCACAAAATAAAGTGAAGTGGAGAGAAAACTGTCAAAAAATGGATGATCACAGCTCAGCTGCTTTCCACTGGACTGAAAGACTGGAGTGGAAGACTTGTTGCAAAGCATTCTTCAGTGAATTTCCCAAATGTGACATCCTTCTTAACAATAAGTCTGAAGTTTTTAACAGCTACATCCTTGAGGGCAGAGAAATGACAGTGCTCAGCATGCTTGAATACATTTTCTATAAGATGATGCACATGATTGTTAGTAAACAAAGAGAAGCTATAGAAAGTGGAAAGGCCAGAGAATATGTCGAAAGATCAAGAAGAAGCTAGATAAGAATACAGAGTTTGCTACTAATTGCCATGTAACAGAAGCTGGCCAGCAAATGTTCAGAGTTCAGTCTGGTAACAATAGATATACAGTGGACCTTTGCTTGCACACTTGTGATTGCAGGAGATAGCAGTTATCTGGAGTACCATGTGGTCATAGCATATCATGCCGTAGGGAGGATAGAATTCACCCAGAGACATTGGTTCATGATTGCTACACTGTTCAGACATATCTCAAAGCATATGGATACACTCTTGTCCCTCTTGCAGACCCAAAGGAGTGAGAGAAGCAGAATCAATATAAGGTGCATCCACCAGTGTTCACCAAACAGTTAGGAAGGCCCAAGAAAAATAGGAAGAAGACCCCAGAAGAGAAGATCAAGAATGGTGTTAGGGTTTTGAACAAGAAAGGTGTTACAATGCACTTCTCAATTTGTTGGGGAGCTGATCACAACAGAAAGGGGCACTACAGGTGGCAGGAAGCTCTCATTGAGAAGGTGTATAGGTGGTAGATGAGAACTACGATGACCCAACATTTCTTCACGTGCATGCATTTGACTGAATTTTACTGCTCCTCCAGGTGTGCTTTATATAAGTAAGCACATAAGTTAACTGCAATGTGGAATGCTATGGTCTGAACTAATCCTGCTAGTTGTTAAGATGGTATGAACTAATCCTGCAAGTTGTTGGCATGTTGCTATTTTGCACTGTTAGTATATTGTTATGGTGCTTTCATTAGCTGGTGCTGCTGCTGAATCTCAAGTTTACTAAACTGAATCTTCAGTTAACTAAATCTTCAGTTAACTAAATCTTCAGTTAGCACTGTCAATCCAATTTTCAGTTAGCACTGAATCTTCAGTTAACTAAATCTCAAGTTTACTAAACCGAATATTCAGTTAACTGAATCTACAGTTAGCATTGTTAACCCAATTTTCAGTTAGCACTAAATCTTCAGTTAACTAAATCTGAATATTCAGTTAACTGAATCTACAGCTAACTGAAGATTCAGTTAGCACTGTCAATCCAATTTTCAATTAGCACTGAATCTTCAGTTAACTAAATCTTGTTAACTAGATGTTCGCACACGAACACGTCACCGTGTATCTCCAACGCTGAGGGTGATGCACCGTAGCTCACGTCGAAGGAGACCCGTCCGGAAGCGCGGTACGCAAGCAATTCGGCGGGCGCTTTTGAGGACCCGAAACCCCACACGCCCGGGAGGGACCTCGTCAGGGCGCGCGGCAGCTATGGGCTGCCCTAGGTCGACCTGATCGCCCCTAGGGCCTCGAGGTTCGCCGCCCTGCAATGAAGAAGAACGAACGAAGAACGAGGAAGAAGATACAAGGGTAGGGGATAGATGAACACGAAAAAGTAGTAGATGTGTTTGTTCGATTGTGTGTTGTTCAATCGGCCGTCACCCCTTAGGTATATAAGAGGCGGCTGGACTTCCCGTGCAAGGAAAAGGCTTGGATTCACGTCCAAAACCCTAGCCAAATTCGGATTGGTTTTGTCCGAACTTTCCAAAACTGTTCGGTTTAAACTGGCTGTACCTTGTGGGTAATTATTAAGGTGGTAAACCACCTCGAATGGAAAAGAGTCCAAAAGAAATCTTGACCGTTTCGACGAGATGAACAACTTTCATGTTGAACGTTTTTCGATTTGACGCCATCTTCTAAGCCAAAACGGTCACGTAATACAGACTGTTATTCACGCTACCCATCAGACACGTGGCTGGTGGGGCGCGTCACTTATGGCTCTGTGACAAGGCTGTGTTCGGATGGCTGTAACTTCTGCATATGAACTCGGATTGGGACGATTTTTATATCAAAATCGACCGTTTCGACGAGACGCACAACTTTCATATTGAAACTTTTTCCATTTGAAGTTATCTTAATTGGGTTTCAAGCCATTCTTTAATCTGGTGTCATCATTGACATCTCTGAACTTGTCATAACTTTTGCATCCGGACTCCGTTTTAGACCACTTTCATATCCATCTTGGTCTTCTCAAAGAAAGCCATCTCATGGTGACTTCCAATCATAAGTTTGAAGTAATCTTAACATAGATTAAAGCAACTTTTACGATTGTGCCACTTTTGAGCGTCAACACATGCCCCCCTGTTTTTAGGCAAAGCAAGCGTGCCGAAAAATAATTTGTACCATGTTGGTTCTAAGGACGATGTCAACACCCCATCGGCCATTTATATGCTTAGGACGATAATTATATATCGGCCATTATTGTTCTTGAACCCTTGATGCAAACTTGGGCGAAACTTTCTCAACTTCATTAACAATCCGATGATAAAGTTCCATAGATATGTATCTCAAGGTCATCCTCCGAACCATATTGTTCCCCCTTTTGCTAGGATTTTGTACATAATAAACAATAAACTCTCTCCAATCCTTGCTATCACCTGCATCAAAATTCATTAGTGGCCGGAGCTGTGAACTTCGGTTCGGCCTTACCTATGTTGACGAGACGAAGCATCGGTTATTGAGAGAAATGCAATACACCATGATTAACGTAGTAGCCGGATGCTTGTTGTGCCAACTCTTTTGAATTGTCATGTCTAAATATAAGAACAATTTTAAAGCAACCCAAGGTAAATTTTGCATCTAGACATATCTCAAGATAAACTATAAGTGATTCGTCAAAACATTGATAACCCTTGTATATTTGTTGCACTACTCATAACGAATCACCGAAAGCCTCGAGATGTATAGCACCTTGTCTCGCTCTCCATTCGAACTAAGGACGATGCTAGAATACTACACCGGCCATGCATTGACATATTCTTAGGACGATAGATAAATATCGGCCATTACCATGTAAACTTCATTCAAAGCACATATAGCCGAAACAAACAAATGAAATGACAAACTAAGTATTTCGGCCCTTTGGATCAGCAACAAACTTGTAGCTAATCAAATGTATAGTGACTTGGTAGTACCCTTTCATGATGTAAGAAATTATATGGCATCCATGGATTAAAATAAGCCCATTGAGGGTTACCAATCATACCTGATGACGAATTCCATGACATGGGCGTTAATGGCATAGTTGAAGATATGGATAATGTGTAGACCGAAGATGTTGAAACCTTCGGTTTCGTCCTTCATAGTTTTCATTCTTTTCCTTCTTCACCTTTGCCGCACTTCTTGTAATGGAAGCTTGCACATAATTCTTATTTTGAGCACTTCCCTTGGGAACCCATGCCATGTTTCTTTCTTCAAGTTCTTGTGCACTAAGTTTTTGTAATTTCTTCTTTTGCCAATATGATAAGCCGAGTGGGCACCCCGGCTGCGATTTTGTCTTGGCCAATGGCAATCCTTTTTTGGCCTTGTGCACTCTCAACTTCTTTTCTTCAGATTTGGCACTTTGACTCTCAATAATTGGTAGCTTCATCTCATTGCCTTTAGTAGCCAATGTCAACACTTTAATTGGCTCTTTTTCATTTGAGATCAAATCTGAAGTTGCACTCTTACGACCATCTCTTTTAACACGGTAAACTTGCTTGACCACCTCTTTCTTCTACCTTGAGCTCCGGACCGATTCCTTATGATTGAAACGGTCTTTAACATGTGATTGTTCAAATGTTGATCTTCTCGGAGCTGCATAATATTGGTGAGATGGTCTAAAATAAGATGGAGAATGCGCCCTTGTATCATACCTATCCCATGATGGATATGAATCTACTTGAGCATAGGGAGGCATCCATGGCATTGGCATTGGCGGCCCAAAATAAGGATATGAATATGTTGCATAAAAATTGTCACTTTGCCAATGCCGATCCTCATACTTGCGCCTTGGGGTGATCTTGGTTTCTTTGCATGATTTGGCCGATAAACATTCTTCTCTTCACTCTTCTTTTGATATTTATCCAATAGTTCAGCGAAGGTGATTTTTGATCTCTTACACTTGCGCTTATTCCGGCCTTTGTTTTCTTTTGGTTTGCTTTCATCGATCATTGGATTTGCTTGCTGCCCCCCAGTCCTTGGCGTCTCCATTGTAGCTTCGATGGAACTCTTGCCCTCAAGATTATGCTCGTTATGCTCTTCAACAACTTCTTTACTTGAAAGCTTGATCCCATCACCTGCAGCTTTTACATTATCTTTAAATGGATCGGCTTGAAGCAGCCGATGCAAAAACTTTTTGCCATCGGGACCAATCGGAATAGACTGGTCATCTCTTGGTGTTTCAACAAATTTCAATCGTCCTTTTTCAATGGCCGATTTAACTATTTGACGAAACATGTTGCAATCCTCAAAATTATGCTTGGATGAATCATGCAACTTACAATACATTCGTCCTTGGATTGATGGCTTAACATGGTGATCAAGAATTGTAATGTAATTATTTTTCAGCAACAAATCAAATATTTGATCACACATGCTTGAATTGAAGGTATACTTCTTGTTTTCTAGCCGATCTTGCTGTTTGAATGGCTTTGGAGATAAGCAAACGAATGGTTCAGATTTATAATCTCCCCATTCGGCTATGCATTGTGTTTTCCACTCTATCTCCGATGTCTTTGGATAAGATATTATATTAGCATACTTTTCTCAATAGAATTTAACCTTGGCTTTAAATTTCTGAAACGAAGATATTTAGAACATACATGTCTCAGTTGAGACCAAGTGCAAGCCA
The DNA here is from genome assembly GCA_902687465.1 of Secale cereale. Lineage (NCBI taxonomy): Eukaryota > Viridiplantae > Streptophyta > Magnoliopsida > Poales > Poaceae > Secale > Secale cereale. The sequence continues at coordinate 161,045,303 of LR738715.1, read as the reverse complement.
AGTACGAAATAAGCAAAGCTACCCAACTAGATATGAACTTTACATAAAGCAACGAGGAAAGCTTTGGCTGTAACAATAAGTCAATATCGGTCTTTATAAATGGCGTAATGGGTTGACCGATATGTTCCATAACAAGTTTATTGCTAACAAGTAAATTACCCTTCTTCATTGGTCTTTCAAAATTACTTATGAAAATATTTCTTATAGATGCATCAATAATGAAGTCGCGACCAAATCTAAAAATAGGTAAATTACTCTCTATGCATACCTCTTCAAATATGTTGGGAGAACATGATGGTGGTGTCACTTGAAGAACATCTTGCTCCGTCTTTGGATGGCTCCCCAACACCTTTTCATCATCTTTTTCTTGATTCCGTGCATCATTGCTTTGAAGATCCATGTCAGCCGAACTTTGTTCGGCTACTTGTTCTTGTCCTCGAGGCTTGTCAATTTCTATGGCACGGAACTCATAGGGCAGGAAGTAGGTTCCATTGACTTCGGAAAAATCAAGTATGACTGTTTTGCTATGCTTTCCATGCCCTTTCTCAATAATGCTTGCCTCTTTGGATTTGATGGACTCGGAATATATACTACTTGATTCAGCTTTTCTAATAACCGAATTTTCTTTGTTACCTGAATCAACAACTTTATCTTTTTGAATTTGCAAGGCTTCTCGCTCTCGTCTAATTTTAGCCCACATCTCAGCTTGGCGAGCTTTAAACTTTTTCATCTCAATTTCCATCCACTCGTCATGAGATTGCCCCCCAATACTTTGAGACTCTTTCGGCAATGAGGTGCCGAAACTTTGCGATTGTTTAGGTGGTAAACTGGATGGTACAGCACTGGGCAACTGCATCATTTGCACAACTCTAGCTTTTACAGCAGCAAAATCATGAGGCTTCCCGCCTTCTATTAGTTCCTGGCGAATAGAGTTGCACAAATCCCAAGAGAATGTAAGCTTGTTCTCAATTACCCAGTCTGGATATGGTTGCCCCCCAATGCTTTTAGACTCTTTCAGCAATGAGATGTTGCTGAAATTCTGTAATTGTGTAGGGGGGACATGATATGCCATGGTAATAGGTGAAGGCATTTGTGCTCCTGCAGAAGTTTCACTTATTCGGCCATGACCATTAAGGTGCGGAGCCGAATTATGGACATCAACAGTTGCGTATGGTGCCAAAAAACTAGTAGCATGAGGTGTAGCATATGATGTTTGAGGGTAATTGGCCGAATAACTAGTAGTAGCATGGCCAATTCCCCTATCCACCAGCATGTTTGGATTAACATGTTGCAAATTAGTTGCCGATGAATAAAAAGATGAAACACTATGTTGCATGCCATTGAAAGATCCTACATGGGGTGTTTCAACTTGATTAACCGACTCATCATGTTGTTCATCGGCATATGGATTTGTGGGGTTGTCGATGTATGAGAGTTGGGATACATATGTTGCATGTTGCTAAAACTATATGAAGTAGAATCATGGAGATTTTGTTGCATCGGCCCTTGCACATAATTAGATGCATGATTGATAAATCTAGGGCTAGCCGATACATTATGCTCATTACATGATCTAGCAACAACATATGTATTATTTGCATCTACGCATGTGAATTGGGTATTCATATTACCTTTGTAGATTGCAAACCCTAGATGATGATCTCTTCGTAGCAAGAACGGGCCGGAGACCGTTCAAAGCTTCGTCCCCAGCGGAGTCGCCAAAAAGTGTGTTCGCACACGAACACGTCACCGTGTACCTCCGACGCCGAGGGTGATGCACCGCAGCTCACGTCGAAGGAGACCCGTCCGGAAGCGCGGTACGCAAGCAATCCGGCGGGCGCTTTTGAGGACCCGAAACCCCACACGCCCGGGAGGGACCCGTCAGGGCGCGCGGCGGCTATGGGCTGCCCTAGGTCGACCTGATCGCCCCTAGGGCCTCAAGGTTCGCCGCCCTTCAATGAAGAAGAACGAACGAAGAACGAGGAAGAAGATACAAGGGTAGGGGATAGATGAACACGAAAAAGTACTAGATGTGTTTGTTCGATTGTGTGTTGTTCAATTGGCCGTCACCCCTTAGGTATATAAGAGGCGGCTGGACTTCCCGTGCAAGGAAAATGCTTGGATTCACGTCCAAAACCCTAGCCAAATTCGGATTGGTTTTGTCCGAACTTTTCAAAACTGTTCGGTTTAAACTGGTTGTACCTTGTGGGTAATTTTTGGGAGGAATCTTGACCGTTTTGACGAGACGAACAACTTTCATGTTGAACGTTTTTCGATTTGAAGCAATCTTCTAGGCCAAAACGGTCACGTAATACAGACTGTTATTCGCGCTACCCATCAGACACGTGGCTGGTGGGGCGCGCCACTTATGGCTCTGTGACAGGGCTGTGTTCGGATGGCTGTAACTTCTGCATATGAACTCGGATTGGGACGGTTTTTATATCAAAATCGACAGTTTCGACGAGACGCACAACTTTTGTCTTGAAACTTTTTCCATTTGAAGTCATCTTAATTGGGTTTCAAGCCATTCTTTAATCTGGTGTCATCGTGAACATCTCTGAACTTGTCATAACTTTTGCATCCGGACTCCGTTTTAGACCACTTTCATATCCATCTTGATCTTCTCAAAGAAAGGCATCTCATGGTGACTTCCAATCATAAGTTTGAAGTAATCTTGACATAGATTAAAGCAACTTTTACGATTGTGCCTCTTTTGAGCGTCAACACTAGATGTAGTCATACCAAGTAAGTGCATAAAATAATTGTCATACAAATTAACCTAATCAATCGTTAGGCAACATTACAAATTGAGTGCAGCCATACAAAGTACACTAGAGGAGTACAACTAATTAATAGCTCTGACTTAATGAAGCATTGCAACAACAATGGATTATTCAAATTCATCTAAGATCTCCTTGACCCTACTTATCTTGCTCTTGGTCTCCTCCTTGTGCGTGAGTAAATCACCAACAATGTACTCTAGTTTTTTCTTCTCCTTCTTCAAAATATCCCTCTGTGACACCACTTTGTCCATCTCTTCCTTCATTTTGTCCATCTCTTGCTTCATTTTGTCCCTCTCTTGCTTCATCTCATCCCTATCTTTCTCTGCCTTAGCCCTCATCACCTGATGAATGCTAGTGGAAGATTTATCATACTTTCTCTTCTTCTCAAGCTTTTCCTTTAGGTCAGAAAGAACTAGCCAGCTGTTGCCTAATTCAGTAATTGCATGCTCCTTGTCAGCCACCATCTTAGCAAAATCCAGTTTAAAATACCTCAGATCTTTTTCCATCTTTTCTTTCTCTCCCACAACCCTAAAAATTTCTTCAACATTTACTACATTCTGCCTAAGCCTTGGCTTGTTCTCCTCTTCATACATATCCCAAATCCTAGCCAGACTCATCTTCAGAGTGGCAGGCCATTCAGGGTCAACCCAATGAACATAGCTGCATTTAGGTATTTCCTTCCAATTAAGAAAGAACAAATTTCACATAAATTCAAACCATTCTGATAAATGAACAATATTCAGTCAGAATGCAAACTAAAATGTTGTATGACTCAACAATATTCAGTTCAAATTCAGATAGGAACTAGTTAACTACATTATTGCATTGTCAATTATTCCAGTGTCAACTGAATGAAATATCTGAGTTTTTAGTTGACTGGAACAGACAAAAATTGAATGAACTTTAAAAGCAGTAAACTGAATCTTTAGTTAACTGAATTAGTGCAGATAATTACATCACTATGACCAAACAACATAAGAACAGATACCATCCACACTTACATGCCACATTCTAAGTTTCTACACAGATAACATGTGCACTTTGTAGATTTGAAACTATAACTATAGATCTGATAATCTACTAACCTTCTGTGCACAAGCAAGATATCTTCTTCCATTGTCAACTGAATGAAAGGACACAAACTTCTCACAGACACATTGGTGTTCACATCTAGCTTCAAGATCTGGAGCAAGGCCTCTCCATTCAAAGCAGAAAATGGTGGCAAGTGCAGGAGCCTAAAACATATTTTTGTCAGAGTAGCCTAAAATGGTGGCAACATTCCCAATCTTTGCCCTAACCCAAACTACAAGAGGTAAAGTGACACACTAATCTCACTTGTGACAGAGTAGCCATCTGGCGACGAGCTCGATCCATCATTCCAAGATACCATGGCGGCGACGAGCTGTATGGCGGCGGCGACAAGCAGGGAGCAGGGGAAGGGGAAGCAGGGGAAGGGAAGCAGTGAGAGGTGTGTGTCAGCCACTCACGGACACTAGGGGAAGAGGGGAGACAACATAAATTCTGGTGAAAAAAAAGAGAAAAATGAGGTGTAGTGCGGGTTGATTCCGGACAAACGCAGGGGGTTAAATGCATAATGTGCGGCAATGACCGGTCTGGCCAAGCTGGCTCCACTTAGCGCCATTTGATTCGCCCAGGACCAATCTTGTTCCTCCATGACAAGTTGTAGGATGAAAAAAAATCAGCTTTTGCAAGTTTTAGGACTGAACTATCACATGCAGTGCAAGTTCTAGGACCTGAAGTGCTATTACCTCGACCATTTTCTCCACGCACGTAGAATGTGCTACATAGGCGGGCGGCCTGCTGAGGCCGAGCTAGGTTTGCTGCTACCCGTGCTCTATGAGAGCAACTCTAGCAGACCCTGCAAAAATACGACCCGCAAAACGCGTTAGCGGGTTCACGAAAATCGCTTTTGCGGGTCAAAAACATACGCGGCCGAGCATAACCCGTATCTAAACCTGCATAATTTGAACAAAAAAATCGCGGGAGAAATTGCACAAACATAGTTCATCACATACTACATTGTTCATCGCATACTACATAGTTCATCACACACTACAAGCATAGTTATACTACATACTACATTAAACTAGTACTAGGGGGTCGGATCTGACGGCGGCGAGGTCGCGGCAACTGGACGATGCCGTGGAGGAGCCGGACGCTCAATCCTCCTCGCCCGAACTGCAGAGATCGATGAACTTCTCCGACTACTTTGTGCGGATGCGGCGCCACTCGTCAGCCTTCTCGTTGGCGGTGACGTTCTCGGCGACCGCCTGCCGCCACTCGAGGGCTTCGAGCTCCTCGGCGCGGCGCCGACGCTCCTCCTCCTCGCGCACGCTCCACTCGGCGATGGTGGTGGCGACGACGTCGAACTCGGCGACGTAGCCCTTTGGCCCGACGACTCCGCGGCGGATGAGCGGAGCGGGCTCCTCGGGCTCCTCCTTCACCGGCACGAAGGGGAACGGCGCCGGCGGCTCTGGCTCCTCCTCCTCGTCCAACCACTCCCTCTTCACGGGGAGGAAGACCGCGGCGGAGGAGGAGGAGGATCCAGCGTACGAAGAACGCACAGAGGAGAACGACGCGCGCTGGCGGTCGTACTCCACCATCTCGTAGAGGTCGAAGCTCATCGGCGGCGAAAGCCCGTGGTTGGTCCACTTCCGCGCGCCGCGCTTCCTCGCCCCGTCGGACCGGACACGCTGCTCGCGCTCCAGGTCGCTCTCATGGCTGGATCTGCTGTCGGAGCCGCGTCCGGAGCTCCACATTCGCCCTCACATGGCGGCTAGAGGCGGGGCGGAGGGTCGCCGGCGGCGAGAAATTGGGAGAGGAGAAAGGGGAACCGGGTGGCTCGCGGCGGAGGGGATAGGGTTTGGGCCCGCAAAAGGGTCGCGGAACCGCACTTAGAGCATATCCAGCCGTTGGCCCCCCAGGACCCGTAAAAATCGCCCCCTGGGGGCGAGCCGGCGATACAATCGGCGCTGGGGGCGGTTTTGCGCCCAGTCGTCGTCCCCAGCTCGCCCCCAGTCGCCGAAATTGGCCCACTTTGCAGCCCCATTTCGGCAAATAAAGGGCGCATGTGGGTGAGAATAGGCCCATATACGGCGTGGTTTCGCCGTGTCTCGGCGTTCAATTATCAACACTATTATTTCTTATCACATTTTTCATCACAGAAAAATCAAATACTTCAACAAAATAGTACAACAACAAATAGTTCAATACAAATTATATAGTTCAACAAATAAAAATCGTATTTCATCACACGGTGTCCTCCTTGAGCCTTCATAGGTGCTCAATCAGATCTTTTTGCAGTTGATGATGCACCTGTGGGTCTCGGATCTCCTGACGCATACTGAGATAGGCAGTCCTGGTTGCCGGTAGCTGGTGATCAACTTCGGCTAGAGGACCCTGCCTGTAGTATGGTTCAGTGTCAAACACTGGGTCTTCTTGCTCGCTCTCGATGATCATGTTGTGCAAGATGACACAGCAAGTCATAATCTCCCATAGTTGATCTTTGGACCAGGTACCGAACAACAGCAAATCGAGATTGGAGCACACCAAAAGCCCGCTCGAAATCCTTCCTGCAAGTCTCCTGAACTTTCGCAAACCAGGCGTTCTTGCCTCCTGCCGCAGGGTTTGAGATCGTCTTCACAAATGTCGACCATCTCGGATAGATGCCGTCAGCTAGATAGTACACATTGTTGTAGTGCCGCCCATTGATCTCGAAGTTCACTGGAGGAGAATGACCTTCAATAAGCTTGGCAAAGACAGGAGAGCACTGCAGCACATTGATGTCATTGTGAGTTCCTGGCATACCAAAAAAGGAGTGCCAAATCCAGAGGTCTTGTGTGGCCACCGCCTCAAGCACCACACCGCAACCGCCTTTGGCGCCTTTGTACATCCCCTGCCAACCAAATAGACAATTCTTCCATTTCCAATGCATGCAGTCGATGCTTCCAAGCATCCCAGGAAATCCTCTTGCTGCATTCTGTGCTAGGATCCGAGCAGTGTCTTTCGCATTGGGTGTTCTCAAGTATTGTGGCCCAAACACTGCCACCACTGCCCGACAGAACTTGTAGAAACACTCTATGCTGGTGGACTCGGCCATGCGCCCATAGTCGTCGAGTGAATCACCGGGAGCTCCATATCCAAGCATCCTCATTGCTGTCGTGCACTTCTGGATGGAGGTGAATCCAAGAGCGCCGGTGCAATCCATCTTGCACTTGAAATAGTTGTCGAACTCCCGGATGGAATTCACAATCCTGAGGAAGAGCTTTCGGCTTATCCGATAACGGCGCCGAAATATTTTCTCGCCGTGAAGTGGAGCATCGGCGAAGTAGTCGGAGTAGAGCATGCAGTAGCCTTCGAGACGATGCCGGTTCTTTGCTTTCAACCGCCCAGGCGCCGAGCCACCTCGCCGCGGCTTTTCATGGCTCGTCAGCAGCTGGGCGAGGGCGGCGAGCACCATGAGATGCTCTTCTTCCTGGACGTCGGCCTCGGCTTCCTCCTCCAGCAGCGCGGCGAGCTCTTCCTCGTCATCCGAGTCCATCGCAGAGGCAGGCAAATCGCCGAACACCTTGCGCTCGGTGGGCGTGTACCCGCCGCTAAACCGCGTCTCCGCGGCCGGAAACGCCGGCCGGAAACGCCGAGCTGCTGTTGGAGGGACTGCCACAGCGAAGCGCTATTATTTTCCGGCGGGGAATGGCTATCTAGCGGAGTAGGGCGGCGGCCGGCGCCGGGATATAGCTAGTGGTGGCCGAGGGCGCGGGGGGTGGGAGGCGAGTCGGGGATGAAGACCTTGATTTTTCCCCTGACAGTGTGGGCCAGGCGCGCTTTTCCCTAGCGCCGGAGCCCCCAACTGCTCCCCAGCGCGCCGGGTTCGGCCTGTGACCGCCGGGCGGAAAAAAGTCCGAACCGACGATTTTCGGCGTACTGGGGGCGCGACTGGGCCGTTTTTTCGGCGCCGGCGTCCAAAAAGTGGCCTGGGGGGCCTGTTGGGGGCGCGGCTGGAGATGCTCTTATAGTGCTGGGGACGTGCGTTTTGCGGGCTGTGGCAAAAAAATCTGCGGGCAGGACAAGAATGCGGGATCTGTTCTGACCGCAAAATTGACCCGAGCCCGCGTATTTGCCGGAATTTTTGTCGGCCGGGTGATTCTGCGAGGTGTGCTAGAGTTGCTGTGAACCCTATCCACAGGCGCTATCAGTCTACTCTCTCTGCACACCGTCTCCTTTCCTTCAGTCACAGTTCCAAGGACTGAACAAAACCAAATGTGGCGAGTCAGTGGGAGGCGTCCTGGCCTGAGTCAACGAGGACCTGGTCAGAACCGGCGGTCGCGACCGGGGTTCGTCGACATCGATGTGACAGCTACAAGGTTTACAGCATCCCGTTGCACCGCTACGAACATCTCGAGAAGCAAAATATCCACGTCTTGTCCTTGCCAACTTTTTCTCGCTCAAAGGATTACTAACATCTCACGGGGGGAGAAATCCCGACCTAAATATTGACTCTATTTCAAAGTTAGAGAGACGGTTTATGAGGGCATTAGATCGCAAATAATGATGCAGTGTATCAGGAAATCAGGCAAAATCTTTTTTTTTCACATGAATAGTTTGCATTGCTCACCACATATGTAAAACCGGATTAAAAAATTATATAGGCCGAGGAACAAATTATATGTATCCACCTCGTGCATGGTAGATGTGTTTAGAACTCATTTAGATGTGACATAAGAGCAACTTCAAAGGACCGACCCATTTCGTCCGTCTGCGACCGTTTGGGTCGGCGCGGACAAAAGAGGCGGCCCAACGCGTCGATCCAAACCCAAATCACATCCGCGCCGCGTCCGCGCCGACGCATTTGCGGCACAAATTTGCGCCCCAAATGCGTTGGTGCGGACGCCGAACGGACGCTTCGCGCGCCTTCTCGATATCCGTCGCGCCCTCACATGGCGGCCGTCCAACTACCCGCTGCCCACGCGGTCAACTTAATTTATGACGAAGGGCCCACGTGTCAGCGACGGCGCTCATCCTTTTTTTAAGCCGGCCGTGCGGCGGGGCCGTCCTCATCCAAACTCGCCGTCCATATCTGCCATCCTTTGCTCCCTCGTCGCCGGCAAACACTAGCCACCCCAACCACAGTGAAATGGGCCTCTTCTTCGGCGCCAGCGGCAGTAAGGCCAAGGCCAAGTCCCCCTTTCCCCTTTCCCCTCAGAGTTCGTCCCATCTTCGCCGGCGGCGGCGCCTCGCCGGCAGAGGCAGCGCGTGAACGTGTCAGTGCACCAGGCGGAGTGGCACCGGCAGCACCGCCAGCCTCTGCCGTATCCCGACGTGACGCTGCCACACGACTGGCATCTGGATCCAGATAGGATCCCAGTGCCGGCGGCGCCGCGGTCGGCTCGTGCTCACGCGGAGGAGGTGAAGCCGGCGGTCGCTGCTGACGCGGGACAGCGCCGCGACCCCGCCTACGCAGCCAACTCGCCTAACTGGGCGAGGTGGTTCGCCTTCGAGCATGAAGAGGCGAGGTGACGGGGCGTGCGCGAGGTCGCCGGAGGACGCCGCCACCGGCGCTCGTTGTCCGCGAGGATGACCAGGCGGCGGAGGACGCCTACCAGGCGCCCTTGCAGCCGTCTAGCAGGAGAGCGAGGACGACGAGCGGCGCAGAGTGGAGGCGGCGGAGGCGGAAGAGGAGGCTCGCTACGAGACGGCAGTGGCGCAGGCCTTTGCCCTCTCTGCGGCGGGCGACAGCGCGACGCCTCGTAGTTTAGGCTGTTTTTTTTAAATGCTAATGTGGACGCGTGGACTCTCGCCGGCCTTCGTAGCCGGCTTTAATGTTTAATTAATGTTGTTTCTCTTTTTTTAATATGCATGCGTTCATTTTTTTTCACCGTCAAAATGGGTTCAGGCCAGCGTTGGGCGCACGCCCCGACCCAAATACGGAAGCGGGCATCCGTGTCCGTCTAGCCGACCCAAACAGACAAAAAGCGGTCGAAATCGCCATCCGTTTGGGTCGGCCCGTTGGAGTTGCTCTAATCACATCTAAGTTGATGTCATCATTTTTTTCTATTTTTATTGTTTTTCTTTTTCGTAGTTGTCTAGTGGTACGTCTATATATGTCGCATGCAGCCAAGCGGAAGCTCCCTCAGCAATAGCGAACGTGTCTTGGGGCCCGTTCATTTATACTAGTAAGTGTGCACGTGCAAATGCACGTCTCAGCTAATATACAAATATATGTGAGAATAACATTCATATAAAGATAGTTTGATTGCACCAGAAAAAAATTATAAATCAAGAAAAGACAAACAAACCTGCCTGTACATATATAGCCTTTTTATTTAGAGATAGAAGACAAACACGTCAATTTTTGTGGCCATTCCTTTTTGCATACCCGTACAACCCCCAGAAGGGCACATGCATTATTAAGTAGCATGCAAATCCATATAGATAGGCTTTGACCCGAGCGAAGGCTTGGGTTCCTGGTTTTGATCTGGCGGAGGCAATGAACGGCTACCCAAGCATGAAGGAGGATGGATCATCTTTTTCCAGTGACGATTTACGCGCATTAACCAAGGATATGCGGCCTCTTGCTAGCAAACTTGCTGATGAAGCCGATCTATCAAGATATCATCCAGGATATGATGCGGAGAACGTGCGGGCAGAGCGTCCGACTTATGATATTGAAAACCTTATTCCGCCCGTCTGTAAGCACACCTTTGCTCCTGACATTGATCCGTTAGACCTCATAAATGACGAAGTTTATTTTCGAGCTTTGGCCAAGATTGACTGGATCACTATTGACTTCCAGCAGTTGTAAGAAATAGCCGAAGACCCGGAGCAAGCTGACCCTCAATCTTCACGGCGAGTTGATGCAGAATCTTAATCCAGCGCCGGTTTAACTTTATGTCTCAGTACTTTAAGAAAAACTGATATTCTTTTGGGCCTTCCAGCGCCTTGTAATAGGATAGCTGAGATACTCTACGTCCGTTCCATACTATATTTTGTGAGATTGCTTCAATTGGCAACTTTAAATATGTCCTGCTTTCCATGCTTTTGACGGTTTATTCTACCTGTTTCTGCACAAAACAATGTTCAAAGCGTCCTGGCGGTTTATTGCCAGACGGATCATAATACCCAAACACATGGTCTAAGTTGATAACTCGTACTGTGTATAAAGTATAATTATGTATCATACATGTGATTAAGTGTATCACAATAAACCATAATCCGACAGGAAGAGATAATGATCCAAGGTGCAAGTGCTGATGACTCCCTTGATTGTTTGTCGGTTCGTTAGGAAAACCGAACCAGGTTATGATGAACTCCGGTTTAGCTGTAGTTAGTACTGGTGTTTATAACCCAGACTAGAACTCTGTAAACGCAAGTGTAGTGGCAACTTGTAGTCATCCACTCCCTGAGTCGATGGACTTGGTTAAAAACCAATGACCTTGGGGAAAAAGATTTGATAAAACATAAAAAATAATAATAAAGTTTTGGGCAAATAAGACCATGTAGTCGAGGCTTTTTACGAGCTGCCAGGCTCCAAATTCGAGGCTTTTTATGAGCTGCCAGGCTACTCTCATTAACCATTTTGCAAAGCCTGTTAAGATGGTCCTCAATCCTGAACCAAATCATCAATGTCAAATGCTACCAAGTTCAAAAAATCTGTAATGATTGACTTGTGTAATCACTTAATGATCATCAATTTAATGTTACCAAGTTCAGGGTCTATAAAGATTGACTTGTGTGTACGTTCAACGGGTCGTACCAGGTTTACCTGGACGGAGTGACTTACTTGATGCAGGCAGATTAATCCGGGGTTTTAGGTGTATACACCAAGCTTCCAAGCCGTGTTTACTACAAGGGTTGTCAACTCGTTGATGTCTTCCATCAGGAGCCCCCAGGTAGCATTTGAGCATTGCTCGTCGGGGCCTATGTTTGAGTTGTGCTAGGCATCAAACTCTCTGTTGCCCCTCATCATCATGTGGAAATTGCCGAAGCAACCAGAGCTATGCTCTTATGATGGCCTTGATGTGGTCGCCGGTTTAAGAGGCCATAGGAACTCCCTTGCACACACAAGCCCCCATGTGACACTCTTATGAAAAAAGGCAGCTGATACCTCGCTTTATCGGGGGCGCCGGTTTATTATATTGATCATAATATATACATTGTAAAGATATGTACATAAAGCGGAGCCTATGGCTCAAGCGTAGTAAGGTCGAAGAAGAGCGATGTTCCACGGCCGTCTGGTCTCCTCCTCCGCCATACATGAGTCCTTATGTTCTTGAACGTCGACGAGGTAGTATGATCCGTTGTGCAGGTTCTTGCTGACCACAAAGGGTCCTTCCCAAGGTGGGGATATCTTATGCATGGCTGTCTGGTCTTGGATGAGCCAGAGCACCAGATCTCCTTCTTGAAACGTCCTGGTTTTAACCCAGCGACTGTGGTACCGGCGCAGATCTTGCTGATAAATCGCCGATCGAGCTGCTGTTGTGTCCCGTTCTTCATCCAGCCGGTCCAATGCATCTTGCCTTGCTTGTTCGTTATCCGCTTCAACGTAAGCCGCCACCCGCGGCGAGTCATGACGGATATCGCTAGGGAGGACCGCTTCAGCTCCATATACCATGAAGAAGGGCGTGTACCATGTGGATCTGTTAGGTGTAGTGTTGATGCTCCATAGTACAGAAGGTAACTCCTCTACCCAACAACCCGGTGTCCTCTGCAAAGGAACCATAAGCCGGGGTTTGATGCCTCTCAAGATCTCTTGATTGGCTCTCTCAGCTTGGCCATTAGACTGAGGGTGAGCTATTGATGATACATCAAGGCGGATGTGCTCTCATTGACAGAACTCCTCCATAGCCCCCTTGGATAGATTGGTACCATTATCAATTATAATGCTGTGTGGAAAGCCAAACCGGAAAATCACCTTTTTGATGAACTGAAACATCGTTGCTGCATCACACTTACTAACTGGTTCCGCTTCAACCCATTTGGTAAATTTGTCCACTGCCACCAAAAGGTAGGTCTTATTATCTTGGGATCTCTTGAAGGGTCCAACCATATCAAGCCCCCAAGTCGCAAACGGCCAAGTAATTGGAATCATCCTCAATTCCTGCGCCGGTATATGAGCATGCTGTGAAAATTTCTGGCAAGCTTCACATTTTCTGACCAAGTCCTATGCGTCGGCATGAGCCGTCAACCAGTAGAACCCATGACGAAAAGTTTTAGCCACCAAAGATTTTGAACCGGCATGATTGCCACAGTCTCCTTCATGGATCTCTTTAAGAATGTCACAACCCTCCTCTGGTGACACACACCGCTGAAACGCCCCAGAGACACTGCGATGATGAAGTTCTCCATTGACAATAGTCATTGACTTGGATCGCCGGATTATCTATCTAGCCAAGTATTCGTCCTCTGGTAACTCACCTCGGTTCATGTACGCTAGGTAGGGAAGTGTCCAATCCGGAATAACATGAAGCGTCGCGACCAATTGTGCCTCCGGATCAGGAACAGCCAAGTCCTCTTCTGAGGGTAACTGCACCGACGGATTGTGTAATACATCCAAGAAGGTATTGGGTGGAACTGGTTTACGCTGAGAATCCAGGCGGCTTAATGCGTCAGCCGCTTCATTCTTTCGCCGGTCTATATGATCCACCTGATAACCCTTGAACTGTCCAGCAATAGCGTCTACCTCTCGTCGATATGCTGCCATGAGTGGATCCTTAGAATCCCACTTGCAAGATACTTGCTGTGCCACCAGGTCTGAATCGCCAAAGCATTTAAACCGGCTTAAGTTCATCTCCTTGGCCATCCGCAGACCATGGAGGAGAGCTTCATACTCAACAGCGTTGTTAGTGCAAGGGAACATTAAACGGATGACATAACAGAACTTATCACCTCGTGGGGAAGTTAACACGACTCCAGCCCCCGAGCCCTCCAATTGCCTTGATCCATCAAAGTGAATAGTCCAATATGTGTGATCCGGCTTTTCCTCAGGTGCTTGCAACTCTGTCCAATCGTTGATGAAATCCACCAATGCTTGGGACTTTATCGCAGTACGGGGCACATACTTCAATCAGTGCGGGCTAAGCTCAATGGCCCACTTTGCAACCCGACCAGTAGCCTCTCTGTTCTGGATTATATCCCCCAACGGAGCTGAACTGACAACAGTGATTGGATGACCTTGAAAATAGTGTTTTAGCTTTCGGTTTGCCATGAAGACTCCATACACCAATTTCTGCCATTGCGGGTATCTCTGTTTTGATTCAATGAGCACCTCACTGATGTAGTAAACCGGCCGCTGAACCGGATATTCTTTGCCTGCCTCCTTACGCTCTACCACAATGGCAACGCTTACTGCACGGGCATTAGCAGCCACATACAACAACAGCGGCTCATTGTCAACTGGGGCAGCAAGGACTGGTGGTTCTGCTAATTGCTTCTTCAAGTCCTCAAACGCAGCATCAGCAGCATCACTCCAGACAAAGCGATCTGTCTTTTTAATCATTTGATAAAGCGGGACAACCTTTTTCCCCAAACAGCTGATAAACCGGCTGAGCGCCGCAATACGGCCCGCCACGCGTTGGACATCGTTGATGCACGCCGGTTTAGCCAAGGATGTAATCGCCTTGATCTTCTCCGGATTAGCTTCGATTCCCATGTTCGATACTAAGAATCCCAGGAACTTGCCTGCCGGAACACCGAAAATGCACTTCTCCGGATTGAGCATCATTTTATAAATCCGGAGATTGTCGAAGGTTTCTTTCAAATCTGTTACCAACGTTTCCACTTTCCTGGATTTCACCACAATGTCATCCACATATGCATGAACATTCCGCCCAATCTGTCCATGAAGGCAATTCTGCACACAATGCTGATAGGTCGCCTGGGCACTCTTAAGCCCAAACAGCATAGACACATAGCAGAAGCTTCCAAAGGGAGTTATAAATGATGTTTTCTCCTGGTCCTTGACTGCCATCTTGATCTGATGATAACCTAAATATGCAACCAAAAAACTTAGTCGCTCACACCCTACCATAGCATCAATGATCTGATCAATACGGGGGAGGGCAAAGGGATCAGTTGGGCAAGCTTTGTTCAGATCTGTGTAATCAACACACATTCGCCAAGTGCCATTTTTCTTAAGTACTAGCACCGGATTAGCCAACCACTCTGGATGAAAAACCTCAACTATAAAGCCTGCCGCCAAGAGCCTAGCCACTTCTTCTACAATAGCCTTGCACCTTTCTTCATTGAAGCGGCGCAGAAATTGCTTGACCGGTTTAAACTTAGGATCAATATTGAGATTGTGCTCAGCGAGTTCCCTCGGTACACCTGTCATATCAGAAGGCTTCCATGAAAAGATGTCCCGATTCTCATGGATGAACTCGATGAGCGCGCTTTCCTATTTTCGATCTAGGTTAGCATTGATAGTGAACTACTTGGATGAATCACCAGGAACGAAGTCAACCTGTTTGGTCTCTTCAGCTGATTTGAACTTCAAAGCCCGATCATGCTCTGTGGTTGGCTTCTTCAGCGGAGACATATCCGTCGGATCAACATTGTCTTTATAAAATTTCAGCTCCTCAGTTGCACAAACCGCTTCAGCATAAGCTCCATCACCTTCCACGCACTCCAAAGAAATCTTGCGACTCCCATGGACCGTAATGGTTCCCTTGTGTCCTGGCATCTTGAGCTGTAGATAAACATAACATGGCCTTGCCATGAACTTGGCGTAAACCGGTCGCCCAAACAAAGCGTGATACGAGCTTCTGATCTTTACTACTTCAAAGGTCAAAGTCTCCGACCTGGAATCATGCTCATCTCCAAAAGTGACCTCTGGATCGATCTTGCCAACTGGATATGCCGATTTACCGGGCACCACCCCATGAAAAACTGTATTGGACTGCCGAAGCTTCTTATCTGTCAGCCCCATACGCCGGAAAGTCTCATAATATAGAATGTTAATGCAGCTTCCTCCGTCCATAAGCACCTTGGTAAACTTGTAGCCACCCACCAGAGGTGCCACAACTAGAGCTAGTTGACCCGGATTATCAACCCGGGGCAGATGATCCTCTCTGGTCCACACAATGGGCTGTTCCGACCAACGCAGGTAACGTGGCACCGCCGATTCAACAGAATGTACTGCCCTCTTTAGAACTTTCTGATCACGCTTGCACAAGCTCGTGGTAAATACATGATACTGCCCACTGCTCAGCTCCTTCGGATTATTCTGATATCCGGATTGCTGCTGCTGTTGACGCTGTTGATTTCCCTGATTGTTATAACCGCCCTGACCATGTTGTTGGTTATGCTGATTGTGTCCGTTGTGGTTGTCGTTATTGCCTTGGTACCCTGAACCGGATCCACCACCTTGATAACCCGGCCCTTGAAAACCGGGGCCTGACCCGCCGGATCGTCCGTGATCGTACCGAGATCGGTTCATGAACTCCTGCATAATAAAACAGTCTTTCCAGAGATGTGTAGCTCGCTTTTCTGCTGTACCGTGCTTCGGGCAAGGCACGTTCAACTGGCGTTCCAGATTAATAGGCGGCCTCCCATTTCGTGGGGGCGGCCTGCCCTTGTGGCTCTATCGTCCTCCTGAGCATTGGTGTTGGCCACAAAATCCGAACTACCATCCGCTTTACGCTTACCGTTGTATCCTTGATTTGCCGGGTTGTGCTACGGCGCCTTACCATTCTTGCTTGCTTTCCCTGACTTGTCACTATCGGCGTCTGGGTATTTGGTATTATCGGAGTCCGCATACTTCACCAAAGCACCCATGAGTATCCCCATGTCATCACAATTACGCTTAAGCCGTCCCAACTTCAATTTCAAAGATTAAAACCGACAATTGCCTTTCAAGGTTACCACTGCTGTGCTTGGGTTGATGCTATTAGAAGAATGCAGGATCTCTGACACTCGACGCACCCAACTACTTGTAGACTCATGCTCTCCTTGAACGCAGGCAGCTAGATCGACGATAGACATTGGCTGCTTGCATGTGTCCTTGAAGTTATTGATAAACCGGCGCCGCAATTCGGCCCATGATCCGATAGAATTGAGTGGTAAGCCCTTCAGCCAAGTGCGAGCTGTGCCCTCTAGCATCATTGTGAAATTCTTAGCGCACCCTGTATCATCCACATCCAGCATCTCCATTGCCATCTCATAACTCTCAACCCATGCCTCCGGGGACAGATCCGCCGTGTAATTGGGCACCTTGCACAGTCCTTTGAAATCCTTGGGTAGTTTCATGTTTCGCAAAGCGGGAGTAAGACAAGGCACTCCCAGGGAGCTAGACATAACCCCCGGCTCAACTGTGGTAGAGGGACGAACCGGCGTCGCCTGACGGGCTTCGTACTGTGCTGTTACTTCGGCCTCCCGGCGTTGCCTGCCCTGATCCACCACGTTCTGAGCATTCGCGTTTCCTCCTGTCGGATCATCCTGCCACGGCGGATTACATCTTCGTGCACTGCTTGACACGACCGGTTCATCCAGACGCCTAGTGTAACTCCGGCTTGGGCGAGGAGTTGAATGAATCCTCTCACGGCTATGAGAGTAAGCTTGTTGTTGAGTTAGCGCCGTCTCCAAAAACTCCCTGGCCCGCCGTGCCTCCACTGTTATGGGGGGCGTTCCTTCAATGGGAAGGGCGGCCAGTCGTGAAGCGGCAGCGACGATGTTATCCAACGGATTAGAGTAATGACCAGGAGGGGTGGGTACATGCTGTGATGGTACAACCTGGTGGGTTGGCTCTGCGGCCGGCGGCTGAACTGACGCTCCCGTGCCCGGCGCCCCTCCCCGGTTCACCTTCGACTGGTTACTGGTTCCTGCTCCTGGCGTGCTAAAGAGGTTCCTTGCCTCATAAACCGGTGGCAAGCAAGATCGTTGCCTTCTCATCATTACCTCGTGTGAAGTGGTCTGATCCAACATGAGTTGATAGGCTTGAGCATCAAGCTCAGCCTGCCTTGCAGCCATCCTGGTTTTCTCAGCAGCTAGGTCCAACTTGGCTTGATCAATCCGGCTCTTCACCTGAGCGACCTCCGCATCATGCTGCTCCTTGTTGGCCTACCTCTGCTGTTAATAGCGCTGTCAAAGTATCGACCAAGACGGATAAAGTTTCAAACGGTGACTGGGCAGGATCTCCAGCCCTAGCCCCCACCACGTCCGATGTCAACGCCGCTATTGTTGAGGACTGCTGCATAGGTTCTGATCCAGCCATAAAGACAGCAACCCAGTTTGGCGGATCGAGGGGGTCCGGAATACTGTCAACATCGAAACAGCCCTCAGATCGGCCATCCTGCAGCATATATAAAGATGTTGTCTCTTCGGAGGACGATTCGTCGCCGGAATAGACAACAGTCTCACCGCCAGAGTCCGATCCGTCCTCGGCTTGTACTCCATGCACTGCTCCAACGAAGACATGCTTCATGGCGGGCTGAATCCGGGCAGGTCTCACACACTGAGCCGGCTCGACGATGTTGGGGAAGATGTACGGCTCAGGGCCCGGTTCGCCAATCTTGCCGATGAAGACGTGGATGCCACTGAAGGGGACCCGGTACCCGTATTCGATTGAATCGGCCTCGGGGCCCCAGCCTGCATCGCTGATGTAGATCTTGCCGCGACGACTCTTAGTCATCCGGCCCACTGCGTAGCCCTTGAGTCCTTCAAAGCTGCCTTTCAAGAACTCAAAACCATCGTGCGATATCCCCATGGTGGGCGCCAACTGTCGTGGTTTTGTCACGGCAGATGTCCTAGCAAAAGGACTTAGTCGTGAGGCCATCGCTACGAGTTAGATTAAAGGGGTTAAAACGGACAAGGACATAGGAATTTTATACTAGTTCGGCCCCTTCGATGAAGGTAAAAGCCTACGTCCAGTTTGGTGTGTATTGCTAGGGTTTCGATGACCAGGGAGCGAATCTGCTTTGCCTGTGCCTCGAGCGGCTGTTGTCTGCCTTGAACCGTCGCCGGGTCGTCCCTTTATATAAGAGGTGACGCCCCGTCCGGTTTACAGAGTCCCGAGGCCGTCTCATAAACGTGTCCGCCTCGGTCTCTATTCTTTCTATCTTACATCTCAAGTTACATAGTATGGCGGTTTACAAATCACGGGCCCTAACACTTGGGCTCTAAACCTCTTGGGCTGAAATCTCTTACTTCATGCTCCGCTGGGCCTTAATAAAATAATCTTGATAACATAAACCGGCCCCTCCTGGGCGGTTTATACCTGGGAGTAATATCCCTGACACCACGTGTGTAGGAGGAACATCGTGCGACAGACTGCTAGGTCCGATCACACAACCGGCGGCGAGTGGAGGTGGCTAGTTGCAACACATGCAAAGCCCTAATGACGGCACCAAAGCGATCAACTTAATAAGTGTGCCGCACCTCCACTATATATAGGCATCTGCCGTGGGCTCAACACTTGGGCCTTGCACGAATCCTAAAGCCCAAAGTCTACTCGACCGCGTTTCAAGTCCAGCTCGGATCATATCCGACCAGTGTCCTCCGGTCCGACCTCGTAGGTTCCTTCCCTTAAGCACGGGACCCCTTAGGTTCAAGTCGGCTTGGTCACAGTTCGGATCACCTCCGACCTGCACGGTTGGTAGCGGCCTCTAGCAAGGTGTGCCGACCAGCAAGTAGACTATGAAGCTGGTTAGGCGAACCTGTACAACGTGTCACACTTCCATTCCTTTTGCCACACGATATATGTTGTCGGGCTCAAGGCGAGTCCGTCATCCTTGTGCTAGCCCGACCTCTTTCTCGTTCCAGTGATGCCGACCCAAATCCGGATTATCTCATAATCCTTGTCGCATGGCCATGCTTATCCTGGTCGGATCACACGAGGGGCCCAGAGTATATTTCTCCTGATCGTAGGGGAAAATCACATCTTGCTCGACCATGTCTCGCAACATGGGTCTGGACAAACCCGAAACCTATCTTTGTAACTACCAAGTTACGGAGTAGCGTTTGCTCGGCCCAAAGCAAGTCTGTCACCATCCCGAGTACATGCGTCAGCTCAGGCCTTGGGACATAGAACGTATGTTGCACTAGGGACTCACAAATGACATATCACTTCATGCTACCTCTTGAGCTTGCATTGTTTTTCCCTTGAAGAGGAAAGGGTCATGCAGCACAGTAGCATAAGTATTTCCCTCAGCTTTTGAGAACCAAGGTATCAATCCAGTAGGAGACTACACGCGAGTCCCTCGTGCCTACACAAACAAATAAGAACCTTGCAACCAACGCGATAAAGGGGTTGTCAATCCCTTCTCGGCCACTTGCAAAAGTGAGATCTGATAGAGATAATAAGATAAATATTTTTGGTATTTTGTTTTATAGATTGAAAGTAAAGATTGCAAAATAAAAGTAAAGTAAAGATAAATAGTTGATGGAAGATTGATATGATGGAAGATAGACCCGGGGGCCATAGGTTTCACTAGTGGCTTCTCTCAAGATAGCAGATTTCTACGGTGGGTGAACAAATTACTATCGAGCAATTGATAGAAAAGCGCATAGTTATGAGAATATCTAGGCATGATCATTGTATATAGGCATCACGTGTGTGACAAGTAGACCGAAATGATTCTGCATCTACTACTATTACTCCATACATCGACCGCTATCCAGCATGCATCTAGAGTATTAAGTTCATAAGAACAGAGTAACACTTTAAGCAAGATGACATGATGTAGAGGGATAAACTCATGCAATATGATATAAACCCCCATCTTCTTATCCTCGATGGCAACAATACAATACGTGCCTTGCTGCCCCTGCTGTCACTGGGAAAGGACACCGCAAGATTGAACCCAAAGCTAAGCGCTTCTCCCATTGCAAGAAAGATCAATCTAGTAGGCCAAACCAAACTGATAATTCGAAGAGACTTGCAAAGATATTTAAATCACGCATAAAAGATTTCAGAGAAGAATCAAATATTGTTCATACATAATCTTGATCATAAACCCACAATTCATCGGATCTCGACAAACACACCGCCAAAAGAATTACACCAAATAGATCTCCAAGAAGATCGTGGAGAACTTTGTATTGAGATCCAAAGAGAATGAAGAAGCCATCTAGCTAATAACTATGGACCCGAAGGTCTGTGGTAAACTACTCACAACTCATCGGAGAGGCAATTGTGTTGATGTAGAAGCCCTCCGTGATCGATTCCCCCTCCGATGGAGCTCCGGAACAGGCCCCAAGATGGGATCTCACGGGTAGAGAAGGTTTCGGCGGTGGAATTAGGGTTTCGTGGTGCTCTCGGATGTTTTCAGGGTGCATGTGTATATATAGGAGGAAGGAGCATGTTTGTGGAGCTACGGGGGGGGGCACGAGGGTGGGGGTGCGCCTACCCCCCTGGGCGCGCCCCCTGCCTCGTGGCCACCCCGTGGCTTCCCTGGCGTGTACTCTAAGTCTTCTGAGTTGTATTTGTTCCAAAAACGATCCTCCAGAAGGTTTCATTTTATTTGGACTCCGTTTGATATTACTTTTCCGCGAAACACTGAAATAGGCAAAAAATAGCAATTTACAGTGGGCCTTGTGTTAGTAGGTTAGTCTCAAAAATAATATAAAATTGTATAATAAAGCCCATTAAACATCCAAAACAAATAATATAATAGCATGGAACAATAAAAAATTATAGATACGTTGGAGACGTATCACTGCATCTCATAGTTGGGTGTGTCTGAATCGGACCTTATCTCAACTCGGATCCGACTACATCGAATCCGACAAGACCTTTCCAAGTCCATTTTATCCGGTTAGAATCCAATGCTTCATGGGTACTGAGGCCGAGCCATCCACCGTGTCATATGCTAGTCTAGCCCGACGTGTGTCCACACATCACTTACGACTAGGGACCATTTATGATGTATCCTACAACACAAGATCTCACAGACAAGTCACGTACTTGCCAACAAGTATCATTGATTACATCCAAGGACTATCTTTATTCATAAACACATACGAAATATCATCATACATGATTTCCTCTAGGGCATATCTCTAACAGTCTCCCACCTGCACTAGAGTCAATCAAATAGACATCGTATGCCCATATCTCTAATGTGCCCCTCATGCTTGGGTTGTGGAAGCGGCTTAGTCAACGGATCTGCAACATTTGCATCTATTTGAATTTTGCATAAATCTATATCACCACTCTTTACGATCTTTCGTATCAGGTGATATTTCCGATCTATGTGTCTGGTCTTGTGGTGGTTCCTCAGCTCATTGGCTTGTGCGATGGCCGAACTCATAAACGACAATAGATCTCATCTGCCGCCTCCATATATCTAATATGCATATGATCTGAATCCAAATCCTATAACAGAGGCTATGATACCACTGTTGGGTTCAATCGTAGGGTGCGTCGACTGCAAATTAAAAAATTTCTATGCGCAGAACATCCAGGAACATGCTAAGGGATATGGATCATAGATCGTTACGGCTAGATGCGCAGTTCCGTGTAGCGAAAGTAGAGTTGAGGTCGCGCGTTCACAGAGTCGTCTCCTCCTTGCCGGTCTCCCACGTAGCCGATCGGATCCCTCGAACAGGTTCGCCAAAGTGGCGCAAGTGCACCGCCTCTAACGGCATCCGCGCGTGCAGGGGGAACATCGTGCGGCGGACTGCTGATACGTCCAAAACGTATCTATAATTTCTGCTTGCTCCATGCCTTTTTTGTGTGATATTGCTATGATATTTATGCACTTCCATACACTTTTGATCATATTTGGACTAACCTATTAACTCAGTGCACCCCAGTGCCAATTTCTGTTTTCTGCTGTTTTTGTATTTCAGGTTTTCCCGTCACGTAAACTGCCAGAAAAATCCCGGAAAAATTATATAAAAAATCATCATTCCGGAAGCCTCCACACGGCCGAAGTAGGGCCGGAGGGGGGCCACCAGGGCTCCAGGCGCCCTGGTGGCGCGGCCCCCCTTCTGGCCGCGCCGGGGGGGCGCCTGGGCCCCCTAGGCCTCCGCTGATGACCCCCTTTGGCATATATTTAACACCCGTCGAGGAAACCCTGATTCCAGACCCCTTTTCTCCAGACGCAATTTCGATCTCCGCTGCCATCGCCATCAAGTTTCGGGGGACCAGAATTCCTGTGCCGGCACCCTGTCGGGATGGGGAAGTGCCTCCGGATTCATCTCCATCGACGTTGCTTCCTCCCTCCATGATGCGGGAGTAGTTCCTCCTCGGGGCTGAGGTTTCTACCAGTAGCTATGTGGTCAATTCTCTCTCCCATGATGTGATCCTCGTTGTGATCATAGGCTATGTTAATCTAGGGTGATCCCATGATATTTCCCCTTCCTCTATGTATTGGATTGATGTACTCACTTGTCTTTATCTAGTATAATCCCCGAGACCAAGGTGACAGCGGTCTATTGGACATGGATTAGAAAAATATTTTCATGAGTGATTTCCTCTCTTGTGTGTTGATTGAAGATTGAGAGTCTCTTGGTGCTTGTCTTTGACTATCCTTTAGATATGTTGTGGTGATTGTGGGACTCTCTTTGGATGGCCGCGGTGACATTGGGAAATCCTTAGATTGAGAACTACGAACTTTGAGGTGTGCTTTTGTAGCCCTACATAATGCTCGTCCTCTCTTGACCACAAAGGAATGACCTCTGGGTGCGTCTCCATTGCATGTTTTATGGGAAATATCATGTGATTCGATTATGTTAATGTTGTTGGGAGTTGCCACTAGTGAAAGTATGAAGCCTAGGCCTTGTTTCCACCATTGCAATACCATTTGTGCTCACGTTTACCACTTGTTTGCTTGATGCACTTTTTATTATAGATTTATATTATTTTGTTTTGCCATCCATATCACTTGCCATTTAACATCTCTTCGCCGAACTAGTGTACCTATACATCTAACAAGTGTATTAGGTGTGTTGGGGACACAAGAGACTTCTTGTATCTTAGTTGCAGGGTTGCTTGAGAGAGACCATCTTCAACCTCTACTTCCCTGAATTCGATAAACCTTAGGTCATCCACTTGAGGGAAATTGCTGCTGTCCTACAAACCTCTGCGCTTGGAGGCCCAACATAGTCTACAAGAGTAGAAGCGTTTGTACACATCAAGCTATTTCTGGCGCCGTTGCCGGGGAAGTGAGTGCTTGAAGGTATATCTTTAGATCTTGCAATTAAATCTTTATGTTTCTTGTTTTTATTTCACTAGTTATGCTTATGGACAACCTTGCTATTGGATCGTTGCTTGTGGGAAGACGCCCCACACCTGTGGTGGTTGCTCCTCCCCCTACTGAAATTGTGCCCTATAAAATACCAGCTTGTATTATCGATTACGTTTTGGCTAATCGTTATGCAGGAGACAGACATCCCGGTGAACACTTGCTATATCTGTCACAATTATGTTCATTATTTAAGCTTGCAGGTGTATCAAGGGAGTTTGTCATGAGGAAATTGTTCGCCGTATCACTTATAGATAAAGCTTCAGATTGGTATAAGCTTCTCGATAACGCGCACTTGCTTGATTGGCAAGAGCTTATGTCTCTCTTTTATACTAAGTTTTATCCTCTTTATGTTCATCGAGACAGGAACTATATCTATAACTTTAGGTCTCGTGACGGAGAGAGCGTAGCTCAAGCTTGGGGGAGACTGAAAACGTTAATGCTAAAAAGTCCTAACCATGGGCTCCCCAAAGATGCTTATGTGGAGAGTAAGAGTACCTTTTTGCATGTGGATCATGGTAACAATGCTTTATGTGATGCTTATATTGTTGAGTTTATTCGTTATCCCACTGAAAATTATTATGAGAAGGGAACATATGCTTATAGATATTTCAATAATATCAAGTTCCCTCTCTTTATGTTGAAGGTTTTGAAGCTGCACTTGTTTTGTCTTCCTATGCTTATTGCTTTGTGCTTCAATGAATTATTCTATTGTAATATTCCTATGCATAGGAAGCATGTTAGGCTTAAATGTGTTTGGTATTTGCTTCTTGATGCTCTCTTTTGTTCTTCAACTCTTATTCCTACGAGAGCATCATTAAAGTCTTATGCCTAGCTTAAAGGCATAAAAGAAAGCGCTTTTGGGAGGCAGCCCATAATGAATAAAATTTTATTTTGCTTTTGTTGTGTCTTTATGTTGTTACTACAGTAGCATCATCATTGTATCTTTACTTTTCAGCTTTGTGCCAAGTGTAGCCTCTGATTGCAAGAAAGTTCTAAAGTTGTGACGTGCTGTCCAGGAAATAGATTCTGTCCTTGGACAGAAAAATTCGTATAAAATCACCAGATCATCTTTTTGGTCTGAATTGTTTCGACAGCATGCACTATACAATAGGCTTTCGGGCGTCTGTTCTGAGTTTTTTGATTTGAGTTGCAGAAGTGCCCCGAAAAAATCATTTACTACCTGCTGGTTTGTTTTTCACAGATTCTGCCCTGTTTTGCCTTTTCTTCGTTTTGCAAACCTTGAGCTTGCTTTTTCTTTGCAAAAACCTTTTGGCAATCTTGAGAAACAGTAGACCTTCAAGAATATCCTTATTTCCAGCAAGGAAAAATTATTTTATTATGGTTACTAACCACGCTAATCCGATTATGATGAGTTATGTATGAAGGGAGTTTTCAAGTGTGCGAGGGAAGATGATAAAAATATTCAGGAGTGTCAAACGCTCAAGCTTGGGGATGCCCCCATGCACCCCCAAGAAATATTCAAGAAGACTCAAGCGTCTAAGCTTGGGGATGCCCCCGTGCATCCCCTTCTCCATCAACAATTATCAGTTCGTCTTTCGTTCCACTATATTTTTATCACTTCATGTGTTATGTGCTATGCTTGGAGCGTCTTGCTTTTAGTTTCCTTTTTAGTTTTCTTTAGCTTTGTTTGCTGTTCATAACGAGTTGGAACTCAGCTTTCTTTGTGTGGGAGAGAAACACGCTCCACTTCAACCTAGAACATAACATAGAATTTTCATGTCTATCTTTGCTGTGTGTGTTCTTTGTCTTTCAATAGCTACTGTCATGTTTAGCTCTTAGTTTTCATGCTTTTCTTTTTAAAGAGATTTTGTTTAGTTGGTTGCTGAACTCTCTTGAGTTATCATGCTTATCTTGTTAAGAGAGTTTGTCTGTGGCACTGGTTGATATGTCTATGATAAAAATGTTATGTGCATAATGGTGCTTAGTAGTTCATGTTTTCTTATGGTTAGTCTCAAATAGCTGGGGGGTTCTTAATGTGTTATTGAAGTACCAACATGATTTGTTTGCCTATGATGTGGTATGGATTAGTGATATCTTCCTCCAAGAATTTATTTTGATTGACTTGGCGTATGCTCACACATATTTAAGACTGTAAAGAAAGTCTATCAAGCCTTGATGATCTTTAATTTCTGAGTAGCGATATAACTTCCATGCCCGATTCAATGTTGATTTGTCGCTCTGCATGATTATGACCGTCATTGCTCTTTTAGTTGGTCGCTCCCAGTCTATTGCTAACCTTCGCCTGTACTAAGCGGACTGACTGCTTGTGCATCCAAAATCCTTTAAAGCAGTTATGCCATATCAGTCCACCATACCTTCCTATACATGGTATTTACCTGCCATTCCTAACGAAGACTTTCATGTACCATCTCGAAATTATTCAAAAAAAAGCATTTCTCTTTTGTGCCTCTGTTTTAGCTCATGAGGAAGTAGTAGTTAATTCATGATCTTTTTAAGTTGGACAAGCTTCACCCCGGGATTGCATGTCTAATGTGCAAACCCATAATACGAGAAGGAACTGGCATAGAGTGCGCCCGGCTCATTAAAAAATAATATAAACAAACAAACCCTCCTTCACGCCTTGCTCATGAGAAATCAGAAAACTTTGGTAGTGATAAACAAAGGAGATTAAGAGGATGTGATCGTCCTCATTCGGGAGCCGTTCCTCGAAACTTGTCCAGCTCGAGAAGTGATTGAGTTATCTGCTAGCATTCGTTGACGAAATATGCATATTCTAAAAAATAATTATTACCTCTATTTTTAAAACCAAGAGCTCGGGTACATGTTTAGTTTTTGTTTCCGACCACGGGTTTTCAACCTTGCCAACAAAAGCCACGGTTCGAGAGTCTCCACCTTCTTTAAAGCACCAACTATTGAGAGCATGATTGTCATTCTGAGTGTAATGTGCATTGTCCCAAAGTACCATTGTCTTTTGCATGATTATGATATCGTTTATTCTGAAATCATTGTATCTAGTCGTCACTTAAACTTTGGAGGTGCCCCTGCATTTATATTTTGCTTCACTAAAGGGGGCAAGCAAGATATCACTTTATCATGTTTGCACACCATGCTCATTACAAATCTATTGAGTATCTCAGTTTCATATTGTAAAACTTTCAGTTCTTTGTGATTTTCTCATGAGGCAACTTAATTACTACTGATTCATTGTCTCGGTAAGCACTTGTCATGTGACTGTTAAAAGTTCTTATATGGTTAATAGCATGTCACCACAGAAATTATGCTTGTTATCATTTACCTACTCGAGGACGAGCAGGAATTAAGATTGGGGATGTTGATACGTCCAAAACGTATCTATAATTTCTGCTTGCTCCATGCCTTTTTTGTGTGATATTGCTATGATATTTATGCACTTCCATACACTTTTGATCATATTTGGACTAACCTATTAACTCAGTGCACCCCAGTGCCAGTTTCTGTTTTCTGCTGTTTTTGTATTTCAGGTTTTCCCGTCACGTAAACTGCCAGAAAAATCCCGAAAAATTTATATAAAAAATCAGCGTTCCGGAAGCTTCCACACGGCCGAAGTAGGGCCGGAGGGGGGCCACCAGGGCTCCAGGCGCCCTGGTGGTGCGGCCCCCCTCCTGGCAGCGCCGGGGGGGCGCCTGGGCCCCCAGGCCTCCGCTGATGACCCCCTTTGGCATATATTTAACACCCGTCGAGGAAACCCTGATTCCAGACCCCTTTTCTCCAGACGCAACTCCGATCTCCGCCGCCATCGCCATCAAGCTTCGGGGGACTAGAATTCCAGTGCCGGCACCCTGCCGGGACGGGGAAGTGCCCCCGGATTCATCTCCATCGACGTTGCTTCCTCCCTCCATGATGCGGGAGTAGTTCCTCCTCGGGGCTGAGGTTTCTACCAGTAGCTATGTGGTCAATTCTCTCTCCCATGATGTGATCTTCGTTGTGATCATAGGCTATGTTAATCTAGGTTGATCCCATGATATTTCCCCTTCCTCTATGTATTGGATTGATGTACTCACTTGTCTTTATCTAGTATAATCCCCGAGACCAAGGTGACAGCGGTCTATTGGACATGGATTAGAAAAATATTTTCATGAGTGATTTCCTCTCTTGTGTGTTGATTGAAGATTGAGAGTCTCTTGGTGCTTGTCTTTGACTATCCTTTAGATATGTTGTGGTGATTGTGGGACTCTCTTTGGATGGCCGCGGTGACATTGGGAAATCCTTAGATTGAGAACTATGAACTTTGAGGTGTGCTTTTGTAGCCCTACATAATGTTGGGGAACGTTGCATGGGAAACAAAAATTTTCCTACGCTCACCAAGATCAATCTAGGAGATGCACATCTACGAGAGGAGAGTTGGATCCACATACCCTTGTAGATCGCTAAGCGGAAGTGTTCAAGAACGCGGTTGATGGAGTCGTACTCGCCGCGATTCAGATCGCCGAAGATCCTAGCACCGAAGCAACGGTGCCTCCGCGTTCAACACACGTGCAGCCCGGTGACGTCTCCCACGCCTTGATCCAGCAAGGAGAGAGGGAGAGGTTGGGGAAGACTCCATCCAACAGCAGCACAACGGCGTGGTGGTGATGGAGGAGCGCGGGACTCCAGCAGGGCTTCGCCAAGCGCTGCGGGAGACGAGGAGGGAGAGAGGTAGGGCTGCGCCAATCGACCGAGGTCAAAACTTGTTCTGGGCAGCCCTAAACTTCACATATATATAGGGGGGAGGTAGGGGCTGCGCCCCCATCTAGGGTTTCCTCCCTAGGGGTGGCGGCAGCCCCCCAGAACCCATCTAGGGTGCGGCCAAGGGGGGGGGAGAGAGGGGGCGCCCTAGGATGGGCCTTAAGGCCCATCTGGACCTAGGGTTTGCCCCCCTCCACCCTCCATGCGCCTAGGGACTTGGTGGGGGGGCGCACCAGCCCCCTTGGGGCTGGTCCCCTCCCACACTTAGCCCACGCAGCCTTCTGGGGCTGGTGGCCCCACCTGGTGGACCCCCGGGACCCTCCCGGTGGTCCCGGTACATTACCGATATCGCCCGAAACTTTTCCGGTGACCAAAACAGGACTTCCCATATATGAATCTTTACCTCCGGACCATTCCGGAACTCCTCGTGACGTCCGGGATCTCATCCGGGACTCCGAACAACATTCGGTAACCGCGTACATACTTTCCCTATAACCCTAGCGTCATCGAACCTTAAGTGTGTAGACCCTACGGGCTCGGGAACCATGTAGACATGACCGAGACAACTCTCCGGCCAATAACCAACAGCGGGATCTGGATACCCATGTTTGCTCCCACATGTTCCACGATGATCTCATCGGATGAACCACGATGTCAAGGATTCAATCAATCCCGTATACGATTCCCTTTGTCTATCGGTATAGCACTTGCCCGAGATTCGATCGTCGGTATACCGATACCTTGCTCAATCTCGTTACCGGCAAGTCTCTTTACTCGTTCCGTAACACATCATCCCGTGATCAACTCCTTGATCACATATTGTGCACATTATGATGATGTCCTACCGAGTGGGCCCAGAGATACCTCTCCGTCATACGGAGTGACAAATCCCAGTCTCGATTCGTGCCAACCCAACAGACACTTTCGGAGATACCTGTAGTGCACCTTTATAGCCACCCAGTTACGTTGTGACGTTTGGTACACCCAAAGCATTCCTACGGCATCCGAGAGTTGCACAATCTCATGGTCTAAGGAAAAGATACTTGACATATAGAAAAGCTTTAGCATACGAACTACACGATCTGTGCTAGGCTTAGGATTGGGTCTTGTCCATCACATCATTCTCCTAATGATGTGATCCCGTTATCAACGACATCCAATGTCCATGGTCAGGAAACCGTAACCATCTATTGATCAACGAGCTAGTCATCTAGAGGCTTACTATGGACATGGTGTTTGTCTATGTATCCACACATGTATCTGAGTTTCCTATCAATACAATTCTAGTATGGATAATAAACGATTATCGTGAACAAGGAAATATAATAATAACCAATTTATTATTGCCTCTAGGGCATATTTCCAACAGTCTCCCACTTGCACTAGAGTCAATAATCTAGTTCACATCGCCATGTGATTAACACTCACAGGTCACATCGCCATGTGACCAACATCCAAGAGTTTACTAGAGTCAGTAATCTAGTTCACATCAATATGTGATTAACACTCAATGAGTTTTGTGTTTGATCATGTTATGCTTGTGAGAGAGGTTTGTAGTCAACGGGTCTGCAACATTCAGATCCCTATGTACTTCGCAAAACTTTATGTCATATCGTAGATGCTGCTACCACGTTCCACTTGGAGCTATTCCAAACTGTTGCTCCATTATACGTATCCGGTATCTCCACTTAGAGTTATCCGGATAGGTGTTAAGCTTGCATCGACGTAACTCTTTACGTCGAACTCTTTATCACCTCCATAACCGAGAAACATTTCCTTATTCCTCTAAGGATAATTTTGACCACTATCTAGTAATCCACTCCTGGATCACCTTTGTACCCTCTTGCCAGACATGTGGCAAGGCACACATCAGGTGCGGTACTTAGCATGGCATATCGTATAGAGCCTATGACAAAACCATAGGGGACGACCTTCGTCCTTCCTCTTTCTTCTGCCGTGGTCAAACTTTGAGTCTTACTCAACTTCACACCTTACAAATCAGGCAAGAACTCCTTCTTTGACTGACCTATTTTGAACTCCTTCAAAATCATGTCAAAGGTGTGTGTTTCTTTTGAAAGTATCATCAGGCGTCTTTATCTATCTCTATAGATCTTGATGCCCAATTATATAAGCAGCTTTATCCAGGTCTTGCTTTGAAAAATACCTTTCAAACAACCCTTTACTCTTTCAAGAAATTCAACATCATTTCAGATCAACCATATGTCATTCACATATACTTATCAGAAATGTTGTAGTGCTCCCACTCACTTTATTGCAAATACAAGTTTCCAACAAACTTTGTATACCCAAAAACTTTGATCACTCCATCAAAGTGTATATTCCGACTCCGAGATGCTTGCTCTAGTCCATGGAAGGATCGTTGGAGCTAGCATATCTTTTAGCATCCTTAGGATCGACAAAACCTTTCTGATTGTATCACATACAACCTTTCCTTACGAAAACTGGTAAGGAAACTTGTTTTGTCATCCATCTGCCAGATTTCATAAATGCAGCTAATGCTAACATGATTCCGACGGACTTAAGCATCGCTACGGATGAGAAAATCTCATTGTAGTCAACTCCTTGAACTTGTGGAAAACTCTTCGCCACAAGTCGAGCTTCATAGACGGTGACATTACCGTCCACACCCGTCTTAGTCTTAAAGATCCATTTGTCTCAATGGCTTGCCGATCACAGGGCAAGTCCACCAAAGTCCATACTTTGTTTTGATACATGGATCCTATCTCGGATTTATCGGCTTCTAACCATTTGTCGGAATATGGGCCCACCATCGCTTCTTCATAGTTCGTAGGTTCATCGTTGTCCAACAACATGACCTCTAAGACAGGATCAACGTACCACTCAGGAGTAGTACATATCCTTCTCAACCTACAAGGTTCGATAGCAACTTGATCTGGAGCTTCATGATCACTATCATTAGTTTCCTCTTCAACTGTCGTAGATTCCACAGAAACATCTTTCTGTGTTGCACTACTCTCCGGTTGAAGTGAGGGTTCGACAACCTCATCAAGTTCTATCTTCCTCCCACTCAATTCTTTCGAGAGAAACTCCTTCTCGAGAAAGGACCCATTCTTAGTGACAAACATTTTGTCTTTGGATCTGAGATAGAAGGTATACCCAACCGCTACCAGTGGGTATTCCATGAAGATGTATTTGTCCGCTTTGGGTTCGAGCTTTTCCTGGCTGAAGCCATAAGCATCGCAGCCCCAAACATTTAAGAAAACGACAACTTTGGTTTCTTGCCAAACCATACGACGTCGTCTCAACGGACTTAGATGGTGCCCTATATAAAGTGAATGCAGCCGTCTCTAATGCATAACCTCAAAATAATAGCGGTAGATCGGTAAGACACACCATAGATCGCACCATATCTCATAAGGTTCGATTACGATGTCCGGACACACCATTACGCTGTGGTGTTCCAGGGGACTTCAACTGCGAAACAATTCCACAATGTCTTAAGTGATTGCCAAACTCATAATTAAGATAATATCCCCTCGATCAGATCGTAGGAACATGATCTTCTTGTTATGATGATTCTTAATCTTCACTCTGAAATTTTTGAACCTTTCAAACGTTTCAGACTTTTGCTTCATTAAGTAAATATACCATATCTACTCAAATCGTCAGTGAAGATGAGAAAATAACGATATCCACCACACGCCTTAATTCTCATTGGATCACATACATCAGCATGTATGATTTCCAATAAGTCACTTACCCGTTTCATTGTACCTGAAAACGAGATCTCAGTCATCCTGCCCATGAGGCATGGCTCGCATGTGTCAAGCGATTCAAAATCAAGTGACTCCAAACGTCCATCAGCATGGAGTTTCTTCATGCATTTTATGCCAAAATGACCTAAGCGGCAGTGCCACAAGAAAGTGGTACTATCATTATTAACTCTACATCTTTTGGCATTAATATTATCATTATGTGTATTACCATGATCGAGATTCAACGAACCATTGGGTGCATGACCATAAAGGTATTATTCATGTAAACAGAATAACCATTATTCTCTAACTTAAATGAATAACCGTATTGCGATGAACATGATCTAATCATTTTCATGCTCAACGTAGACACCTGATAACATTTATCTAGGTTCAACACTAATCTCGAAAATAGAGGAAGTGTGCGATGGTGATCTCATCAACCTTGGAAACACTTCCAACACACATCGTCACCTCGTCCTTAGCTAGTCTCCGTTCATTCCGTAGCTTTTGCTTCAAGTCACTAATAATAGCAACTGAACCGGTATCCAATACCCAGGTGCTACAAGGAGTACTACTAAGGTACACATTAATAACACGTATATCAAATATACTTTGTTGAAGTTTCCAGCTATCATATCTACCATGTATTTGGGGTGGTTCCGCTACCATGTGACCGTTACCCTTACAATCGAAGCACTTAGTCTCGAGGTTTGGGTGCAACCTTGGGTTCCCTCATTAGAGCGACAACTGGTTTGCCATTCATGAAGTTTCCTTCTAGCCCTTGCCCCTTTTGAAACCAGTGGTCTTGCTAAACCATCAACACTTGATGCTCCTTCTTGATTTCTACTTTTGCGGTACTAAGAACCGCTAACAGCACCGGGATCATCTCCATCCTTTGCATGTCATAGTTCATCACGAAGTTCTAGTAGCTTGGTGATAGTGTCTAGAGAATTCTGTCGACCACTATCTCACCTGGAAGATTAACTCCCACTTGGTTCAAGTGATTTCAGCACCCAGACATTCTGAGCACATGCTCACTAGTTGAGCCATTCTCCTCCATCTTTTTGGCAAAAGAACTTGTCAGAGGTCTCATACCTCTCAGCACGGGCATGAGCCTGAAATCCCAATTTCAGCTCTTAGAACATCTCATATGTTCTATGGCGTTCAAAACGTCATTGGAATCCCGATTCTAAGCCGTGAAGTATGGTGCACTAAACTATCAAGTAGTCATCAGGACGTCTCTGTCAGGTGTTCACAACATCCACAGACAACGTTGTAGGGGTTTGCACATCGAGCGGTGCATCAAAGATGTAAGCTTTCTGTGCAGCAGTGAGGACACTCCTCGGACTACGGACCCAGTCCGCATCCTTGCTTACATTATCTTTCAACTTAGTCTTTCTCTAGGATCGTATTAAACAGGGAGCTACAACGCAGTTATTGGTCTACAACATAATTTGCAAAGTCAACTTAGACTATTGTTCATGATAAGTGAGTTTAACTAATCAAATTACTTATAACTCCCACTCAAATTGACATCCCTCTGGTCATTCGAGCGTGACATGATCCAAATCCACCAACCCAAGTCCGATCATCACGTGAGATGAGGTGGTGTCAATGGTGAACATCTTCATGTTGATCATATCTACTATATGACTCATGCTCGACCTTTCGGTCTTCCGTGTTCCGAGGCCATGTCTGTACATGCTAGGCTCGTCAAGTCTAACCCGAGTGTTCTGCATGTGCAAAACTGGCTTGCACCCGTTGTATGCGAACGTAGAGTCTATCACACCCAATCATCACGTGGTGCTTCGAAACGACGAACCTTCGCAACGGCGCACACTCGGGGGGAACACAATTTTATCTTGAAATTTTAGTGAAGGATCATCTTATAATGCTACCGTCGTCCTAAGCAAAATAAGATGCATAAAAGGATTAACATCACATGCAAATCATAAGTGACATGATATGGCCATCAACTCGTGCTTTTGATCTCCATCTCCAAGCACCGGCATGATCTCCATCGTCACCGGCGCCACACCATGATCTCCATCATCATGATCTCCATCATCGTGTCGCCATCGGGGTTGTCGGCGCCCACCATGCTCTTACTACTATTGCTACCGTTTAGCGATAAAGTAAAGCATTACAAAGCGCTTAATGATTGACACGCAGGTCATACAAAAATTAAAGACAACCCTATGGCTCCTGCCGGTTGCCGTATGCATCGACATGCAAGTCGATATTAACTATTACGACATGATCATCTCATACATCAAATATATCTCATCATGTCATTGGCCATATCATATCACATACATACCCTGCAAAAACAAGTTAGACGTCCTCTAATTTGTTGTTGCATGTTTTACGTGGCTGCTATGGGTATCTAGCAAGAACGCTTCTTACCTACGCAAAGCCACAACGGTGATATTCAAGTTGCTATTTAACCTTCTACAAGGACCGCCTTGTTCTATTCCGATTCAACTAAGATAGGAGAGACAGACACCCGCCAGCCATCTTATGCAACAAAAGTCACATGTCTGTCGATGGAACCGGTCTCATGTACGTGGACATGTAAAGTTGGTCCGGGCCGCTTCATCCCATAATACCGCTGAATCAAGAAAGACTAAGGAGGGCAGCAATTTAAACATCAATGCCCACAAACCCTTTTGTGTTCTACTCGAGAAAGCATCTACGCAAGAACCTAGCTCATGATGCCACTGTTGGGGAACGTTGCATGGGAAACAAAAATTTTCCTACGCTCACCAAGATCAATCTAGGAGATGCACATCTACGAGAGGAGAGTTGGATCCACATACCCTTGTAGATCGCTAAGCGGAAGCGTTCAAGAACGCGGTTGATGGAGTCGTACTCGCCGCGATTCAGATCGCCGAAGATCCTAGCACCGAAGCAACGGTGCCTCCGCGTTCAACACACGTGCAGCCCGGTGACGTCTCCCACGCCTTGATCCAGCAAGGAGAGAGGGAGAGGTTGGGGAAGACTCCATCCAACAGCAGCACAACGGCGTGGTGGTGATGGAGGAGCGCGGGACTCCAGCAGGGCTTCGCCAAGCGCTGCGGGAGACGAGGAGGGAGAGAGGTAGGGCTGCGCCAATCGACCGAGGTCAAAACTTGTTCTGGGCAGCCCTAAACTTCACATATATATAGAGGGGAGGTAGGGGCTGCGCCCCCATCTAGGGTTTCCTCCCTAGGGGTGGCGGCAGCCCCCCAGAACCCATCTAGGGTGCGGCCAAGGGGGGAGAGAGAGGGGGCGCCCTAGGATGGGCCTTAAGGCCCATCTGGACCTAGGGTTTGCCCCCCTCCACCCTCCATGCGCCTAGGGACTTGGTGGGGGGGGCGCACCAGCCCCCTTGGGGCTGGTCCCCTCCCACACTTAGCCCATGCAGCCTTCTGGGGCTGGTGGCCCCACCTGGTGGACCCCCGGGACCCTCCCGGTGGTCCCGGTACATTACCGATATCGCCCGAAACTTTTCCGGTGACCAAAACAGGACTTCCCATATATGAATCTTTACCTCCGGACCATTCCGGAACTCCTCGTGACGTCCGGGATCTCATCCGGGACTCCGAACAACATTCGGTAACCGCGTACATACTTTCCCTATAACCCTAGCGTCATCGAACCTTAAGTGTGTAGACCCTACGGGCTCGG
This sequence comes from Secale cereale, assembly GCA_902687465.1. NCBI lineage: Eukaryota > Viridiplantae > Streptophyta > Magnoliopsida > Poales > Poaceae > Secale > Secale cereale. The sequence continues at coordinate 161,009,222 of LR738715.1, read as the reverse complement.
GAACCATGTAGACATGACCGAGACAACTCTCCGGCCAATAACCAACAGCGGGATCTGGATACCCATGTTGGCTCCCACATGTTCCACGATGATCTCATCGGATGAACCACGATGTCAAGGATTCAATCAATCCCGTATACGATTCCCTTTGTCTATCGGTATAGCACTTGCCCGAGATTCGATCGTCGGTATACCGATACCTTGCTCAATCTCGTTACCGGCAAGCCTCTTTACTCGTTCCGTAACACATCATCCCGTGATCAACTCCTTGATCACATATTGTGCACATTATGATGATGTCCTACCGAGTGGGCCCAGAGATACCTCTCCGTCATACGGAGTGACAAATCCCAGTCTCGATTCGTGCCAACCCAACAGACACTTTCGGAGATACCTGTTGTGCACCTTTATAGCCACCCAGTTACGTTGTGACGTTTGGTACACCCAAAGCATTCCTACGGTATCTGGGAGTTGCACAATCTCATGGTCTAAGGAAAAGATACTTGACATATAGAAAAGCTTTAGCATACGAACTACACGATCTGTGCTAGGCTTAGGATTGGGTCTTGTCCATCACATCATTCTCCTAATGATGTGATCCCGTTATCAACGACATCCAATGTCCATGGTTAGGAAACCGTAACCATCTATTGATCAACGAGCTAGTTGTCTAGAGGCTCACTAGGGACATGGTGTTTGTCTATGTATCCATACATGTATCTGAGTTTCCTATCAATACATTCTAGCATGGATAATAAACGATTATCGTGAACAAGGAAATATAATAATAACCAATTTATTATTGCCTCTAGGGCATATTTCCAACACATAATTCTCGTCCTTTCTTGACCACAAAGGAATGACCTCCGGGTGCGTCTCCATTGCATGTTTTATGGGAAATATCATGTGATTCGATTATGTTAATGTTGTTGGGAGTTGCCACTAGTGAAAGTATGAAGCCTAGGCCTTGTTTCCACCATTGCAATACCATTTGTGCTCACGTTTACCACTTGTTTGCTTGCTGCACTTTTTATTACAGATTTATATTACTTTGTTTTGCCATCCATATCACTTGCCATTTAACATCTCTTCGCCGAACTAGTGCACCTATACATCTAACAAGTGTATTAGGTGTGTTGGGGACACAAGAGACTTCTTGTATCTTAGTTGCAGGGTTGCTTGAGAGAGACCATCTTCAACCTCTACTTCCCTGAGTTCGATAAACCTTAGGTCATCCACTTGAGGCAAATTGCTGCTGTCCTACAAACCTCTGCGCTTGGAGGCCCAACATAGTCTACAAGAGTAGAAGCGTGTGTAGACATCAACTGCTAGGTCCGATCACACAACCGGCGGCGAGTGGAGGTGGCTAGTTGCGACACACACAAATCCCTAATGACGGTGCCGAAGCGATCAACTTGATAAGTGTGCCACACCTCCACTATATGTAGGCATCCGTCATGGGCTCAACACTTGGGCCTTGCACGGATCCTAAAGCCCAAAGTCTACTCGGTCGCGTTTCAAGTCTAGCTCGGATCATATCTGACCAGTGTCCTCCGAACCGACCTCGTAGGTTCCTTCCCTTAAGCGCGCGACCCCTTAGGTTCAAGTCGGCTTGATCACAGTTCGGATCACCTCCGACCTGCACCGTTGATAGCGGCCTCTAGCAAGGCATTCGACCACCAAGCAAACTATGAAGCTAGTTAGGCGAACATGTATAATGTGTCACACTTCCATTCCCTTTGCCACACGATATATGTTGTCGGGATCAAGGCGAGTGTGTCATCCTTGTGCTAGCTCGACCACACGATATGCCTTTTCTTGGCCAGGAAATCTATCAATCATCTTTGCATTTAGGTCGTCCACGTGCTCATTCTTGGTAGAAAGAATAGCATGTGTGCTCATGTAGGCACCGGATGATGCATTCTCATGAAGAGATGGGAACACGTGTTCAATAAGCTTCATGACTGGTGCGTCACCGGATGTGTAACCTATCACAATCTCAACAGGTAGACGCACATAATCATCACCGATCGTCTCCTCCTTACCATTGCCAATTCTCACGAGGTATTTGGTGAACCACGGGTCAGTCTGTGCTCTCATATTACGTGTGAGGTGTATTTGTCTAATTTTCTCACATAGATATGATCTTTGCAACGTGGCGTCAATGATTTGTGCTCTTGTCCCACGCGGGACCATGGGAAGGACCTGCCTAAAATCTCCTCCAAACACTACAACCTTTCTCCCAAATGGCATAACACATCCCATGGTATCCTGTAATGACCTATCGAGTGCCTCAACTGCTTGACACTTCGTCATGGGAACCTCATCCCAGATTATGAGAGACGCTCTCCGAAGCAACTTTGCAGTACCGCTCTGCCTGGTGAAGATGCAGATGCTATTATCCATGAGCTTAATTAGAATTTTGAACCTGGAGTGGGCGGTACGTCCACTAGGCATGATTGATGCAGCTATTCCGGATGTCCCGGTTGCAATAGCTATTTACCCAATGAACGCACTTTAGCAAGAAGCGCCTTGTAGAGATAAGTCTCCCTCGTGCCACCAGGACAATCAACAAAGATAACTCGTTTCCTGTTGTTCACCACGTGATCCAAGATTTCCTCAAACCCATCCCTTTGCTCAATGTTCAGGGATGTATATAGATCTAAATGCTCTTGATCCACACCGACTGACAACTCCTCTCGAACCTCCCTTAGGAGGTCACCGGAACCATCATCGGTCTCAACCAGCTATGGGAGGCCATAGCTTTTAATATTTTTGCCCATCGAATGCACCAAAACCCGGATGTCTCTAAGGACCTTCTGTTCCAGCGCATCCTGGTTGTACTGGGTACGACGGTAATCCTCAGACATTGATTCCAGATGCTTCTCCCACAATGCACGGATGTTGGTCTCCTCGTAGAACACAAGAATAGTTGCAAAAAGCCTTCTTAGAGCACAGGACATCTGAAAAGTAGTAGACTTGGTCAAGCAGTCGTCAAGAGATTTGTCAGTCTTTATTAGTGGTGGGTTCTACCGCACGGTGCGTTGATTGCAAATTAAAATTTTCCTATGCGCATAACATCTAGGATCATGCTAAGGGATATGGATCACGGATCGTTAGCACTAGACGTGCAGTGCCGTGCAGCGGAAGTAGAGTTGAGGCAGCGCATTCCCGGAGTCGTCTCCTCCTTGCCGGTCTCCCACGTAGCCGATCGGATCCCTCGAACAGGTTCGCCAGAGCGGCGCAAGTGCACCGCCTCTAATGGTATCCGTGCGTGCAGGAGGAACGTCATGCGGCGGACTGCTAGGTCCGATCACACCACCGGCGGCGACTGGAGGTTGCTAGTTGCAACACATGCAAAGCCCTAATGACGGCGCCGAAGCGATCAACTTAATAAGTGTGCCGCACCTCCACTATATATAGGCATCCGTCGTGGGCTCAACACTTGGGCCTTGCACGAATCCTAAATAACAAAAGTCTACCCGGTCGCGTTTCAAGTCCAACTCGGATCATATCCGACCAGTGTCCTCCGAACCGACCTCGTAGGTTCCTTCCCTTAAGCGTGCGACCCCTTAGGTTCTAGTCAGCTTGGTCACAGTTTGGGTCACCTCCGACCGGCATGGTTGGTAGCGGCCTCTAGCAAAGCGTGCCGACCACCAAGCAGACTATGAAACTGGTTAGGCGAACCTGTACAACGTGCCACACTTCCATTCCCTTTGCCACACGATATATGTTGTCGGGCTCAAGGTGAGTCTGTCATCCTTGTGCTAGCCCGACCTCTTTCTCGTTCCAGTGATGCCGACCCAAATCCGGATTATCTCATAATCCTTGTCGCATGGCCGAGCCATCCACCGTGTCATGTCCTAGTCTAGTCCGACGTGTGTCCACACACCACTTACGACTAGGGACCATTTATGATGTATCATACAGCACAAGATCTCACAGACAAGTCACGTACTTGCCAACAAGTATCATTGATTACATCCAAGGACTATATTTATTCATAAACACATAGGAAATATCATCATACATGATTGCCTCTAGGGCATATCTCCAACAGTTAGGCCCATGATCTCACACGCTTCCCTGAAGGTCGAGCAGAACCTTCCATTTACAGTTCTCAAATCCTCATATGAAGTGGCACCACTTCTATGATTCAGAAGCACTCTCAGGAAGTACCTCTCACCATCCGCAGGGTGTGCATAAACAATCCTTCCAACTTGTCCCCGCCCCCTTTGCCTTCTTTTCTACCACTTTCTCTTACCCTTAATTTATCAAAAGTACTCTGGGAACTCTTTATACAAGAAGTTTCATGCAAAAGGGTCCACCTCATTCATCCTAAAGTATTATGTGAGCATGGTTTTAGAAGAGGACGGTCGGTTCATGATATCCTCTAGGTTATGAGTACCGTTGAATGCAATGGTATGCATGTTGAGCAAATGTAGCTGTAGTTGCAACACAGCAGGAGATACAACAAACATACGGAAAGCACATACCCTGTACATAGACTCTGGTGGTGTTACAAACCTTGCATCCCTGTATTGCCGAATCTCATTTATCACACCACCATCATTTGTCGCCGGGTTAACTGAGAAGGAAGCACGATCATGCCCCTTGTATATATATTTGTACAAATATTTGACTGTTTTTTATGCTCGAGCAAGTTTCAACATTAATGTGACAATTATATCTCATAAGCAGTCCGGGGTTGTACGGGACAACCCATCTGTTGTCTAACACTGCATTCCTAACTTTTACTCGGTGGCCATCATCCCTTCTCCTATATACAGGGTATGAGTCCTTTCCTTGTTGTGTTGCAGGGCAAAACTGTCGAGGGTAACGAAAACAACAATTTCCATCAATCATGCAAGGACAATTCTTTCTGGAGAGTACCACATGGGCCGTGGAGCATATGCTTGATAACCAGTCCATGCAACACAGGGTACTTCTCACGGCTAGGGATCTTTGGCAAGATTACCCTATCATAGGCAACTAGATTTGTTAGCTTACTATCTGAGGCCATGATGAGAAGGAAGTGCTCATGCGGTAGATCCCTTTTTTGGAACTCGGTGACATGAGCATACGCTACAACCGGACCAAAGTACTTCTATTTTATCATAAGATCTTTCAGACTCCGCATTTTGGCCTTGTACAATCTGGCCACCAGGTCAAGACGATCTTGAGGTGTTTGTCCGTGTGAAAGTCTAGAAGTTATCTCCTCCAAGTAAGGGTTGGAAGTCATAGTGATTATGTAATTAGCCTTTCCGTATCTCTGGGCCACGGCCATCGCATCAAGGAATCTTCGCTGCATGTTGCTACTTCTCGAGCTTGCGTTGTATTGCCTCGAAGAGGAAAGGGTGATGCATCACAGTAGCGTAAGTATTTCCCTCAGTTTTTTAGAACCAAGGTATCAATCCCGTAGGAGACCACGCACGAGTCCCTTGTACCTGCACAAAAAAATAAGAACCTTGCAGCCAACGCGATAAAAGGGGTTGTCAATCCTTTCTCAGTCACTTACAAAAGTGAGATCTGATAGAGATGATAAGATAATATTTTTGGTATTTTTTGGTATAGAGAAAAAGTAAATAATGCAAAGTAAAGCAACGGCAAAAGAAATTGGCAAGTTGACGGGAAACTAATATGATAAAGGTAGACCCGGGGGCCATAGGTTTCACTAGTGGCTTCTCTCATGATAGCAGATTTCTACGGTGGGTGAACAAATTACTGTCGAGCAATTGATAGAAAAGCGCATAGTTACGAGAATATCTAGGCATGATCATTGTATATAGGCATCACATCCGTGACAAGTAGACCGAAACAATTCTGCATCTACTACTATTACTCCACACATCGACCGCTATCTAGCATGCATCTAGAGTATTAAGTTCATAAGAACAGAGTAACGCCTTAAGCAAGATGACATGATGTAGAGGGATAAACTCAAGAAATATGATATAAACCCCATCTTTTTATCCTTGATGGCAACAATACAATGCGTGCCTTGCTGCCCCTGCTGTCACTGGGAAAGGACACCGCAAGATTGAACCCAAAGCCAAGCACTTCTCCCATTGCAAGAACTACCAATCTAGTAGGCCAAACCAAACCGATAATTCAAAGAGACTTGCAAGGATATTTAAATCATGCATAAAAGATTTCAGGAAAGAATCCAATATTGTTCATAGATAATCTTGATCATAAACCCAAAATTCATCGGATCTCAACAAACTCACCGCAAGAAGAATTACATCGACTAGATCTCCTCGAAGATCGAGGAGAACTTTGTATTGAGATCCAAAGAGAGAGAAGAAGCCATCTATCTAATAACTATGGACCTGAAGGTCTGTGGTAAACTACTCACAACTCACTGGAGAGGCTATGGTGTTGATGTAAAAGCCCACCGTGATCGATGCCCCCTCTGGTGGAGCTCCGGAACAGACCCCAAGATGGGATCTCACCGGTACGAAAGGTTGCGGCGGTGGAATTAGGGTTTCGTGGTGCTCCTCGATAGTTTCAGGGTACGTAGGTATATATAGGCTGAAGAGGGACGTCGGGGAAGTAACAGGGGGCCCACAAGGGTGCGAGCATGCCTACCCCCTGGGCGCGGCCCCTGCCCTCGTGTCCGCCTCTCTCGCTTCTTGGCGTGTACTCCAAGTCTTCCGTGTTGATATTGTTCCAAAAATAACTCTCCCGAAGATGTCATTCCGTTTGGACTCCGTTTGATATTCTTTTTCTGCGAAACACTGAAATAGGCAAAAAAAACAACAATTTGCACTTGATAATGAAAGTGCAACTTATTTGTGGCACTGCCGTTTAGGTCATATCGGTGTAAAGCGCATGAAGAAACTCCATGCTGCTGGACTTTTGGAATCACTTGATTATGAATCTTTTGATGCTTGCGAACCATGCCTCATGGGCAAGATGACTAAGACTCCGTTTATCGGAACAATGGAGCGAGCAACTACCTTATTGGAAATAATACATACTGATGTATGTGGTCCGATGAGTATTGAGGCTCGCGCCGGGTATTGTTATTTTCTGACCTTCATAGATGATTTTAGCAGATATGGGTATATCTACGTGATGAAACATAGGTCTAAAACATTTGAAAAGTTCAAAGAATTTCATAGTGAAGTGGAAAATCATCGTAACAAGAAAATAAAAGGTTCTACGATCAGATCGCAGAGGCGAATATTTGAAGTTACGAGTTTGGCCTTCATTTAAAACAATTGAAATAGTTTCACAACTCACGCCACCTGGAACACCACAACGTAATGGTGTGTCGGAACGTCGTAACCGCACTTTATTAGATATGGTGCAATCTATGATGTCTCTTACCGATTAACCACTATCGTTTTGGGGTTACGCATTAGATACAGTTGCATTCACGTTAAATAGGGCACCATCTATATCCATTGAGATGACGCATTATGAACTGTGGTTTGGCAAGAAACCAAAGTTGTCATTTCTTAAAGTTTGGGCTGCGATGCTTATGTGAAAAAGCTTCAACCTGATAAGCCCGAACCCAAGTCGGAGAAATGTGTCTTCATAGGGTACCCAAAGGAAACTGTTGGGTACACCTTCTATCACAGATCCAAAGGCAAGATATTCGTTGCTAAAAAATGGATACTTTCTAGAGGAGTTTCTCTCGAAAGAAGTAAGTGGGAGGAAAGTGGAACTTAATGAGGTAATTGTACCTTCTCCCAAATTGGAAAGTAGTACATCATAGAAACTAGTTCTAGTGATTCCTACACCAATCAGCGAGGAAGCTAATGATGATGATCATGAAACTTAAGATCAAGTTACTACTGAACCTTGTAGGTCAACCAGAGTGCGTTCCACGCCAGAATGGTACGGTAACCCGGTTCCGGAAGTCATTTTACTATACCATGATGAACCTATGAACTATGAGGAAGCGATGATGAGCCCAGATTCCGCAAAATGGCTTGAGACCATGAAATCTGAGATGGGATCCATGTATGAGAACAAAGTGTGGACTTTGGTTGACTTGCCCGATGATCGGCAAGCCATTGAAAATAAATGGGTCTTTAAGAGGAAGACTGACGTCAATGGTAATGTTACTGTCTACAAAGCTCGACTTGTTGCGAAAGGTTTTCGACAAGTTCAAGGTGTTGACTACGATGAGATTTTTTCACTCGTAGCGATGCTTAAGTCTGTCCGAATCATGTTAGCAATTGCCGTATTTTATGGAATCTGGCAAATGGATAACAAAACTGCATTCTTTAATGGATTTATTAAAGAAGAATTGTATATGATGCAACCAGAAGGTTTTGTCAATCTAAAGGTGCTAACAAAATGTGCAAGCTCCAGCGATCCATCTATGGACTGGTGCAAGCATCTAGGAGTTGGAATATACGCTTTGATAAGTTGATCAAAGCATATAGTTTTATACTGACTTGTGGTGAAGCCTGTATTTACAAGAAAGTGAGTGGGAGCACTACTAGGTGGCTTCTCACCCCTCGTTGGTTACCCCAAGTGTAAGGTTTGAGATGCAGTGTAGCAGAAGTTTTCCCTTGGTAATACCAAGGATCGATTTCCCAGAGACTCCCAGTTTCAACAAGAAGGTGTCAACTGCTAACGGCGCCAGATATTAGCAATCAACGTGGACCTGCACACATATACAAATAACTTTGCTCCCAACGAGTACAGAGAGGTTGTCAATCCCTCCGGCCTTGTAGTTTACAAAGGATCAAACACAAGTGATAATAGTGATAAATATTGCAATAGTAAGTAAATAGCGGGAAAGTAAATAGCGGATGTGATCAATGATGGTAATATGGACCGGAGTCTCACGATGTTCACTAGTGATGTCTCTCTCCCAAAAGACGATAAAACAGCTATGTGAGGTAAACGAATTACAGCTGGGCAATTGACAAGACCATGTGCGCAAACCAATGCTGACTACATTGCAAGAAAGGTAGAGGTTCAAAGCATGGGCGGTACGCCAATGTAAGTAGACCGAAATCCGTCAATATCTACTACTAATCATCCACCTTGAGATATCTATCCAGAACATCTCGCTGGTATTAAGTTGCGAGCCCCACCCATAGTGTAAACTCAAAGCAACAGACAACTGCATTAAAAGAACTTTGCGTAAAGTAAACAATCCTTGCACCCGCGGGCACAAGCACCGTTGTTTTCCCCCTTGTGGTAACAGCACATCCCCTAGACTCATGTTTCTGTCACTCAAGCTAGTCATCGAGGGGCATGAACCCACAATCAAGCATAACGTTCCCTCTTGGAGTCACTACCTACTACTTGGCCAAAGCAATAAATAACAACGGAGAACATGCAATAATTACTTACAAACATAAATATAAAAGAGGTGAATCAAATATATTACTCAAACACAATCTGAACATAATCTCATAATCCATCGGATCCCAGCAAACTCATCATAGCAACAGCATAAGGATTACATATGTGCCTCGATCATGTAGGGCAGCTCACGAGGGCTAATTAGTGAAGCACAAGAACGGGAGGAGAACATCACATAGCTACTGGTCATGGACCCATGGTCCAAGGGAGACTACTCACAACTCATCCGGGAGGCGTCCATGGTGGTGGAGAAGCTCCCGGTGGTGATCCTCCCCTCCGGCAGGGTGCCGGGAAGAGTTCTCCTGGTGCTCCCGATCTTGGAAGCGGCGGCGGCGGCGGAACAGAGATGAGATCGCGAAAAAGAGTTGCTGTTTCGAGGGTTTCGGGAGACGCTTTAAATATATGCCAAAGGGGGGCATCAGAGGAGCCTCGGGGGGCCCAGGCGCCCGCCTGGCGCGGCCCAGGGGGGCGCCGCCAGGGCGCCTGGAGCCCTGGTGCCCCCCCGGCTGTCCTTCGGGCGCACGGTAGTTTCTGGAACGCTGATTTTTTATATATTTTTTCTGGATTTTTCCTGGCAGTTCTCGTAACGTGAAAACCTGAAATACAAAAACAGCCGAAAACAGAAACTGGCACTGGGGTGCACTGAGTTAATAGGTTAGTCCAAATATGATCAAAAGTGTATGGAAGTGTATAAATATCATAGCAATATCACCCAAAAGAGGCATGGAGCAAGCAGAAATTATAGATACGTTTTGGACGTATCAAGCACTACAGCCTTTCTGATAAGTATATGTGAATGACATATTGTCGATCGGAAATGATGTAGAATTTTATGGAAAGCATAAAGGAGTGTTTGAAAGGAGTTTTTCAAAGAAAGACCTCGGTGAAGCTACTTACATATTGAGCATCAAGATCTATAGAGATAGATTAAGACGCTTGATAAGTTCTTTCAATGAGTACATACCTTGAAAAGTTTTTGAAGTAGTTCAAAATTGAACAGTCAAAGAAAAAATTATTGCCTGTGTTGCAAGGTGTGAAGTTGAGTAAGACTCAAAGCCCGACTACAACAAAAGATAGAGAGAGAATGAAATTCATTCCCTATGCCTCAGCCATAGGTTCTATAAAGTATGCCATGCTGTATACCAGACCTATTGTATGCCCTGCCCTGAGTTTGGGAAGGGAGTACAATTCTGATCTAGGAGTAGATCACTAGACAGTGGTATAAGTTATCCTTAGAGGACTAAGAAAATATTTCTCGGTTATGGAGGTGATAAAGAGTTCGTCGTAAAGAGTTACGTCAATGCAAGCTTTGACACCGATCTTGATGACTCTGAGTCTCGATCTGGATACATATTGAAAGTGGGAACATTTATCTAGATTAGCTCCATGCAGAGCATTGTAGACATAGAAATTTGCAAAATACATACGGATCTGAATGTGGTAGACCCATTGACTAAAACCTCTCTCAGAAGCAAAACATTATCACACCTTAGTACTCTTTGGGTGTTAATCACATGGCGATGTGAACTAGATTATTGACTCTAGTAAACCTTTTGGGTATTGGTCACATGGCGATGTGAACTATAAAGTGTTAAATCACATGAGGATGTGAACTATTGGTGTTAAATCACATGGTGATGTGAACTAGATTATTGACTCTAGTACAAGTGGGAGACTGAAGGAAATATGCCCTAGAGGCAATAATAAAGTTGTTATTTGTATTTCCTTATATCATGATAAATCTTTATTATTCATGCTAGAATTGTATTAACTAGAAACTTAGTACATGTGTGAATACATAGACAAAACAGAGTGTCCCTAGTATGCCTCTACTAGACTAGCTCACTGATCAAAGATGGTTAAGTTTCCTAGCCATAGACATGAGTTGTCATTTGATCAATGGGATCACATCATTAGGAGAATGATGTGATGGACAAGACCCATCCGTTAGCTTAGCAACTTGATCGTTTAGTTTTACTGTTATTGCTTTCTTCATAGCTTATACATGTTCCTATGACTATGAGATTATGCAACTCCCGAATACCGGGGGAAGACCTTGTGTGCTATCAAACGTCACAACATAACTGGGTGATTATAAAGATGCTCTACAGGTGTCTCCGAAGGTGTTTGTGGTGTTGGCATAGATCAAGAATATGATTTGTCACTCCGAGTGTCGGAGAGGTATCTTTGGGCCCTCTCCGTAATACACATAATAATAAGCCTTGCAAGCAAACGACTAATGAGTTAGTCACGAGATGATGTATTACGCAACGAGTAAAGAGACTTGCTGGTGACGAGATTGAACTAGGCATGATGATACCGACGATCGAATCTCAGGCAAGTAACATACCGATGACCAAGGGAACAACGTATGTTGTTATGCGGTTTGACCGATAAAGATCTTCGTAGAATATGTAGGAGCCAATATGAGCATCCAGGTTCCGCTATTGGTTACTGACCGGAGATGTCTCTCGGTCATGTCTACATAGTTCTCAAACCCGTAGGGTCCGCACGCTTAACGTTCAATGATGATCTGTATTATGAGTTATGTGATGTGATGACCAACGTTTGTTCGGAGTCCCGGATGAGATCACGGACATGAAAAACAGTCTCGAAATTGTCAAGACGTAAAGATCGATATATTGGAAGGCTATATTTGGACATCGGAAAGGTTTCGAGTGATTCGGGTATTTTTCGGAGTACCGGAGAGTAACGAGAATTCGTATTGGGCCTTAATGGGCCATACGGGAAATGAGAGAAAGGCCTCAAGGGTGGTCGCGCCCCTTCCCCATGGACAGGTCTGAATTGGACTAGGGAAAGGGGGCGCCCCCCTTCCTTCCTTCTCCTTCTCCCTTCCCCTTTTCCTATTCCATGTGGGAGGTGGAATCCTACTAGGACTAGGGAGTCCTAGTAGGACTCCACAATTGGCGCACCCTATGAGGACCGGCCTCTCCTCCCTCCATCCTTTATATACGTGGCCAGGGGGCACCCCATAGACACACAAGTTAACATTAGTTTTAGCCGTGTGCGGTGCCCCCCTCCACAGATACACACCTAGGTCATATCGTTGCAGTTCTTAGCCGAAGCCCTGCGCCGGTAGCTTCATCATCACCGTCACCAAGCCGTCGTGCCGACGAAACTCTCCCACGACACTCAACTGGATCTAGAGTTCGTGGGACGTCATTGACCTGAACGTGTGCTGAACGCGGAGGTGCCGTACGTTCGGTGCTTGGATCGGTTGGATCGCGAAGACGTTCGACTACATCAACCGCGTCAGTAGACGCTTCTCCTTTCGGTCTACGAGGGTACGTAGACACACTCTCCCCGCTCGTTGCTATGCTTCTCCTAGATAGATCTTGCGTGATCGTAGGAATTTTGTTGAAATACTACGTTCCCCAACATCATGTGCATAGGACATGAGCTAGAGCAACTGTCACGCCCAAGATGCGATTCTATCTCGATCACTAGATAAAAACTTGTGTTTGACGCTTAGTAAGATGGATATCATTACATCGTACCATTACATACATAGATGGGGATACATACAACTCATACAACATCCACATGAATACATCAATATCACATACAAGACATCCGACTACGGATGCAAACATGAAAGGACAACGACAAACATCAAGCTATCCCAGGCTGCCGACGAGGAACCTAACCCAAGACTGACGAAGAAGAAGAAGAAGAACTCCAACACATGTAAAGAACGCGCTCACGTCAAGTCATCGGAAACCTGCACCTACAACTGTTGTTGTAGTATCTGTGAGCCACGAGGACTCAGCAATCCCATAACCATGGGTATCAAGACTAGCAAAGCTTAATGTGTAGGAAGAGGTTAAGTGGTGAGGTTGCAGCAGCGGCTAAGCATATGTATGGTGGCTAACTTACGAGTACAAGAATAAGATGATCATCTACGCAAACGGTTGCAAACTAGTAATGATCGCTAAAATATCATGAACTACCTACGAGCCAAACATAACCCCACTGTGTTCTCTTCTCAAACTGAAAAGAGACGGTCACGATTACTCATGCGGTTCGTGTGTTTTGTTTTGGATCCTCTGTCAAGTTTTATACAACCGGACATTAACAAATTCCAATCTGCCACATAACCATGGGCACGGCTTTCGAAAGATCATAACCCTGCAGGGGTGTCCCAACTTAGCCCATCACAAGCTCTCACGATCAGCAGAGGTAAAAAACCCTTATCTTAGAGACAACCCGATCAAACTCAGAATCCCGGTGCACAAGACATTTTGACAATGGTAAAACAAGTCCAGCAAGACCTCCCGGCGTGTCGACACCCTGATAGTAGCCGCGCATATCTTGTCTCAGACCGCGACCGGATAAGCGACGCGTACGGGCGCCAGATACCCCAAGTTGCCAAGGGGGCGCACAGTGCTCTATTTGGGACCAACACCATCGGCATTGGCCCCTCCTTGTATGTAGAAGAATCCTCGGGTAGCGCCAACTCCCTATGCAATTTAATTAATTAACTAAGTTTTTATTATGTTGCAAATTAAAACCAATGTTGGGCCTTGCTGGAGGAGTTTTATTCAAAGCGAATTGTCAAGGGGTCCCCATATACCCAACCGCGTTAGGAACGCAAAATCAAGGAACATAACACCGGTTTATCGGTTCTTAAGGCGGCATGAGTGGAACAAAACACCGAGCAAAAGGCCAAGCCTTCCACCCATTGCCAAGTATATAGGCGTGTTAATTATAATAATAGATATTGTGATATTCCCAACATATCCAAGTTCCAACATGGAGCAATCTTCATCTTCACCTACAACTAACAATGCTATAAGAGGGGCTGAGCAAGCGGGTAACATATCCAAACAACGGTTTGCTGGGAAGGTGTCAAAGGTTAGTGGTTTCATGGCAACAAGGAGAGGCTGACAATAAATAGATAGGTAACATGACATATAGCGACAGCATCGAGACAACTAGCATGGCAATGATAGTAAAGGTATCCAAGGTGATGGTCATCTTGCCTGAGATCCCTCAAGGAAGAAGAACGAGTCCATGAAGAAGATGAAGAAGAAGCCACGAAGACGAACCAAGCGTAGTCGAACAAATCCTCATGTTCACAACGAAACAAGCACTAACGAGAAGAAGCAAACAACATGGTAAACACACCACATAACAAGACATGATGCTCAACCAAATATGATGCATGACAAGGCTACATGATGCAAATCGTGGCAAGGGATGATGCATACAAGACAACCACAATCAAGCAAGTTTAAATGAGGCCGGAAACAACATATAACAATTCTGGTAAGTCCTCATATGCAAATTTCAAAAAATGGTCCAGATCTGAACAAACCTTAAGTTCAAGTTGTTAAACAGCAAGTTAACATGCACCATGATGATCTACTCGAAATTCTAGTCAAGTTACATATCAAGTTCATTTAATTCGGAGCTACGGCCTAGAAGATATGAGCAAAACAAGTCAAGCATGTCATTGATGCAAAACACATCGAAACATCAAGCAAACACACTCGAAACAGTTATACAACATGTTATTATGCATCTACATGCAAGAACACACAAGATTCATATAGCACACGCTCAAAACGGGGCAACGGTTCATCACATACACACGAAGCAAGTTTGAAACATAATCTGTCCAAAACAGCAAGTAGGCATATAGTTGACATCAAAACAACATGATACAATAACATTTCATGGCAACAAAGGGCATGGCAAGCATGTACATGTCAAGCACTACAAGCATGATCACTGAGCTACTAACAAACACCACTAGAACATGCTCAAACATCATGGCAATATTGCAAAAGATAACAGATTCACAGACTTAGTGAAATAAAACTGAACATGGCAGCAACAACGACAAGTAGGCATGTTTGCAAGCTTGTGCAACTCATCTCAAAGCATATCATGGCAAGTGAATATAACCAACAGCAAGAAGACATGTTTGTGCAGCTACTCATGTAAAGAACATGGTCATAGGATGCATAGAACACTGGCTATTCACATGGCAAAACTGAACTTACTGATAACAGGCTAACAAAAACACTTTATGGCAACTTGAGAGCATGAAAACAATAAACTACAGCAGGCCATATTTGCAAACAAGGGAATTAATGGATAGAGCATAATATGGACATCAAGGTATGATCATTGGACATCCCAAAACATTAATGGGTTTGAGTGGGGCATCAAACAAACATGGCATCAGGATATAATAGTTTCAGACTTAGCAGTTTTCAACAAGTCATAGAAATCAGCAACAGCGAGTAGGTCACTTCACAAGCTTGTTTGACTCACCACAAGGCATATCATGAAAAGTGTATTGCACCACAGCAAAGATGACATGATTGTGCTTCTAAAACATATTGACATGTAGCTCAAACAAAAATTACACATAAAGATACGAAAAAGATAAATCAGCATCTCATACCAGTTTTCAGCACTTAACAGCCACATGCACTTTTGCAACAGAGATAAATATGGCATAATGGCACCTAACATGAATGCAACAACCACCATCATGTAGATCACTTCACAATGAACATTTTGACATGTCATACACTCCATTTGGACCAAGATGCACAAAGTTACACCCTCACAAACATGCTAACATATTGTTGACAGACAACAAGGACTGAGCAGTAACATCACATAGCAGTTTTGCAATGAAGATTAAGACACCAAGATGAACATTAACATGCATGCAAGTGCAACTAACATGTAGAGCACTCCGAGACGAACAACTTGACATATTATATGCTCCATTTGGATTAACGTGCACAAAGTTACAAACACCTCAACATGGCAAAATGATATGAAGTCTCAGGGACTTAGCAGTTTTTCCAGAGAAAGAAAAAACAACAGAGCGGGTGCAATATACTAAATGATGCCCGGTGCGAGGGCTAGGGCTGCTCAACCAATTGGGCTCGGCTCAGGACGGCAGGGAGGCTGGAGGTGGGCCAGCGGAGGCGGGCCAGCTCGGCTGTGCCTCGCGGGCGGCTAGCCCATGCGAGCAGGCTGGGCCTGGTGGCTGACAGGGCCCACACGGTCGACCAAGCGGTTAACACGCTCAGGATCGGGCGGTGGTGCGGGATCGAGCGAAGAGGTCGCCGGCGGCCAAGATGCATGCGACGGGGCGGCGAGACTTCGGCGAGGGGCAGCAGGGAGGAGGGGCTCTAGGCAGATCGGGTCCCGAGGGGTCCCGTTCCCGACGGCGACACGACAAGACGAGGACGGCGGCGAGCTCCATGGGTGGCGACATCCATGGTGGCGGCGGCTTGCTGTGAGAGATAGAGGGAGAGGTGAGGTCCTGCGAGAGGGAGGAGACGAGGAGGAGAGGTAGGCGGAGGGAGGCGTGACCTAGAGGAGACAATCTTTGGCGGCGGGATCCGGCGACTCGCCGGCCGGCAGCGGTGAGGCGGAGGCTAGGAGCGAGGGGCCTGGGCGGCTCAAGAGGAGCGGGGCGGCTTGGGCCCGGCGCGGCCCGGTCGCAGCCCAGGGCGGCTCCCCGCGGACCTGGCGGGCTGGCGGCGGTGGGAGTGGCCAGGGGCCACGTAGCGCTCTGGGAGAGGCCGGAGGTGGCTGTTTCGGCGGCGGTTGGCTGAAAACGAGGAGAAGGGGAAGTGGCTGCGGCTGGAGGTTAGGGTAGGGTTAGGCTGCCAATTTTGGAAGGGGGAGTGGTATATATAGGGTAGGTGCTACGGTTAGGGGGTTTTGCTCCGATTCGGACCACCGGATGCCGATCGGACGGCTCCGGAGCGGAGAGGGACTAGGTGAGCGGTTAGTGGGCTGTGTAGAAGGCCTCGGGCTTAGAGGATAGAAGAGAGGGAGAGGCCCGACGGCAGTTTCGGAGACCGAAACGTCCGACGTTTATCCGGCTATACTGCCGCTATAAATTAACGGTTGGGCTGTCAAACGAGGACCGAATGCGACGAAATTTGGCAGGCGGTCTGTCTACACTAAAATAAAACCACACGCCAAGTTTCAACCCATTCCGTGAACATTTTCTGGCCACTTATAAAATAAATATTCAGAGGTGCCATGGGCGCGTGTGTGTGTGTCTGGGCTCAAAAATGACAACGGAAAGGACGGGCGGACTCGGACGATGCATGTTTTGAAAACTATGCAGATGCAATGCACATGATGACATGGCAAAGTGCAACATGCAAGCAGATGACATGGCAACAACGACGAATAACTGGCTGACACTTGGTGCATCAGTCTCGGGGCGTCACAGCAACACACACCTCTCCCACACGGCTGGCCAAAAATCGGAGTATTGAACGAGCGGGCAGGGGTATATATAGTCTTCTCTTTAGTCCCAGTTTGTGGCTTAAACCCTGACAAAAGGACAACCTTTGGTCCCGGTTGCAGCCACCAACCGGGACTAAAGGTGCTGGGCCAGGAGCGGACAGAAGCGAGGCCCATTGGTCCCAGTTCGTGTCTGGAACCGGGACTAAAGGGGTCAGAAGAACCGGGACCAATGACCCCAGAGGTCCGGCCGGCGCCCTGGCCTCATGAACCGGGACTGATGCACCCTTTCATCCCAGTTTGTGAGTGAATCGAGATTAATGCCCTTATCCTGGCCTCAACCAAAGCCATGTTTTCTACTAGTGTAAGTTCATGTGCTACCTCTGAAAGCAAGAATCTGACAGCCATTCTGAGGATACTCAATGAAAAGGTTCCCAACATGTTTGGTCCATTTGAATTATCGGTGTAGGAATCTTGTGATAAAATAGCTTGACATGTATTTTCATCAATTTGTAAGAGCAAAACATATGAACAGAACCATACACTATGCAATTAGCATATGACTAATTTTGGTATTGTCCGAGGAAAACAAAATATGACCAAACATGACTATAGATAGCAGATATTAAAAATCATGTGAAAAAATGAAGGCCTCTGCAGTTTAATCACAATAATTAATTGATTATTAGCATCAGATTATGAAATCATTCACTAACCTCTAGAAGGATACACAAGGTAGATAAGGTACATCAGTAGTTTGGTGTGCCTTTCAAGCAGCTTCAATTCTGCACAGGACATTTCATGATAGCAATCTGCTACCATACTAAACTCCCCATCGAAAAAAAATCATTCCTGTTCAATCAAACAAGGGACACAAAAAAATCAGTAGAAACACGGTACAAGCTCACTTACTGCTCCTAGTAGTCCATACTAGATCGGGAACGCGCCTTGGCGCGAGGGTGCCGGTCCCAACCTTTTTGTCAAGCAGGTAATGCTAAATCAGTAAGAAGCATGCCCTGAAGTATGTAATCAATGCACGGTTCAACACCAAAGGCAATGCAAATCTTTAACCTCGTGAATTTTCCAATCAAAGTACATATCACAGAGTACAATTGAGGCACATCAAGCTCGACACAAAGGAATAGACCAAGTAATGTTTAATAGATTAGGCTTGAGTAGCACATAGGGCAGCGAGATAGTACAAAACACTGAAAGCGAAGCATTTACACAGGAGGCTAGTGACAATCAGATAGCAGTCATTCGCCAAAAACGGTAGAAGTTCCTCGTCGCTCAAAGAAAAACTGAGTAACATTGGCCTGAAAGTGAAGGAAAAACCATATTCCTGGAGAAGATATCTCAACATTTTTACAACAATAGATATCTACAATGATCAAAAAGGAACTATCAAGAAGGCAAGATTAGTAAACTGACATCAAGCAACCCATGTATGTTTCCTTCAAATTAGTTCGGGGAGTGGTAGAAAATACAACCATATATCACTCAGAAGTACTTGAAACTGACCACCTAGAGGTCATCATCTCTGCTATCACCCATAGAGCATAAATACGAATATGAGCTGAATCATTTAAACACAGAATCATGATTATCGAAAAAGAAGCAGACCAACAACATACTTTTATACCTAGTGGACAAATCATACCACATACTCACTACATGCCTTTTAGCACCCATGTATCAAACAAAAGAATGAAAACCTCCTCCGCACCTATGTTGTTGTAGAGAATACCCCTGTCCTTTACCATGAGTAAATCCCTATATGATAATCACTCAGAAGTACTTGAAACTAAAATTACAAAAGAACATTTATTCCCTGAGAGCATTACCTACCAACATGGTAAATAAAATGTCGCCTAACCACATGCTAAACTATTGAGCAACAGAAGCAGACAAAGCGGCAGTGAGGTCAATATTGAGCAAGCCAACCGCATACAGGGCTAATAGGGAATGCCATTTTTCACACAAAGCAACATTTTGATGTAACATAATATCCAGAGGTAGGCATTACTGAAAAAAGTGAGCCCTCGAGTAGAAGTTTGCTAAAACAACGTGGTAGCATCAACAACGGCGAAGAAAATGGTTCTTGGCGTTGGATGATCATCACTGGTGAACCAAACTCTAACCTGGCAGTACTGTAAAACACATTGACACTCAATTCACAGCACATAAATAATTAATGCATAGTCATAAGTCAAAGATATATTTCACAGTTGTAATTGGCATCATTTGTAGGACTGTTGTAATCACACATCACTTTCTAAGTCAATTACATGGGAACTTAGAAAGTGATGTGTGATTACAAAATAATACATGGAAATAAAAGCATTTTAGTAACTGGTTAATAAAAGCATTTCTTGTTTTGTCTACAATCTACCTGGGTCAAAAAATACAAAAGAAGTTTCAGAGTGCTAATTAAAGTTTCCCTTGATTGAGTAGTCCTTACGAAAGTGGAATGGAGAGATAATATGGAAGTATTTTTTCATCCTTGGAGGGGAGTTCATACCTGCAGAGGCGGATCTTAGGTCGGCATAGGTGGCACGAATCAGTCCGGTGAGCTGCTGATGACCCTCAACCGTAAGGGATCTATTGCAGCGTTTTCGATAAGTAAGAGTGTCGAACCCAACGAGGAGCAGAAGGTATTGATAAGCGATTCTGAGCAAGAAATTACTGCAAGCACTGAAAGATAACTTTTAGAGGTTTTCTCGGTATAAGCAACAGGAAAGTAAAAGCAAGTAATGTAAAGGGTACTGATAGTAACAATTGGCCCAATCCTTTCTTAGCAAAGGAGAGGCCTAGCAACTGAACTTATAAAGACTAAAGCGTTCTTGAGGACACACGGGAGAGGTAGTCATGTGCTTTCACCATATTCTGTATCAATACTATGTTATGTGTTGATAAGTGTTGAGTGGGTGGATCTGTGCTAGTACACTCTCTAGACTAAGATGAGTGCACTCTTATGATTAAACACCTTGCAAGCATCCGCAAATACAAGATAGAATTTAAGGCAAAAGCCTAACCATAGCAATACGATCGAGGATCCATTATTCCCTTATGCAAAAGCGTGCGAACTGGGGTTCAGGTTTCTGTCACTCCGGCAACCCACCATAAGCATTCTTTATACACAATGTATTCCCCTAGGTCCTTAATAAGGCGAAGTGTTGGGTGTTCGACTCACACAACACCACTAGTAGAATGACAACGCAACTTAAGTATCAAACAACACATATTACTTCAACAGCATATGACTACTAACAACAAGACTTTCCCCATGTCCTCAAGAACTAAGGTAACTACTCACGAGACATAAAGGAGATCATGATCAGTGTGGATAAATAGATGATAAACAATCTGGACATAATAATATTTCTCCAACAAAACTCAATAGCATTCACCACAAAGCAATAATCAACACCGATAGAGTAGAGAGGATAGGTAGTACGAGTTACAACACAAGTTACGATTGTAAGATGAGATTTGGATGAAGATGGAGATGGTGCTGGTGTTGGGGATGATGTTGATGATGATCTCGACGATGCCCGTGACGATGGTGATGACGATGGCGACGATCTCCCCGGCGGAATCTGCCCGCCGGAGATGGCTTTTTCTTCTCTGTAGGTTTCCGCCACGAAGCGGCGGCGGAACTCCGTAAAAATCCCCGTCTCTAGGGTTTTTGGATAACGGAGAGCATATATGCAAAAGGGGGTGGCCAGAGGTGGGCCAGGGGCTCCAGGCGCCCCCCGGCGCGGCCAGGGGGGGCGCGCCCCCAGGCCGCCTGGGCACCCTGTGGCCCCCCTCTGGTTGCCCTTTCGCGTGCCTTCGTGATCCGTCTGAAAAATATCTCCCGTCAATTTTCAGGTAATTTGGAGGTATTCTTCTTCAGCAACTCAGTGTCCACTTTTTACTGCTGAATCCTGCGTCTGCTGCTTCGGCATCGGAAAGTTTGCAAACTGTGTAAAATAGACCAAAACAACATAAGAACATCACCGTAACGTGAAATATATCAACGAATAAGGATAAATTATGATACAAAATAGTGATGCATTTTGGACGTATCAGCTGCACACTGCTCAGGGGCGGCGCATGATCCAGCGAGCCGCGTGATGCTCAGGGGCGGCGAACGGCGAGGGAGAAGAGGGGTGGATGGAAAATCAGTGTGCCACCGACGGGCAGGTTGGAGGGCGGTGGCTAAAATAATAAATCAGAGACCAGTATCAACTATGCCACTGCTCCAAATAGGAGTCCAGTTGCACGCTACTAACAATAGTTCCCCATATAATAAATAGTCGAATTTCTTTTGAAGACGTATACCTCAAAATACACACATTGAGTACTCATGTGCTGGGTAGTGACAACGGCTCGTTTCATGTGCAATGAAAATTTAGAGGTATTCTCCAAATAAATGAAAACAACAACTTTCTAAGAAAGAAAGAAAAGTGTGCATACACAAAGGCACAAACTATATGCACTGAATACTCGAGTTACATGTCAGCTATAGTGCTTGTTTCATGCAATGAACTGACTGAAGGGAAACCAACTGAACACAAGACAGATAAACACACGTGAAAATAGCATAAGAATGCATGAACAAACTATGTTCTACCAGATATGCATAAACGAATAATAAAAGAACAAGAACAACTTATATGCAATAAAGTTATAACAGAGAATAAATCTTTACATAAGACGGCTATAAACACTGGAGCATAAGTAAGCAACGCCTTTAAATACAAATAAAAAGGGTTTGATGTTCATTGCATAGTGGGCTCAGATTCGCCTTCCTCGATCATATAACCTACCCCCATCATCTCTTATCACCTGATTAATCCGTTTACACAAAGGAGCTGCCCTGGTTATCAATCAACAAGAATGACCATCCAAGGATAGATCAATAGGTATCACAGGATCAAAAAGAATTCTAGAGAGAACAGGGAGGATCCAACTTGATACACACAAGTGCCTCGATTGCTCAAAGGCACGCTTATTTCAGCCACAGTTAATCATCATCGCCCTAGCACGAACGCCACCGCCACGAACAAAGCAAAATGACGAGAATACCCTCTGGGGGCACCAAAATAACGCGTGGTGGCACGACCAGTCTGGACACTGCTCATAGGGAAAAATATCAGACGGTTGGAGATGATCGGGTAAATATCCGATGGCCCACAGCGACCGAGCCCGAGATCCGACGTCCAGAATAGCATCAAGGAAATGATCGGACGGGCGAGAAGCCCTGAGCTCTGAGGAGGCTCGGTGCTCCCTCGGTTTCTTGTTTCTGGATGGATGGGATCTATATAGCCATGGCCATGTCCCATATAGTAGCCAAAGCAGAGGAGCATGAGGAAGATGGAGCTCACCGAGGGAGGTTGTAGCCGAGGCAATACTCAGTGCACGCCAGAGTTGCGCCTGAACGCCGTCCAACCGGCAAGGAACCGCATCGGAGTTGCGCCTTGCACCATCCGTCGACGAGCATAAACACATCAAACGACTCGTGTAAGACAGGCATCATTGTGTATCAGAAACAATTATTTAGTAATTACTATTTAACTGAATGGCTAATAGGTAAGACATATAGGTGCAAAGATCTCATGCTCTCATGGTTGAGCCTGTCTTTTCTGAGAAAAGACACCCCCGAGTCAATCACCTCACCTAGCGGTAGCCCAAGAGCGAGCTTATCCTTCTCCCCCATTCCTTCAGCGTCAATACTAGCGCAACCATAAATCCAGAACCAGAAGATGATACTCAAGAATATAGTATGTGTGCCATGCCATGCTGTATAAACCTACAGAAATCGATATAAAGATCACCGGAAACAGATGCACGGTTTGCAAATGGCAAGCAAAACAAAATTCACACAAATCTGCAGTTTACAGCAACATGGCATCTTTGGAGCAGGAAATAATTATGCTACAGCACTCAAACATGGAGACAAGGGCATGGATGTGAAATAGACATGATACTCAGCAAGCATGAACTTAGAACACACCCAAAAACCTACTGGAACACATTTAACCAAGCATGGAAAGTTGCAATAAATTTATCTAGACTTAACCAAAATCTGGGAAGGCAAAAACATCATCACGATGCTGCCTTCGGAGGCACAAAACCACAAGCATATCAAATTCACTAAGTATATAAAGATCATGGACATATAATAGACATATCATACATCAAACAACTCCACTGGAGCAACACCATAGGAGGCATTGATCAATAACAACAAGCTTCACCAAATTGATCATGCTGATAAAAACCTGACAGGTAAATTTATAACAACTTGAGAGCAAGAAATAAATAAGCTACAGCAGGCCATATATGCAAATAAGGGCATGGATGGATAGAGCATAACATGGATAACAAGACATGATCATTTGACATACAAAAACATGCATGGATTTGAGTGAGGCATCAAGCAAACATAGCATCAGGTTTAACAGATTCCAGACTTAACAGTTTTTTCACTAAGTATAAAACAGCAACATTGGCATGGAATGTTTACAAGCTTGTTTAAGTCACCTCAAGGCATATCCTGGAAAATGGATTGCACCACAGCAAAGACCATATGAATGAGCTTCTAAAACATATTGACATGTGATATGAAGACAAACACACCAATAGCAATGAGCAAGTCAAAACAACATCTCACAGCAAGTTTCAGCACTTAACAGCCACATGCACTTTTGCAACAGAGATTAACATGGCAATATGATAGCTAACATGAATGCTACAGCAACCATCATGTAAAGCACTTCACAATGAACATTTTGACATATCATATGCTCCATTTGGACCAACATGCACAAAGTTATCAACACCACAATCATGCCACAAAATTACAGATAACAACAGTTTTAAACATATAGCACTCGTGCAACGATGATTAGGGCATCAAGATGAATTGAAACACGCATGCCACAGTGGAACAAAATGAAGAGCACATCTCAACGAACATTTTGATATATTACACGCTCAAAACTGAGCTACGAGCACGAAGTTATCACATGGCAAAGGAGGCAAGAAATTTACAAATCCGGGGACTTAGCAGAAATTTATACCTCCGAGAAAAGTCAACCCGGGACAAGGATGTCCCGGGACGGAGAGATCCGGCGGGGACGGGGCGTTTGGTTGGCGGGACGGGTGGATCTCATCCACCCGCCAGATCTGAAACGGGACGGGCCCGGCGGCTCGCCGGAGCTTGCCGACGACGACGGGGCGCGGGGCCGGCGGCGATGGCCGAGGAGGAGGCGGCGGCCGGCCGGGGCGGCGGCGACGGGCCGGCCGGGTGGCGGAGATGGCTGGCGGCGGGACGGCGAGGTGAGGAGGCGGCGGGGCGAGGCATTGGCGGCGGGCGGAACCGGGACGCGGCGGCGGAGGGAGAGGCCCCCGGCGGCGGCGCAAAGCGGAGAGGAGGCGGCGGCGGACGGGCCGGAGGGCCTGAGTCGGGCCTCGGCGGGCCCGCGGCAGTGGGGCGGCTGGGCGGCGACGTGGCAAGCAGGGATTGGCCGGGCGCGGCGGCTGGACGCGTCCGGCGGCGTCCGGACGTGTCCGGCGTGGAGAGGGAGACGGATCTAGGGTTTTTTGCCCGAAATGGACGTGGGAGGCTGTTTATATAGATTATGGGAGCTAGGAGTGTCCAGATGGGGTGCGGTTTTCGCCCACACGATCGTGATCCGACGACCGAGAGGAATGGGAGTGGTTGTGATAGGTTAGTAAGCTGTTGTGGAGGGGGTCTTGTGCCAAAAGGAAGAGGAGCTTTTAGCCCACTAGGTTAACCGTTGCAGTACCAAACGAACTCCAAACGCGACGAAAGTTGACAGGCGGCCTACACGTACCAAAACAACAACGCACGACAAGTCTCACCTCATACCGGGAACGTTACACGGCCACACACTAAAGAAGGACTCGGGGGTGCCACGGACACGTGTTCGAGTGTCGGAACTCGAAACGGACAACGGGAAGAGACGAGCAGGACCGGGTGCAAGTGACAACGTGAATGCAATGCAATGCACATGATAACATGACATGGATGAAATGCACACACGCACATGACAAAGCAAAGAAACCCGAAATGAAAAAAGAGCCCGGAATGGAATTGATGAAGTCAACGTTTCATATATTGCCATAAAATGAAAGTATCACATATGGGGTGCTACAAAGTCTCCTCTACTACAAAAAGATCTCGTCCCGAGATCTAGGACTGGAATAAGGAAGGATACTTGGAACGAAGGTGATCTTCTTGTTCCCACGTAGCTTCTCGGTCGGTATGGTGTGACCATTTCACTTTCAAGAACTTGATGGACTTGTTGCGGGTCTTGTGCTCAGTTTCTTCAAGAATAGCAACCGGGTGCTCATGATAAGACAAGTCTTGTTGAAGATCAATCTCCTCGAACAGAATGGTGCGTTCGGGTGTCTTGACGCACTTGCGGAGTTGAGACACGTGAAACACATCATGAACATTAGCAAAGTTGGAGGGAAGCTTGAGTTGATAGGCTAGATCGCCTCTTTTGCCAAGAATCTTGAAAGGGCCCATGTATCTCGGAGCAAGCTTTCCTTTGATACCGAATCTTTGGGTTTCTTTCATAGGAGAAACACGGAGATAGACATGATCTCCAATGTCAAAAGCCAAATCACGATGCTTGCCGTCATAGTAACTCTTTTGACGCGATTGAGCGGCTTTGAGATTCTCACGTATGACTTTGCACATTTCTTCGGCTTCTGAGATCAAATCATTGCCAAGAAGTTGACGTTCACCAGTCTTGGACCAGTTGAGAGGGGTACGAAACTTTTTGCCATAGACGATTTCAAAAGGAACTTTGTCGGCACTTGCTTGGAAGCTGTTGTTGTAGGAGAATTCGGCAAACGGGAGATAATCTTCCTACTTCATACCGAAAGAGATGACACAAGCTCTCAGCATGTCTTCGAGGATCTGGTTCACTCTTTCGACTTGACCACTAGTCTGAGGGTGAAACGCAGTGCTGAAGCGAATTTTAGTGCCCATGGGTGACTGAAAGGAGTCCCAGAACTTGGATGTGAACAAACTTCCACGGTCTAAGGAGATGACTTGAGGAATGCCATGCAAAGAAACAATTCTAGAGGTGTATATTTCTACAAGCTGAGCTACGTTGATGGATTCTTTGACGAGAAGGAAATGAGCTACTTTAGTTAGCTTGTCAATCACTACGAAGATAGCATCATTCCCCTTCTTGGACTTAGGAAACCCAATGACGAAATCCATTTCAATGTGATCGAATTTCCACCCGGGAATAGGTAGAGGTTGAAGCAGACCGACTGGCCGTTGATGCTCTGCCTTCACTCTTCTGCAGACATCACATTCATTCACAAATTGGGCAATCCCCCTTTTCATGCGAGTCCACCAGTATGATTGCTTGAGGTCTTGGTACATCTTGGAGCTTCCGGGATGAATCGATAGGAGGGAGTCATGTGCTTCGTTCATTATGAGTTTCCTGAGATCACCCTTGGGAACCACAATTCTGTCCTCAAAGAACAAGGTGTCTTTCTCATCAATGCGATAGCACTTGTATTTGGGAGTACCCTTAGCAATACCATGTTTCACTTTCTGCACCATAGCATCACTGAGTTGGGCCTCACGGATCTGATCTTCCAAGGTAGGAGCAACTTGAAGGTTTGCAAGAAAGCCTTGCGGAACAACTTGGAGGTTGAGCTTCCAGAATGATTCACAAAGTTCAGGCTGGAACGGTTTGAGAAGGAGACTATTGCAATATGCCTTTCTGCTCAAGGCATCTGCAATGACATTGGCCTTGCCAGGTGTGTACTCAATGCTTGGATCATACTCCTGGATCATCTCAACCCAACGAGTCTGGCGAAGGTTAAGGTTTGGCTGTGTGAAGATGTACTTCAAGATCTTGTGATCGGTGAAGATGTCCACTTTTCTGCCCAACAGAAGGTGTCTCCACGTGATCAAGGCATGTACAGCTGCTGCTAGCTCGAGATCATGTGTGGGGTAATTCTTCTCATTTGGTTTCAACTGACGAGAAGTGTATGCCACAATCTTCTTGTCTTGCATGAGAACACCACCAAGACCTTGCAGTGAAGCATCACAAATGACTTCATAGGACTTGGACTCATCCGGAGGAGTAAGAACCGGAGCAGAAATGAGCTTCTCTTTGAGTGTTTTGAATGCCACATCACCATCAGGAGTCCAAGAGTACTTGACATTCTTCTGCAACAGGTTGGAAAGAGGCTTGGCTATCTTGGAGAAGTTCTCAACGAACCTTCTGCAATAGCTAGCGAGACCAAGGAAGCTTCGGAGTTGCTTGACATTCTGCGGGGGTTCCCAGTTAACAATAGCTTCAACTTTCTCGGGGTTCACAGAAATGCCCTCGACAGAGATAATATGGCCAAGATATAAGACTTTATCCAGCCAGAATTCACATTTGGAGAACTTTGCATAGAACTTGTGTTCACGGAGCCTGTCCAGGACCAAACGGAGGTGCTTGGCATGGTCTTCTTGGAGAATACCAAGATGTCATCCAGATAGACGAGAACAAATTCATTGGTGTAGGGGTTGAATATGAAGTGCATCATCCTTGAGAAGGTGGGTGGAGCATTTGCAAGGCCGAAAGACATGACCGTGTATTCATAGGAGCCATAGCTTGTTCTGAAAGCGGTCTGGTGAATATCCTCTTCACGGATACGAATCTGATGGTAACCCATCCGGAGATCGAGCTTTGAGAACACCTTTGCTCCTTTGAGCTGCTCGAACAATTCATTGATATTGGGGAGCGGATACTTATTCTTTATTGTCTTCTTGTTCAATGGCCGATAATCAACACAAAGGCATTCCGTGCCATCTTTCTTCTTGACAAATATAACACCATAGCCCCAAGGAGAAGTGCTAGGCCTGATTAGACCCATACGTTCTTACTCATCGAGTTGTTTCTTCAGCTCCTTCAACTCATCAGGAGAAATCTTGTACGGATGCCGACATGCTGGCTCAGTACCGGGCTCGAGTTCAATGATGAATTCAACTTGACGATGGGGAGGCATGCCTGGAAGCTCTTTAGGGAAAACATCTTCATACTCATTGACCACCGGAATCTGAGAAATGGCATTAATTTCGGCCTTGTCATTGAGAGAGAATAGCCTGATTGTGTTATCTGAGAGGCAAATATAATCACGTCTTCGTCGGGATGAGTAAGCTTGACTTCCTTATTTGCACAATCAATGTTTGCATCATGCTTGGAGAGCCAATCCATCCCAAGAATAAGATCAATGTCGGAGTTGCCGAGAATAACCGGAGAAACCAGGAAACTGTAATCACCCATATGAATAGATATATCCAGAGCAAACACGCTAGAATGGATAATCTCATCCTAGAATGATCTCAAGAATGGTATCTTTACACAACTCATGTAAAAGAGGGGATGAAAATGTAAAAGAGTAGTTGGCTTACACTCGCCATGTCACACAATGTAATACATGAACATACATCAACCAATAACATCAGAGTCCGACTACGGACGAAGATCCGAAAGAAAGATACCATAAATAAAGCAACACAAGGTGTGATCGCCCCTTGTAGAAGCCACTACTCATCGTCGGGATAAGACACGTAGTATCGCCCACGCTCTTCATCGAACTCCCAATACAACTCTGAACCACCACCTGTGTAGTTCTCATCGGTACCTGCATCTGGTGTTGTGTAGAATCTGTGAGCCACGGAGGACTCAGCAATCCCGTTCCCGGGTAGCAAAATTATCAAAGCCTTAGGTGTGGAAAAGGCTTAAAACAAGGTTGCAGCAGCACTAGCACTAGCTTACGTGTTTAGAGCGAGAAAAGGAAGTGCCAACGATCGACAAAGTGATCACGAAGTGATCCTAACTAATCACATCAAACATAACCCCACCGTGTTCACTTCCCGAACCCCTTCGGAAAGAGACCGTCACGGTTACACACGCTGGTAGTGTATTATGAACATGGTGTCAAGTTTTCTACAACTGGATATTAACAAATTCCCATCTTCCACATAACCGCGGGCACGGCTTTCGAAAGATCAAACCCTGCAGGGGTGTCCCAACTTAGCCCATCACAAGCTCACGATCTGCGGAGTCGCAACTCCAAGGTGGGAAGACCCGAGTATTCTCGGAATCTCGTGCTCAAGATATTCCGACAAAGGTAAAACTAATCCAGCAAGACCTCCCGACGTGCCGACTCCCTGACAGTAGCCGCGCGTATCTAGTCTCAGGCCACGACCGGATGGGGGATCATACAGGTAATACCAAATACCTCGGGTTTCCTCAAGGCGGCCCCGCATAACCCCCAGTTTGGACTAACACTCATGAGGAGCACTGGCCCGGGTTGTAAAATTAAGTCCTCGGGGTCCTGAAAGTCCCTATGCAAGTTATTTAGTTATGGCAAACGGTAAAACCAAAGTTGGGCCTTGCTGGAAAAGCTTTAGCACTAAGCGAGTTATCAAGGGGGGCCCATAAACCGCAACCATGTTAGGGACGCAAAATCAAGGAACATAACACCGGTTTAACGGTTCCTAGGATGGCATGAGTGGAACAAAACACCAAGCAAGAGGCTTAGCCTTCCACCCATTACCAATATATAGATGATTTAGTTTAACAGTTCATATATTCTGATATCCCAACAATAACTTTATCATGAAGCAAGAATCTTCAAGTCTTCACCTGCAACTAACAACACTATAAGAGGGGCTAAGCGATGCTTACGTAGCCAAACAACGGTTTGCCAGGTGGGTGGTTAGAGAGTTTCATGTCAACAATAGGAGGCTGACAAACAGACCTAGGCATCGAGGCAATATCTAAAGAGCGAGACATCTAGCATAGGCAAATATAGTAGTGATATCTGGGAATGGCCATCTTGCCTGTTGATTCCACGGAGGGATCGTAACCTTACTCCTCAAATTCAGCCTCGGTGGTAACCTCGAACTCCGAATCGGCTCCCGGCTCTACTCAACACAAGAACACAACACGGCACAACATCAAACATGGTGCAATGCACAAACAACATGATGCAGGTATGATGTGCGTATACATGAGGAAGCTCTTGAGCCTAAGGAGAAGATGATGGAAAAGGCCTCATCTTGGAAAACCAAGCAAGCCACTGGATAGAGGGGAAGATTTTGGTTGAAATTTATATAAAGATCACCGGAAACGGATGCACGGTTTGCAAATGGCAAGCAAAATAAAATTCACACAAATCTGCAGTTTACATCAACATGGCATCTTTGGAGCAAGAAATAATTATGCTACAGCACTCAAACATGGAGACAAGGGCATGGATGTGAAATAGACATGATAATCAACAAGCATGAACTTAGAACACACCCAAAAACCTACTGGAACACAATTAACCAAGCATGGCAAGTTGCAATAAATTTATCCAGACTTAGCCAAAATCTGGGAAGGCAAAAACATCATCGCGATGCTGCCTTCAAAGGCACAAAACCACAAGCATATCAAATCCACTAAGTATATAAAGATCATGGACATGTAATAGACATAGCATACATCAAACAACTCCACTGGAGCAACTCCATAGGAGGCATGGATCAATAACAACAAGCTTCACCAAATTGATCATGCTGATAAAAACCTGACAGGTAAATTTATAGCAACTTGAGAGCAAGAAATAAATAAGCTACAACAGGCCATATATGCAAATAAGGGCATGGATGGATAGAGCATAACATGGACAAAAAGACATGATCATTTGACATACTAAAACATGCATGAATTTGAGTGAGGCATCAAGCAAACATAGCATCAGGTTTAACAGATTCCAGACTTAGCAGTTTTTTCACTACGTATAAAACAGCAACATTGGCATGGCATGTTTACAAGCTTGTTTAAGTCACCTCAAGGCATATCATGGAAAATGGATTGCACCACAGCAAAGACCATATGAATGAGCTTCTAAAACATATTGACATGTGACATGAAGACAAACACACCAATAGCAATGAGCAAGTCAAAACAACATCTCACAACAAGTTTCAGCACTTAACAGCCACATGCACTTTTGCAACAGAGATTAACATGACAATATGATACCTAACAAGAATGCTACAGCAACCATCATGTAAAGCACTTCACAATGAACATTTTGACATATCATATGCTCCATTTGGACCAACATGCACAAAGTTATCAACACCACAAGCATGCCACAAAATTACAGATAACAGCAGTTTTAAACATATAGCACTCTTGCAACGATGATTAGGGCATCAAGATGAATTGAAACAAGCATGCTACAGTGGAACAAAATGAAGAGCACATCTCAACGAATATTTTGATATATTACACGCTCAAAACGGAGCTACGAGCATGAAGTTATCACATGGCAAAGGAGGCAAGAAATTTACAGATCCGGGGACTTAGCAGAAATTTATACCTCCGAAAAAGTCAACCCGGGACGGGGATGTCCCGGGACAGAGAGATCCGGCGGGGATGGGGCGTTTGGTTGGCGAGACGGGTGGATCTCATCCACCCGCCAGATCTGAAACGGGACGGGCTCGGCGGCTCGCCGGAGCTCGCCGGCGAATACGGGGCGCGGGGCCGGCTGCGATGGTCGAGGAGGAGACGGCGGCCGGCCGAGGCGGCGGCGACGGGCCGGCCGGGCGGTGGACGGCGGCGGAGATGCTTGGCGGCGGGATGGCGAGGCGAGGAGGCGGCGGGGCTAGGCGCCGGCGGCGGGCGGAGCCGGGACGCGGCGGCGGAGGGAGAGGCCCGCGGCGGCGGCGGACGGGCCGGAGGGCCGGAGTCGGGCCTCGGCGGGCCCGCGGCAGCGGGGCGGCTGGGCGGCGATGTGGCAGGTAGGGAATGGCCGGGCACGGCGGCTGGACGCGTCCGGCGGCGTCCGGACGTGTCCGGCGCGAAGAGAGAGACGGATCTAGGTTTTTTTGCCCGAAATGGACGTGGGAGGCTGTTTATATATATTCTGGTAGCTAGGAGTGTCCAAATGGGGTGCGGTTTTCGCCCACACGATCGTGATCTGACGACCGAGAGGATGGGAGTGGTTGTGCTGGGTTAGTGGGCTGTTGTGGAGGGGGTCTTGGGCCAAAAGGAAGAGAAGCTTTTAGCCCACTAGGTTAACCGTTGAAGTACCAAACGAACTCCAAACGCGACGAAACTTGACAGGCGGCCTACACGTACCAAAACAACAACGCACGACTAGTCTCACCTCATATCAGGAACGTTACACGGCCACACACTAAAGAAGGACTCGGGGGTGCCACGGGCACGTGTGTGAGTGTCAGAACTCGAAACGGACAACGGGAAGAGACGAGCAGGATCGGGTGCAAGTGACAAAACGAATGCAATGCAATGCACATTATAACATGACATGGATGAAATGCACACACGCACATGCCAAAACGAAGAAACCCAAAATCAAAGAAGAGCCCAGAATGGAATTGATGAAGTCAACGTTTCATATATTGCCATAAATGGAAAGTATCACATATGGGGTGTTACAGGCACGTGATAGTATACCACATGACTGGTGGACAAAATTATTATAGAAAGTTATGAACCAACTTAATGTAACAGTGCGCCTATCAAAGTTAAATGAGGACAGAAGAAGCACAGCTAGAAGAACAGAGTCAATTAACAAGCTAGAGGACCTAATTAGGTCATGTAGCAAGCCTTGAACATTCCAAGGCACAACACCTTCATCATTATGCAAGGAGAACAAACCATAACCGGCCATGGCCATGGCACGATGGCCATGATGAACCAAGCTCAACCACCATAGCCATGGCTCGATGGCCGTGGGGATGCATGTTTCTAAAACTATGAGAGAGTTTCAAATAATACAACAAAGGAGCCTTTATCTTCAGGAATAACAGAACATGACAGATAAATGCATGTGTTTGGGAACTGCTAGTTAATCACAAGTCCGGCTAATTTAGCAAACCAAGCCATGAATGGGAGCAAGCATCACCTTTATAGAGAGAATGGCACAAGGAGCTTTGCATCTCATGCCATCCCCAACCCCGAATGCCGCCTCCAGCCCCGCAGCTGCTAGTCTGGCGTCTGTTCGATCCTCCCGGTGTCAAGAACTAGATCACACACCATCTATAGTATGAGAAGAAATATCTAAAAGTGCCATAAAAATCAAAGCATGTCGACATATCATTTTCCTGTTACAAATGTCAAAGAAATTACCACAAGAAAGAAAACGGCAAGCAGCTAGAGAATATATACAACCCACTAATAGGAATGTAGGTACGATCACTCTTCCAACATGAAAAAAGAACAAAGAAATCTTATTTATCTACAATTTTCCACTGCACACATCCCCAAATTCCAGAAAAATGGATTTGAAGATATCCTAAATTGCAAGCCTAATGCTACGAAATCACACTTCAACATTCGCACTCACCTAAGATGAACAGAGCATGCCTCAATGTGCTCTATTCGAATGCTTCAAGGGCTCCAACGCTAAACAGATCAAGATGAAAACGCACAATCAGACACAAATCAACTCACCCACATTACCAATATAAGAAACAAACATCAACCACACACCTCCACGGCGACTGGAGAGGAGAAGACACGGGGTTACGACCGACAATGCTTGCTCCTGGAGAAAAGGAGGGGCCGCTGACCAAAAAATTGAAGAAATCAAAATGGAGAGTTATTTCTAATTAGGCAAGAAAATAAATCGGTCTAGACCTTTTCAGCTATTTACCATGTTATTAGCTAGACCCAAACAAAGTTGGCAGCTAATCTGACACTACACTCCAACATGCAAGAACAACAGATAAAAAGAACAATTCCATACCTGAACTCCTACCACTTGAGGACAGGGGGGAAAAGCTAACCATGCAAAGGAACAAAAGGCCCTTGCTCCCAGACAAAATTGTCCTCCTCCTTGACAAATAAAAGGCTAGGTACCCAACAAAGCAAGAAAGACAACAAAATTTTCCTTCGATGGAATCTAGCTAAACATCAGCATCTCGTCAACATGAAGGCTCAAATTCCACCTTTATAGAAGACAAGCAAAATCCAGATCACTATGTAATGTTGTTATTCAGTATTTTGCTAGCTGCTTGCCCCCTGCTTGAAATGCGTACAGATGGCTACATTATAGAATAAGAGAGAGCATTGGGCGGGGGTTACCTAGCCCACCACCGAAGGCGCGGGGGCATCCAAACTTGCCCGCTCCAGCAAAGGTCAACTCCATCAAAGGAGAGGAGTGGCAGGCAGGGGAAGCCGACGCCAACGAGGAGCCTACCCGGCCTACCTGCATGAGGAAGAAACCAAGCTCATGGCCATCTATGATAGGGGGAAGAGCAGTGAGAAGGGGAAGAGCAAATCGAACCAAAGATAGGTCCCCACCTTGACCTTGAGGAGGAGCAGCGCCGGCACTATGGTTAGATCAGAGCTGCGGCGAGAAGCATCGTGGAGCAGCGTGGCGCCGGCAGGAGGGGCTCCGCGATGAGGAGGGATCTACCCGCTGCCGCCGCTCGGGATCTTGGGTCTGCGCCAAGGTCCAGGCCTCCTCATCGAGTGGCCGCGGTCCTGCTGGCGCGGTCATCGGGCACGGCGAGCGGGACGAGAGGGGCGGACGAGGCAGCAGGGCATCGACAGCAGCGGGGAAGGAGGAGAGGGAGGCGCTGGTGAGGAGGAGGACGTGCGAGTGCGTGAGTGAGGCGGCTAGGGTTTGACCACAAACGTGGCCACTCTTTATACCCCCAGCACGCGAAATCATGAAAATGCCCCCGGCGGGGTACCAAAATAACGCGCGGTGGCACGGCCGGCGGGACACTGCTCATAGGGAAAATATCAGACGGTTGGAGACAACCAGGTAGATATCCGACGACCCACAGCGACCGAGCCCGAGATCCGACGACCGAGAACGCATCAGGAAATGGATCGAACGGCTGAGAAGCCCTGAGCTCTGAGAGAAGCTCTAGCCCCCGTGGATTCTTGTTTTAGGATTCTACTGATGTTATATAAAAAACAGAGTTGGTGATAATGGTGTGACTGCCATCATGTAATATAGGTCGTCCAATCTATATCTAACAGATAGTAAGAAAACTACGACAATTTTGCTAAAAGATACCCGCACTCCTACCCACATCTGCAGATAAGGCTTCTCTCGTTCATTCTTATCTCCCACAAGATAAACTACTCATATAAATGCATCTTGATGTGTCGTGCAAAGCACGAGCATCTTCCTAGTTCTGTTGATGTTATAAGCACGAACTCCACCTTGTCTGACAAAAAACACCACCCAACATCTGTTAGTAAGGTGAATCAATAAGCTCGCAAGACAGAAAGACCAACTACCAACCTATCTAAAAAATATTGTATATGGTACATGGTACACGCACCTAAATAACATCTTAAAATAATTACAACTTATATCGGTAACTGAAGCACTAAGTGTAGGAAGTTATGTTATTGTTTCGGTGGTGAAAAAAAAACTAAAAAATCATGACTTGGTTAATTAGGAAATTGTGTTAAGTCTGAGATATACATCATGCAACACTCGGTCGCCGTTTCCCAAATATGAGTTGTAATATCACATTATCATTTCTATCGAACTAATTCAGTAGTACAATATACAGTGGCGTATGACTCTAACAATGGATCTGCCCAACTATAACAAATAAAAGGGGTTCGTGTAAGAAAACAAAAATGATAAATACTGCAATCCAATGGAAGTCAAGAGCAGTATAAGCGAGAATTAAGATATTTCTCATTGTTCATATGGAAGTAATTTTGCAAAATCATATTCCACCGACTAATCAAAAAAATTGTTATGAAGTAAGATGGATCTAGGCCTACAGTATAAATTGATTCATAAATAGGCCTACAAATACAAGAGGATGAGTGAAACAAAATTTTCATGCCCGTGACTTCCACAAGAACATATTTCTATCCAGCTTCTTTTTTCTAGTGTATCTTTCTACTGGTTAACAACGTGGGCATGGAATTAATGACCCAAATAAAATAGAACTGGAATCGTACCAATACTGCTGGCCACACGGGTTGATCTTATCCATCACCAAGCAATCCCGCATCTGCCATCGCATGGTCGGCCCTTTGGTGGAGTCCAGCGGCGAGCGGAGTGGTGCACGGCAAGGTCGGCGAAGGAGGCGCAGACGGCGAGGATCTGGTCGTGGAGCTTGTCGAGGTGTGCCGCGACACCGGCACGCGTAGTAGCGCAAATGACCCGGCCCTCAGGGTCCTTCCAGGATGCGTCGTGCCGGGACTCCTCCGCCCCCGCCGCTGCCGACGCCATCACCCCCTTCCTCTGCCGCTCTCTCCCTTCCTCCGCCACTCGCCGCTCCGGTTGCTTCGGGTAGTTGGCTCCGTTTGCTCGGGCCCATGAGAAGTAGAGGAGCGGTGGGCAGCAACAGGAACCCGCGCTCGCATCTGTGAGAAAATTACGGGATTGGGATAGCAGAGGAGGAGCGGCAAAGCTTTGTGGGTGTAGAAGTGCACGCTCTAGCCAATGTTGGAGATATGCCCTAGATGCAATAATAAAAGCATTATTATTATATCTCCTTGTTCATGATAATTGTCTGTTATTCATGCTTGAATTGTATTGTACGGAAACAGCGATACATGTGTGAATACATAGACCAAAATGAGTCCCTGGTAGGCCTCTAGTAACCAGCTCGTTGATCAACAGATGGTCACGGTTTCCTGACCATGGACATGAGATGTCAGTGATAACGGGATCACATCATTAGGAGAATGATGTGATGGACAAGACCCAAACTTGAGCATAACACGAGATCGTATAGTTCGTAATGCATAAGCTTTTCAGTGTCAAGTATTTATTCCTTAGACCATGAGGTTGTACAACTCCCGGATACTGTAGGAGTGCTTTGGGTGTGCCAACCGTCACAACGTAACTGGGTGGCTATAAAGGTACGCATCGGGTATCTCCGAAAGTGTCTGTTGAGTTGGTACGAACCGAGACTGGGATGTTGTCACTCCGTATGACGGAGAGGTACCTCTAGGCCCACTCGGTAAGTCATCATCATAATGAGCTCAATGTGACTAAGTAGTTAGTCACGGGATGATGGATTACGGATCGAGTAAAGAGACTTGCCATAACGAGATTGAACAAGGTATCGGGAATACCGACGATCGAATCTCGGGCAAGTACCGTACCGATGGACAAAGGGAATAACATACGGGATTGAGTGAATCCTTGACACAGTGGTTCATCCGATGAAGATCATCGAGGAACACGTGGGAACCAACATGGGTATCCAGATCCCGCTGTTGGTTATTGACCGGAGAGTGGTCTCGGTCATGTCTACGTGTCTCCCGAACCCGTAGGGTCTACACACTTAAGGTTCGGTAACGCTAGGGTCGTAGAGATTAATGCACGTGGAAACCCGAAAGTTGTTCGGAGTCCCGGATGAGATCCCGGACGTCACGAGGAGTTCCGGAATAGTCCGGAGGTAAAGATTGATATATGGGAAGTCCAGTTTCGGCCAACGGGTGATCTCCGGGGGTCACCGGGAGCGTCACGGGACCACCGGAGGGGCCCCGGGGGTCCACCGGGTGGGGCCACCCATCTCGGTGGGGCCCCTAGGCCGCGAGGGGATGTGTCCAGCCCTCAGGGCTGGCGCACCACCAAGGGAGGCCCACCTCCCCTGCGCCTAGGGATAAACCCTAAGGGGAGGGGGGGCCACCACTTTCCTTGGGGGAGGGGGACTCCTCCCTGGCCGCCGCCCCCCCCCTTGCAGATTGGATCTGCAAGGGGCTGGCGCCCCCCTGGCCCCCTATATATATGTGGGGGGAGAGGGCAGCCGCACCTCAGCCCTGGCGCCTCTCCCCCTCCCGTCACACCTCCCAACTCCTTTGCAGGGCAGCCCGGCGAAGCCCTGCTGCAATCTCCACTGCATCCATCATCACGCCGTCGTGCTGCCGGATCTCTGACGACTTCTCCTCCCCCCTTGCTGGATCAAGAAGGAGGTGACGTTGCTGCACCGTACGTGTGTTGAACGCGGAGGTGCCGTCCGTTCGGCGCTAGATCATCGGTGACGAAGAACGTGAAGAGTACGACTACTTCATCCTTGCTTCGTTGAAAGCTTCCGCACGCAATCTTCATAACGGTATGTAGATGCACTCTTAGTTGCTCGTTGCTAGATGTCTCCATACTTGGATCTTGGTGAAGACGTAGAAATTTTTTGAATTACGCTACGTTCCCCAACAGTGGCATCTGAGCCTAGGTTTTATGTGTAGCATCTTGGCACGAGTAGAACACAAAGCAGTTGTGGGCGTATGATCTTGTTCAACTTTCTTACCGTTACTAGTCAATCTTGATTCGGCGGTATTGTGGGATGAAGCGGCCCGGACCGACCTTACACGTACGCTTACGTGAGACTGGTTCCACCGACAGACATGCACTAGATGCATAAGGTGGCTGGCGGGTGTCTGTCTCTCCTACTTTAGTCGGATCGGATTCGATGAAAAGGGTCCTTATGAAGGGTAAATAGAAGTTGACAAATCACGTTGTGGTTTTGGCGTAGGTAAGAAACGTTCTTGCTAGAAATCCTATAGAAGCCACGTAAAACTTGCAACAACAATTAGAGGACGTCTAACTTGTTTTTGCAGCATGTGTTTTGTGACGTGGTATGGCCAAGAACGAAGATGTGATGAATGATATATGTGATGTATGAGATTGATCATGTTTTTGTAATAAGGAATCACGACTTGCATGTCGATGAACTTGACAACCGGCAGGATCCATAGGAGTTGTCTTAATTATTGTATGACCTGCGTGTCACTGAATAACGCCATGTAATTACTTTACTTCATTGCTAAACGTTAGCTATAGTAGTAGAAGTAATAGTTGGCGTGACGACTTCTTCAAGACACGATGATGGAGATCATGATGATGAAGATCATGGTGTCGAGCCGGTGACAAGATGATCATGGTGCCCCGAAGATGGAGATCCAAGGAGCAAGATGATATTGGCCATATCATGTCACTATAATTGATTGCATGTGATGTTTATCATGTTTTTGCATCTTGTTTACTTAGAACGACGGTAGTAAATAAGATGATCTCTCACTAAAATTTCAAGTAACGTGTTTCCCCTAACTGTGCACCGTTGCTAAAGCTCGTTGTTCCGAAGCACCACGTGATGATCGGGTGTGATAGGTTCTAACGTTCACATACAACGGGTGTAAGACAGATTTACACACGCGATACACTTAGGGTTCACTTGACGAGCCTAGCATGTACAGACATGGCCTCGGAACACGGAAGACCGAAAGGTCGAACACGAGTCGTATAGAAGATACGATCAACATGAAGATGTTCACCGTTTTTGACTAGTCCGTCTCACGTGATGATCGGACACGGACTACTCGATTCGGATCATGTATCACTTAGATGACTTGAGAGATGTCATTCTGAGTGGGAGTTCATTAAAATTTGATTAAGATGAACTTAATTATCATGAACTTAGTCTAAATTCTTTACAATATCTCTTGTAGATCAAATGGCCCACGCTCCAGTTTCCCTCAACTTCAACGCGTTCCTAGAGAAAACCAAGCTGAAAGACGATGGTAGCAACTATACGGATTGGGTCCGTAACCTGAGGATTATCCTCATAGCTGCCAAGAGAACTTATGTCCTAGAAGCACCGCTAGGTGATGCACCCGCTCTCCCGGCGACCCAAGACGTTTTGAACGCCTGGCAGTCGCGTAGTGATGATTACTCCCTGGTTCAGTGCGGCATGCTTTACAGTTTAGAATCAGGGCTTCAAAAGCGTTTTGAGCACCATGGAGCATATGAGATGTTCGAAGAGCTGAAAATGGTTTTCCAAGCTCATGCCCGAGTCGAGAGATATGATGTCTCCGACGCATTCTACAGCTGTAAGATGGAGGAGAACAGTTCTGTCAGTGAGCACATCCTCAAGATTTCAGGATTGCACAACCGCTTGTCTCAGCTGGGAATGAATCTCCCAGATGAAGCGGTCGTTGACAGAATCCTCCAGTCACTCCCACCAAGCTTCAAGAGCTTCGTGCTGAACTTCAATATGTAGGGGATGGAGAAGTCCATTCCCAGGTGTATTCAATGCTGAAATCAGCGGAGGTTGACATCAAGAAAGAACATCAAGTGTTGATGGTCAATAAAACCACTAAGTTCAAGAAAGGCAAGGGTAAGAAGAACTTCAAGAAGGACGGCAAGCAAGTTGCCGCGCCTGGCAAACCTGTTGCCGGGAAGAAGCCAAAGTATGGACCCAAGCCTGAGACTGAGTGCTTTTATTGCAAGGGAACGGGTCACTGGAAGCGGAACTGCCCCAAATACTTAGCAGACAAGAAGGCCGGCAACGTCAAAGGTATATATGATATACATGTTATTGATGTGTACCTTACCAGCACTCGTAGTAGCTCCTGGGTATTCGATACCGGTGCAGTTGCTCACATTTGTAACTCAAAACAGGAGCTGCGGAATAAACGGAGACTGGCGAAGGATGAGGTGACGATGCGCGTCGGGAATGGTTCCAAGGTCGATGTGATCGCCGTCGGCACGCTACCTCTACATCTACCCTCGGGATTAGTTTTGAACCTGAATAATTGTTATTTAGTACCAGCTTTGAGCATGAACATTGTTTCTGGATCTCGTCTTATGCGAGATGGATATTCTTTCAAATCGGAGAATAATGGTTGTTCTATTTATTTGAGAGATATGTTTTATGGTCATGCCCCGCTGGTCAATGGTTTATTTTTGATGAATCTCGAACGTAGTGATACACATATTCATAGTGTAGATGCCAAAAGATGTAAAGTTGATAATGATAGTCCCACATA
This sequence comes from Secale cereale, assembly GCA_902687465.1. Lineage (NCBI taxonomy): Eukaryota > Viridiplantae > Streptophyta > Magnoliopsida > Poales > Poaceae > Secale > Secale cereale. The sequence goes on along the minus strand of LR738715.1, from coordinate 160,967,805 downwards.
CTTGTGGCATTGCCGCCTTGGTCATATTGGCGTCAAACGTATGAAGAAGCTCCATTCGGATGGACTTCTAGAGTCTCTTGATTATGAATCATTTGACACGTGCGAACCATGCCTCTTGGGCAAGATGACCAAGACTCCGTTCTCCGGAACAATGGAGCGAGCAACCAACTTGTTGGAAATCATACATACTGATGTGTGCGGTCCAATGAGTGTTGAGGCTCGCGGAGGCTACCGTTATGTTCTCACCCTCACGGATGACTTGAGTAGATATGGGTATATCTATTTGATGAAACACAAGTCTGAGACCTTTGAAAAGTTCAAGGAATTTCAGAATGAGGTTGAGAATCAACGTGACAGAAAAATAAAGTTCTTACGATCGGATCGTGGGGGTGAATATTTGAGTCATGAATTTGGCACACACCTTAGAAACTGTGGAATTGTTTCACAATTGACACCGCCCGGAACACCTCAACGTAACGGTGTGTCCGAACGTCGAAATCGTACTCTATTGAACATGGTGCGATCTATGATGTCCCTCACCGATTTACCGCTATCTTTTTGGGGTTATGCTTTAGAGACTGCCGCATTCACTTTAAATAGGGCTCCGTCAAAATCCGTTGAGACGACTCCATATGAACTTTGGTTTGGCAAGAAACCGAAGCTGTCGTTTCTGAAAGTTTGGGGTTGCGATGCTTATGTCAAGAAACTTCAACCTGAAAAGCTCGAACCCAAATCGGAGAAATGCGTCTTCATAGGATACCCAAAGGAAACTATTGGGTACACCTTCTACCACAGATCTGAAGGCAAAGTCTTTGTTGCCAAGAATGGATACTTTCTGGAGAAAGAGTTTCTCTCAAAAGAAGTGAGTGGGAGGAAAGTAGAACTTGATGAGGTGATAGTCACCACTCCTGTACCGGAAAGTAGAGCAACGCAGGAAACTGTTCCTGAGGTGCCTGCACCGACAAGGGAGGAAGATAATGCTAATGATCATGAAGAAACAGATCAAGTTACTACTGAACTTCGAAGGTCCACAAGGGCACGTTCCGCACCAGAGTGGTACGGCAACCCTGTCCTAGAAATCATGTTGTTAGACAACGGTGAACCTTCGAACTATGAAGAAGCGATGGCGGGCCCAGATTCCAATAAATGGCTTGGAGCCATGAAATCCGAGATAGAATCCATGTATGAAAACAAAGTATGGACTTTGGTGGACTTGCCTGATGACAGGCACGCCATAGAAAACAAATGGATATTTAAGAAGAAGACAGACGCGGATGGTAATGTGACCATCTATAAGGCTCGGCTTGTCGCTAAGGGTTATCGACAAGTTCAAGGGATTGACTACGATGAGACTTTCTCTCCCGTAGCGATGCTGAAGTCAGTCAGAATCATGTTAGCTATTGCCGCATTCTATGATTATGAGATATGGCAAATGTGTAACGCTCCGGACACACCCGCCGGTGGTCGTTACTCCTGGCGGGATCTAGACTGGCCTCACATATCAATACTAGTCTTTTCTGCACACTTTGTCCTCACTCATGCGCACCCGGGAGCAACTTCCCGGTCGGTCACCCATCCTGAAACTACTCCAAGCTGAGCACGCTTAACTTTGGAGTTCTATCCGAATGGGCTCCCGGAAAAGAAGGAATTCCTTATTGATATGAGTAGTCTATCATCCCTAATAAGCCAGGCTATCACATACACCCCCACTCAGAGGAACCGACGTCCTCGTCGGGCCACAGGAACGTTCCCTCTTGGCACAAACGTCTGTGCTTCCAGGATAGCACATGTGCCATGCCGTGTGCCACGACGGGTCACAAATGTCATGCACAACATGACTGCAAACTGTCCGCAAACATCCGTGTAACCGCGAGGGTCGGCTCTGATACCAACTTGTAACGCTCCGGACACACCCGCCGGTGGTCGTTACTCCTGGCGGGATCTAGACTGGCCTCACATATTAATACTAGTCTTTTCTGCGCACTTTGTCCTCACTCATGCGCACCCGGGAGCAACTTCCCGGTCGGTCACCCATCCTGAAACTACTCCAAGCTGAGCACGCTTAACTTTGGAGTTCTATCCGAATGGGCTCCCGGAAAAGAAGGAATTCCTTATTGATATGAGTAGTCTATCATCCCTAATAAGCCAGGCTATCACAAAATGGATGTCAAAACAGCATTCCTTAACGGCTTCCTCAAGGAAGAGTTGTATATGATGCAACCGGAAGGTTTTGTCGATCCAGAGAATGCTAACAAGGTATGCAAGCTCCAGCGCTCGATTTACAGGCTGGTGCAAGCATCTCGGAGTTGGAATATTCGCTTTGATGAGGTGATCAAAGCGTTTGGCTTTATACAGACTTATGGAGAAGCCTGTATTTACAAAAAAGTGAGTGGGAGCTCTGTAGCATTTCTCATATTATATGTGGATGACATATTGCTGATGGGAAATGATATAGAATTCTTGGAAAATGTAAAGGCCTACTTGAATAAAAGTTTTTCAATGAAGGACCTTGGAGAAGCTGCTTACATATTAGGCATCAAAATCTATAGAGATAGATCGAGACGCCTCATTGGTCTTTCACAAAGTACATACCTTGACAAAATATTGAAGAAGTTCAATATGGATCAGTCAAAGAAAGGGTTCTTACCTGTTTTGCAAGGTATGAGATTGAGCAAGACTCAGTCGCCGACCACGGCAGAAGATAGAGAAAAGATGAGTGTCATTCCCTATGCCTCGGCAATAGGTTCTATCATGTATGCCATGCTGTGTACCAGACCTGATGTGAACCTTGCCATAAGTTTGGTAGGGAGGTACCAAAGTGATCCCGGTACGGAACACTGGACAGCGGTCAAGAACATCCTGAAGTACCTGAAAAGGACTAAGGATATGTTTCTCGTTTATGGAGGTGACGAAGAGCTCGTCGTAAAGGGTTACGTCGATGCTAGCTTCGACACAGATCTGGATGACTCTAAGTCGCAAACCGGATACGTGTATATTTTGAATGGAGGGGCAGTCAGCTGGTGCAGTTGCAAGCAAAGCGTGGTGGCAGCATCTACATGTGAAGCGGAGTACATAGCTGCTTCTGAAGCAGCGCAGGAAGGAGTCTGGATGAAGGAGTTCATCACCGACTTAGGAGTCATTCCAAGCGCGTCAAGCCCGATGACTCTCTTCTGTGACAACACTGGTGCTATTGCTATTACCAAGGAGCCCACGTTTCACAAGAAGACCAAGCACATCAAACGCCGTTTCAACTCCATCCGGAATTATGTTCAGGATGGAGACATAGATATTTGTAAAGTGCATACGGATCTGAATGTAGCAGACCCGTTGACTAAACCTCTTTCACGAGCAAAACATGATCAACACCAGAACTCTATGGGTGTTCGATTCATCACAATGTAACTAGATTATTGACTCTAGTGCAAGTGGGAGACTGTTGGAGATATGCCCTAGAGGCAATTATAAAAGCATTATTATTATATCTCCTTGTTCATGATAATTGTCTGTTATTCATGCTTGAATTGTATTGTACGGAAACAGCGATACATGTGTGAATACATAGACCAAAATGAGTCCCTGGTAGGCCTCTAGTAACCAGCTCGTTGATCAACAGATGGTCACGGTTTCCTGACCATGGACATGAGATGTCAGTGATAACGGGATCACATCATTAGGAGAATGATGTGATGGACAAGACCCAAACTTGAGCATAACACGAGATCGTATAGTTCGTAATGCATAAGCTTTTCAGTGTCAAGTATTTATTCCTTAGACCATGAGGTTGTACAACTCCCGGATACCGTAGGAGTACTTTGGGTGTGCCAACCGTCACAACGTAACTGGGTGGCTATAAAGGTACGCATCGGGTATCTCCGAAAGTGTCTGTTGAGTTGGTACGAACCGAGACTGGGATATTGTCACTCCGTATGACGGAGAGGTACCTCTGGGCCCACTCGGTAAGACATCATCATAATGAGCTCAATGTGACTAAGTAGTTAGTCACGGGATGATGAATTACGGATCGAGTAAAGAGACTTACCATAACGAGATTGAACAAGGTATCGGGAATACCGACGATCGAATCTCGGGCAAGTACCGTACCGATGGACAAAGGGAATAACATACGGGATTGAGTGAATCCTTGACACAGTGGTTCATCCGATGAAGATCATCGAGGAACACGTGGGAACCAACATGGGTATCCAGATCCCGCTGTTGGTTATTGACCGGAGAGTGGTCTCGGTCATGTCTACGTGTCTCCCGAACCCGTAGGGTCTACACACTTAAGGTTCGGTAACGCTAGGGTCGTAGAGATTAATGCACGTGGAAACCCGAAAGTTGTTCGGAGTCCCGGATGAGATCCCGGACGTCACGAGGAGTTCCGGAATAGTCCGGAGGTAAAGATTGATATATGGGAAGTCCAGTTTCGGCCAACGGGTGATCTCCGGGGGTCACCGGGAGCGTCCCGAGACCACCGGAGGGGCCCCGGGGGTCCACCGGGTGGGGCCACCCATCCCGGTGGGGCCCCTAGGCCGCGAGGGGATGTGTCCAGCCCTCAGGGCTGGCGCACCACCAAGGGAGGCCCACCTCCCCTGCGCCTAGGGATAAACCCTAAGGGGAGGGGGGCCACCACTTGCCTTGGGGGAGGGGGCCTCCTCCCTGGCCGCCGCCCCCCCTTGCAGATTGGATCTGCAAGGGGCTGGCGCCCCCCTGGCCCCCTATATATATGTGGGGGGGGAGAGGGCAGCCGCACCTCAGCCCTGGCGCCTCTCCCCCTCCCGTCACACCTCCCAACTCCTTTGCAGGGCAGCCCGGCGAAGCCCTGCTGCAATCTCCACTGCATCCGTCATCACGCCGTCGTGCTGCCGGATCTCTGACGACTTCTCCTCCCCCCTTGCTGGATCAAGAAGGAGGTGACGTTGCTGCACCGTACGTGTGTTGAACGCGGAGGTGCCGTCCGTTCGGCGCTAGATCATCGGTGACGAAGAACGTGAAGAGTACGACTACTTCATCCTTGCTTCGTTGAAAGCTTCCGCACGCAATCTTCATAACGGTATGTAGATGCACTCTTAGTTGCTCATTGCTAGATGTCTCCATACTTGGATCTTGGTGAAGACGTAGAAATTTTTTGAATTACGCTACGTTCCCCAACAGCCAATGCAACCAAAAGACCGATCTGATGGAAGAGACTAGGCAGCACATTATACGTCAACACTCCCCCTCACATGTGGCTCCCTCAGGCCTAAACGTGGACCGAAAGTGGGCTGCAATTTAATTGCGCCAGCCGGGTCTTGAACTCAAGACCTCTTGGCGCTGATACCATGTAGAAGTGCACGCTCTAGCCAATGCAACCAAAAGACCGATCTGATGAAAGAGACTAGGCAGCACATTATACGTCAACATCCCTTCGTCATGACATCGGTGAACTGCTGATCGGTGGGCACATGGAGAACTCTAACACGACCAATTGCGATGTGCTCCCTGACGAAGTGGATGTCGAGCTCAATATGCTTCGTCCGCCGGTGATGGACAGGGTTTGCGGCGAGATAGACCGCGGAGACGTTGTCACAGTAAACAAGCGTCGCCTTGGTGACCTCGCATAGCAACTCCTGAAGTAGCTGTCGTAGCCAAGAGCACTCCGCGACGGCGTTGGCCACGGCCCTGTACTCAACCTCGGCGCTCGATCGTGAGACCGTGGGTTGTCGTTTAGACGACCACGAAATCAGAGAGGGCCCAAGGTAGACGCAGTAGCCGGAAGTGGAGCGTCGAGTGTCAAGACACCCAGCCCAGTCGGCGTCGGAGTAGGCGACAAGGCTGGTGTCAGGTGATGCCGTCAGAGTGATACCCATAGATGTGGTGCCACGTATATACCCAAGAATACGTTTCACCAGAGCCCATAGCGTCGGCGTCAGGGGCGGCCGAGGAGGCCACGACGACGGGGGCCGCCGGCGCTGGGAGCGCGGGCACGACCGAGGGTGCCGCGGCGACGGGGGCCGCCGGCACGGGGAGCGCGGGCAAGGCTGAGCCTAGTGCGCGGCCGGACGGTTCGCCAGAGGTGGAGGCAGGGGCGAACCGGGCTGCGGGAGACGCCGAGGGTGACGGTACCTGCTGAAACAGGAACACCAGCTCATCAAAGTACACATGCCGCGAAGTGAAAACGCGGTGGGACACTGGATCATAGCACCGGTAACCTTTGGTGTTGGGTGGATAACCGAGGAAGATACACGGAAGTGACGGGGGAGCAAGTTTGTGAGGAGCAGTGGACGCGATGCTAGGATAATAGAGACACCCGAAGATGCAAAGGCCATCGTAAGATGGAACCGCACCGAAGAGGAGCTGGTGAGGAGTGTAGTTCCAGCGTGAGCGACACGGGCGAATGTTAATAAGGAGGCTGTCGATCGCGAGCGCGTCCGGCCAGAACCGAGGAGGCACGTATGAGTGGAATAGCAACGTGCGGACACTGTCGTTAAGAGTGCGAATGACGCGCTCTGCGCGACCATTCTGTTGCGACGTGTAGGGACAAGTGAGGCGAAAGATGGTGCCGTTTGACGCAAGAAGATTGCGGACGGCGACGTTGTCAAACTCCTTGTCGTTGTCAGTTTGTAAAGCGAGAATAGGACGACCGAACTGTGTGGTGACATATGAATAAAAGGCTGTGAGTGTGGCAAGAACGTCGGACTTGCGACGGAGAGGGAAGGTCCACACATAATGTGTAAAGTCATCTAATATCACCAGATAGTATAAAAATCCCGTGTTGCTTGCAACCGGGGACGTCCAAACATCACTATGCACTAACTGAAACGGAAAGGTGGAATTAGTTGTAGACTCGCTAAAGGGAGGACGAATGTGCTTGCCAAGACGGCAAGCCTCACAAGTGTGGTTGTCAACCTTATTACATGAGAAAGAAAAACTCTGAAAAATCTGATGCATAACGATGGAGTTGGGATGACTGAGGCGGGCGTGCCAAAGATCGACACTAGCGGCGAAGGCGGCGGGGCGACGGGTGGAGATGGCGCCGGAGGGATGCGCCGGATAAAGCTCGTCTGGTTGTCACATCGGTGGCGAACCATCCGTGTACGGGCGTCCTTCACAGAAAAATCGATATTGTCAAATTCAACAGTGATAGGATTGTCACGAGTAAGGCGACGAACAGAAACTAGATTGGTGACTAAGTTAGGAGACACAAGAACATTAGACATGTTAACAGGAGTAGAAGAAGAAGGAAAAGACATATGACCGACATGTGTAATGGGTAGAGAGGAACCGTTACCAACGGTGATGTGAGTAGGAGTATAAATAGGGGTGGCAGACATGAGGTTACCGGGATGAGCAGTCATGTGAACGGTGGCCCCCGAGTCCATGTACCAGTCACCACCACCACCGTAGGAACTGGGTGGCGGGGCGGAGTGCAGGGCAGTGAGGAGGGCCGGGTCCCACGGTGGTGGCACATGAGGAGGGTAAGACCCGCCGTAGGCCGGCGCGGGAGCGGCGCCGAAGGCCGGCGCGGCCCCATAAGCAGGCGCTGGCAGTGACGCGGCACCATAGCCGCTGTAGGGCGCAGCGTTCTGCGCGGCGAAGAGAGCCTGGTGGCTCGCCGGACGGGGCCCGAGGATGCCCGGCGCGGGAGCTGGAGGGATAGGCATGGAGTATGCATGGACGACGCCAGTCCACGGGTTGGTGCCGTACGTCCATGGAGGGGTGACCTGCTGCTGCTGCTGACGAGAGGGCCCCCCGGTGCCTGTTGCTGCTTGCGGCCGCCCACGCGACGGTTGCCGCGACGCCCGCCACCGGGCTGCTGGGGGCAGCGGGAGGAGTGGGTGGTGCAGGCGGCAGGGGGAAAACCCCAGAGGCGCAGGAGGCGAAGGCTGCTGGCGTGGCGCGGGTGGGGCGGCGGGTGGTGGGGCGCCACGGGAGGTGTCGGCGGCGAGGGCGTGATGCCGCACACGCTTCTTGACTCCCTTCATCCGGCGCTCCTTCAACCGCAAGTACGCCACGAACTTGGGAAAGGAGGGCTCCGGCATCAAGGTGAGGTTGGAGGCGGCGTTGCCGAAGTCCTCGTTGAGGCCGGCGGTGAGAGTGCTGAGGAGGAGGTCGTCATCAATCTTGGCGCCAATGTCGCGGAGCTCATCCGCCAACATCTTCAGGCGGCGGCAATAGTCATCAATGGACTGGTCATCCTGGTGATAGTCAAAAAATTCCTGCTGCAAAAAAACGCGGCGCTGAAGCTTGTTGTCGGTGAAGAGGCCGTTCAGCTTGACCCACAGGGCGCGAGCATCATCGCCAGCACTCACGACCGCGTGGAACAAGTCCTTGGAGATGGTGGTGAAGAACCACCGGATGATGGTGGCGTCGATGGTGATCCACTCGGCGTCGTCCATCATGTCGCGAGAGTCGATGGTGCCGTCCACATGATCCATGAGGCTGTTCTCGCGGAAGACCAATGTGAAGTACGTCTTCCACGCGAAGTACGTGGAGTTGGAGGCGTCGAGGACGACAGGAACGCGTGTGTGGATGTTGATGTCGCGGATCTCAGCAGGGTCAACCGCAAAGGGGTTGGAGGAGGCGGACGACATGGCGGCGGCGCGGCGGGGTAAGGCGGCGCGGCGGCGGAGAGAGGGGGGGCGGCTGCAGCGTGGGGCAGCGGCGGCGGCGGCGGCGGGGAGAGGCGGCGCGGCGGGAGGGCGACGCGGCGGGGAGAGGCGGCGGCGCGGCGGGAGGACGACGCGGCGCGGCGGGAAGAGGAGGGGCGACGGCGGCGTGGGGCGGCGACGGCGGCGGCCCGAGGCGGCGGCGGCTAGGGTTAGCGGAAGCGGGAGGATCGACTTGCGATAGATACCATGTAGAGAATGATTTGGTGCATCGATAATTGATTGATCGTGCACTAGGCACATATATATAGGTACAAGGGGAGCGACCGTTGTCTTGTCTCCCAAGATACAAATAAATACAGAGGGAGAGAGACACACCAGGTACGGCATATAAAACCCAGACCTACGTACATGTACACATGTTCAACAGTGGGCACTAGGCAGAGAGAAAATTACAGAATAATAATCCCACTAATTGAGGACGACAGGATGCGCGGGGACGAGGCAGTTTGCTCCGGCAGAACATTTAATCTGGATCATTTATTTACGTGACAGGTCCATGATCTAATATGGACTGTTAGATGTGATTTAATTAGATTGATCGAATGTCTCAAATAATCATGTGTACATTTCGTGGTGTGTCTCTAAGGGAATTCATATTTGTTTTTTTAATAGTAGTATAGATTACGTGGCAGACCCTTGATCTAATACGGACTGTTAGATGTGATTTAGGGCCGGTTCTTTTGGCGGCTTAAAAAATAAGCCGCCTCCTCCCCGGCTTTTTCTATAAGCCACCTCCCTCATTCCTTGGGGCTTCTAACCTAGTTATGGCATTACTAATTTAGAAGCCTCAAAAAAAATTAGGAGCGGCTTATTTTTTAAGCTGGGGAGAGGCGGCTTATTTTTTAAGCCGCCCAAAAGAACTGGCTCTTAATTAGATTGATCGAACGTCTCAGATAATCATGTGTACAGTTTGTGATGTGTCTCTAAGGGAATTCATGACTGATTTTTCAATAGTAGTATAGATATAGAAGATATAGATATAGAAGTATAGATAATTAACCGGACAATATGGTTTCGGCTCGGTTTTTTCTACAGAGGTAAATACACTAGGACTCTTAGAACTTGCGTCCCGCGGTCAGTTTGGTGCACAAACTTGTAAAATACGTGTTTCAGGTTCACGAACTTGCATGAAGGTGCAAATACGGTCACATTTTACGTATGTGGACGTATCTATTGCCTACTTGGTAGTCCAGCGTGGCAAGGGCCCGCTGTCAGCCACTATAATAGTTCTTGCATGATAGATTTGCAGAAAAGCACACGTGTTTTCTATTCATACACATTGGGCTGCTTAAATAAAATAAATAAAACAAGGGCTGAGGTGGATTTTGAATCCATAACCAGCCGCTAAAAGTATCCTGTGTACAACCACGAGAGCAACAACAATTTACGGTCGTATTGCACAACTATACTATATATTTTATCAACAGGGACCGAAAAAATAAAGAAGAAATCAAACCCGGAAAGCAGGATCCCCACAATTCGAACCTGTGAAATCGTGATCGCCCATGACTAAGCAAACCACCAGGCTACAATGGCACATAATGTTATAAATATATAAATATTGTTTATGTTGTTATGTCTTTTGTTCAATGTAAGAAATATAAAAAAACTTAGATTCTCGTGTTGTGACCTTCCAAAATGTCCATGCATTACAAAAAAAGGTATGTGAAATCTTAGATGTTATATAAACATTGTAAAATATATGTTTGTGTAACTAAAAACATACGTTGCATTTAAAAACGTTCATGCATTTCAGAAAATATTCATGACATTTAGAAATATTAATAAAATTTATAAAAATATTCACGTAGTTTAAAATTATTTGGTATCAACCAAAAATGTTTAAAATGTATTTGAAAAGGGTTAAAAATCTTGTATTTGAAGAAATATTAATCATATGTTTAGAAAACAAGTATATAGATATCTTTAGATGTATACCTAAAACAGATAATGTGTATGAAAAAAATTCGACATCAAAACATATATTTAAAAATGTTAATAATGTATTTGGATAGTGTATAAAAAAGTTTATGTTGTATACAAAAATGTAAAATAGTATGTAAACGTATCTATCAAAACAGATATTTCAGTAAAACTATTAATTATGTATTTGAAAAATGCTTAACATATAAAAATAATAATGTTTTGTACGGTAACATGCATGTTTTTTGCAGTGATGTACCATGCATGTAGCTAACTATGCATCTATGGCTATATAGTACTCCCTCCGTCCCATATTATAAGACGTGGACAAAGGGAGTAGTACGTACGAGCCCTTATTTATTTACAATGTTTAAATATTATCCAACTCAAAACAATGCTTCAATATTATTTAAAGTCACGTACCTTTATTTATAATGCATGAACATTTTGAGAGGTCACAAACACTAGAATATAAGTTGTATTTTTTGCGAATATATATATATATATATATATATATAAGTTGTATTTCTTACATAGAACAAAAGAGATAACAAGACATACAATGTTTAGCTATTGGAACATTATTTTTTTGAGTAGCGCCCAGTACTCTACGAGGTCACATGTTCGAATTGTAATTCTTTAATTTTTCCAGTCCATGTTGATAGAATATAAGTAGTAGTCGTGTTAATAGAACATGAAATGTTATATGTCTGGTCTGGTGGCTGTCCACGGGATAGTCTTAGCTGCAGGTCATGTGTTCGAAACACACCATCTTTTCTCTTGTGTTTTTTCACTTTATTCGAAGGGGTCAGTATGTGAATAAAATAATTCGAGGGTTTTTCTGCAAAATCTACCATACGATAACTGTTATAGTGGCTGACAGTGGGCCCTAGCGACGCTGGCGTGCCATGCAGGCTATAAATACGTCCGCGTACGTAAAATGTGACCATATTTGCACGTCCATGCAAGTTAACGAACTAGAAACATGTACTCCCTCCGTTCCTAAATGTAAGTCTTTTTAGACATTCCAAATTAAATACAACATACGGATGCATGTAGACATATTTTAGAGTGTAGATTCACTCGTGTTGCTCTGTATGTAGTCATTTGGTGGAATCTCTAGAAAGACTTATATTTAGGAACGAATGGAGTACTATTTTACAAGTTTATGCACCAAACTAGCCGCCATGCGCAAGTTCTAAGATTTTAGATGTATTTACCTCTTTCCTAAACCACTAACTCGTTTCCCCTTCATTACTTCAGGAATCATGCCATTTCGAAATAATAAAAAACTGCACTCGGTGTTTGTGGGAAAGAAAACTAAAGTGATTGAACGCAAGTCACCTCGACGGTCTATAGACAGCATAGCTCGGTGCAACTATAGCCGCCCGAACACGCATAACTTTTTCTACCGGTGGCCGGCTGCATGCCGCTGGTAGCGTCGCGGCATGCGGGCGTAGCCCAACTATAGCCACCCTAGTCCCTAGCAACTTGATATCGGGATGTCGACAGCGAAATCAGGTGGACAGCGTACCCGCAACTTTAACTTCAGTCTGAGAATTCAGGGAAGAAACTTTAGTGGACTGCAGTTGTATTACTCGTACCTCTCATTTTTCGAGTCATCTCCCTCCCTCTGCGCGCCGCTGCTCTGGAATCGCATCTCTGGTTACGGAGCTGGCGTGCTGGTCTGCTGCGTGGTGTGTCAATTGTCAAGACGTGATTTGATCGATGTGGGAAGTCCATGTAATTGCAGGCTTCGTTTTTCGGGATGCATTCCAAGATTCAACGGGAGCAAAGGATAGGACATGGATCGGACCGCTGGTTCTTCCTTCCCCTTCTCATTTTTTGTCTTTTGCTTTTTACTGATGGCAAGTCGATCACGAGTTCACGACTCACACAGACACGAGTAGTACCACAGTGAGGAAATTTTCAGTCGGTTTATTCTAGTTCTACCAGTCACCGGTCACTGCATTTGGGCCGCAAGTGTATGTTGCCATGTTGGTTTCTGAAGTACTGGATGATCTGTAGGGGTAGATACATCAGAGCATCAGGCATTGTGTGGTTCAGTATCTGTCGATTTAGAGAGGCGCCTCATATGGAAGACGTGGGCACCTTTGCATGTCAAGATCTTCATTTGGCTCGCCCTCCACAACAGATGTTGGATTGCAGACCGCATTGCCCGTAGGGGCCTCCCCGATGCTGACTATTTCGTCATGTGCACCGTCGTCGCGGTGTGTCCCTTTTCCCGCCGGGTATGGCACCAGATCCTTTTCTGGTGTCATTCCACGGCCTGCTCTTCCTGGATTAGCGGGTGATCTCTTGTGATCTCCCCGCGTGAGCATCAGAATGGGTACATCTTCGATGGCTTGTCAACCACGGTTACACTCTTTGTATGAACTATCCATGAGGAAGTTAGACTTCCTGTTAGGGCTGGAGCCAAGGGGCTCAACCTCCTGTTACCTGAGATGTATACCTTGTATTCGTAGGGCTGAGCATCCCCTTTTCTTGTTCTGCTCATGCGCTCACAATCACGCCCCCTTGTGTACGTGATTTTGCGAGTTGAACCTTGTATTTGTTTCACTCTCTATCTATCAATGAAATGATACATGATGTTGTCTATTTACGAAAAGAATAACTGACACACACTTTACACTTAACCTGGACTTTCGTACACTTGCTAATTTTCTTGCGTTGTGTTGCTTCACAATAAACCCATACTGGCGATTGCGTGCACATCCACACGGGAGAGAAAACTTCTTAAACCTCGTCCCAGGATAACCTACACCGAGTGAGGGTGATAAGGTTTTTGGCGGTGTGTTAGTACGATTGATTGCTTTTGGTGACTTCATCTATGATTACCGATTGATTGCTTTTGACGAATTCATCCATGACGACCGACCGTCTGCTTCGACTACCCCCCCCCCCCCC